>JAOTON010001510.1:1392500-1435000 GCA_034440635.1 Lepas anatifera
GTCCTCACACCAACAGCCGACGACTGTGGCCGTCTATTTGGTGTACATTTGGGGTACATTTCAGGTAAGTTTTTAGCTTTTCTCCACGGAAATTTTGAGTTTCAAGACAAATGATATATCAAGTACCAGGTTTTCCGGCATGCTTTACATTTTGACTATCTCAGTTAAAATCACGTTATAAAGGTGCCACATTCCCTTTAAGTTCTACGGATCTCACAAGCGCCTCGGGACGAGTGGCATCGTGACATTTAAGGAGTAAAATTTTTGCTGCCGGGCTAATTTGGGAGATACCTTTAACGTGTTTATAAAGTTCCATCCTTTCGCGATCGGTCCCAGTAGGCGTAATGAAAAGGTAAACGAAAAGAGTGGTTTGGATGGGAATGGTGTGACGGCTGAAAATAGTGAAAACTATGTTTTTAATTTAAATAAATTAGTAGAAATCCTGGTTTAGGAGACTGTGCTCTAAGCTCAGGGGCACATGGCTCTTTAGCACCCCCTACCCCAGAATCCACCAGTATCATAGGCAATTTATATAATCAGGGGTGCCTAAGCATCACAATAGCCTGGTCCGGATTTAGGTTTTTTCTTCAGAAAGTAACGGATCGTTGTTCATTAGATGCATTTTTTGGTGCTGATTGCGATGCGCTCATCAGAAATGCAATTTTCGAAAAACTTTTGGTGGCCCACTCGAGTTGAAGGTTTTGCATTTTGCCCAATTTTCCACTTTTTGGCTTACCATCAACCCATATTACCAACGAGGTGGAAAAAATTGCACTGGGTTGGTAGTTTGGTTCATTGGTGTTCCATTCGCTTTTTTGTTGTTATAACTTGCACACATAACGGTTATTTTTTGCTTGATAGTTGAGCTTGCACTGGCTCTCCATAGATGGCGCTAGCGGCGTGACATGGTAAGTGAATACTGATTCCCTCGGGGACCGGGAATGTGAACAGCAACGTGAAAGGTGAGAAGCAATTGCGAATTGGATTGTATAAACGCATTTAAAGAGCTGTTTTCAAGCAGCACTGAAGTTGTTAACACTGTTTCTCAGGTATTTTAAGCATGTCATGTCCAAATATGCTGCTGCTGCTGAAGTCCCGACTATAACCCTTTACCAATAGACGCAGGAACCGTGGGGGCTGTGGTGGTGGCTGTTGCACCCAACTTTCAGAGTGTGGCAGCAGCTCTAACCCCGCCCCCCAGTTTGAGCCGAGTCTGGAACTTCTCTATTAACATTTAAGTGATATGCCTAATCACCCCCGGCCATACCAACGCGGAAGCCCCTTCCTCCAACTTACACCTTTCCTCCGACTAAAATAGTCTCTCCACCTATGCCTTCACCGACTGAATGCTTCCGTATTTGCGCCAAAAAGACTCCGCAGCAACCCTACTTTGACTGAAGTGCGAGGGTATCAGTTTTGAGGCTAGCGACCTCTAGCCCAGTCTCCTCTGACATATTTAGAGGTCGTTGTGGCCCAGAGAAGAATTATATGTTTTACGTATACGGATAGAATTGACAATTTTTAACGTTGCGGTCCAGCAGAAAAAATCGACTGGTTTGGCATTGTGCGAACATTTTTTACAAACATTGCATTGGTCACCAGGTTTTAAGGATTGAAGGAAATATGTTGTATGAAATCACAAAATAAGCTTTCCAACGTTTCCGCACCTTGCACTAGCTGCATTGGATAATAATCTATAATCATATGATAATCGATAATTATCGGTATAATCTAAGTGTTTACGTTATCTTTTCCTTTCAGTTCTCTGATCGAAATTGAAAATGGAGGGACGGTTATATCTGCAAGAAATAAAGGAGTCTTACCGTGAGTTTTGTATATCATAGGGCGCCTTCTTTTGACAAGAATTGAACTCATGGAGGAGCGGAGCAAAGATGAGTGTCATATACCTATGGAAGAATGGAAGAACAGGGTAACAGCAGGGGTTATGGATGTGTGTGCCAGCGTATCACTCCATACACGTGTAAATCAGGCCATACTGAAGGAACTAAGAGGGCTTTGGAAAGAAAGAGTACAAAAAAAGTATGCAAACAAGTTTGGCAAGCGAGCTACTATACCAACTGCTGCGATGGATTCGCTGTTTGATACCAGCAGCCGAGAACTTGAGCCTGGACTAGCAGAAGACAGTGTTTCTTGCCGACCAGCCAAGTGCCAGACGCCTTCAGACAGACAGCCTCGGTCAGGAAACCACAGCGCGATGGCAGAGGAGAGCTCAGCGAGCGGGTCGAGCAGTCATGAGAGGAGCAGCCGTCACCTCCCCGAGTCAACAGGCGACGGCCGAGACAGCAAACACGCCTGTGGAAACTGGTGTTTCATTAATGCTATCATCTGCTAAGCTATAATGACTCGGTAATCCCGATCAAAGGGATATTATCTGTGTATGAGCAATGCTATTTTCAAAACCAGTCTGCTCAACAATTCTAACAAAACACCCACAAGTTATATGTATATATATATTTTTTTCAAAACACTGTCCAAGTCGTTCACAGTCAATAGCTCATAAACCATAAGACATGGTACGCATTACTTGTCGATCTCCTATCCTTCCTTACGGTTCCATAACTCATAAAACATAAAAATGGTTGGCATTACTTGTCGTTCTTCTACGGTCTATCCTTCCTTATGGTTTTTGAGTTATGGACTGTGAACGACTTGGACAATGTTTAAAAAAAAATATAAATATATAGCTTGTGGGTGTTCTGATCGGATTTATGAGCAGACTGGTTTCTGAAAATAACATTGTTCATACACAGATAATATCCCTTTGATCAGGATTACCAAGTGATTATAGCAGATGATAGCGCTACATGAAACACCAGTTTCCACAGGCGTGTTTGCTGTCTCGGCCGTCGCCTGTTGACTCGGGGAGGTGACGACTGCTCCTCTTATGACTGCTCGACCCGCTCGCTGAGCTCTCCTCTGCCATCGCTCTGTGGTTTCCTGATCGAGGCTGCCTGTCTGAATACGTCTGGCACTTGGCTGGTCGGCCAGATACACTGTCTTCTACTAGTTCAGGCTCACGCTCTCGGCTGCTGATATCAATCAGCGAATCCATCGCAGCAGTTGATGTAGCAGCTCGATTGCCAAACCTGTTTACATGCTTCTTTTTTGTCTCTCATCCTTTCTAAAGCCCTCTTAGTTCCTTCAGCACGGCCTGTTTTGCACGTGTAGGCAGTGAGACGCTTGCACATACATCCATAATCTCAGCCGTTACCCTGTTATTGATACATTCATAAGAATATGGCACTCATCTTTGCTCCGCTCCTCCACGAGTCCAATTCTTGTCATAACAAGGTGCCTTATGACATGCCAAACTCACGGTCAGGCTCTTTTGTTTTTTGCAAATATTACCGTCCGTCCATGTTGAATTTTGTTCAGAGGAAACATAAAATTGCAAAGAGAACATAACGTAAAACTTGGATTATGCCGGTATGTGAATTATTCAATGCAACTAGTGCAGGATGTCTAGTCGTTGGAAGTCGTTGGAAATTTTAGGATTTCATACAACATATTTTCTTCGGTCCTTAAAACCTGGTGACCAATGTCACGTTTGTATTAAAATGTTTGCATAATGCCAAACCGGTCGATTTTTTCTGCTGTACCACAACGTTGAAAATTATCAATCCTATCCGTCTACGTAAAACAAATAATTCTTCTCTGGGCCACAACGACCTCTAAATATGTCAGAGAAGACTGGGCTAGAGGTCACTAGCCTCAAAACTGATACCCTCGCACTTCAGTCAAAGTAGGGTTGCTGCGGAGTCTTTTTGGCGCAAATACGGAAGCATCCAGTCGGTGAAGGCATAGGTGGAGAGACTATTTTAGTCGGAGGAAAGGTGTAGGCTGGAGGAAGGGGCTTCCGCGTTGGTATGGCCGGGGGTGATTAGGCATATCACTTAAATGTTAATAGAGAAGTTCCAGACTCGGCTCAAACTGGGGGGCGGGGTTAGAGCTGCTGCCACACTCTGAAAGTTGGGTGCAACAGCCACCACCACAGCCCCCACGGTTCCTGCGTCTATTGGTAAAGGGTTATAGTCAGGACTTCAGCAGCAGCAGCATATTTGGACATGGCATGCTTAAAATACCTGAGAAACAGTGCTAACAGCTTCAGTGCTGCTTGAAAACAGCTCTTTAAGTGCGTTTATACAATCCAATTCGCAATTGTTTCTCAACTTTCACGTTGCTGTTCACATTCCCGGTCCCCGAGGAAACCAGTATTCACTTACCAAGACACGCCGCTAGCGCCATCTATGGAGAGCCAGTGCAAGCTCAACTAAAAGCGGATATGATAAGCAAAAAATAACCGTTATGTGTGCAAGTTATAACAACAAAAACAATGCGAATGGAACACCAATGAACCAAACTACCAACCCAGTGCAATTTTTTTCCACCTCGTTGGTAATATGGGTTGATGGTGAGCCAAAAACTGGAAAATTGGGCAAAATGCAAAACCTTCAACTCGAGTGGGCCACCAAAAGTTTTTCGAAAATTGCATTTCTGATGAGCGCATCGTAATCAGCACCAAAAAATGCATCTAATGAACAACGATCCGTTACTTTCTGAAGAAAAAAACCTAAATCCGGACCAGGCTAGCATCACAAGCCGTTTTAGCGATGGCTCATTCCTGGTGAGCTCCATTTTACAAAGGGAGTTCGCGTTGTTTTCCTATTCCTCGTCTATTCAAGACAAGCTCAGGGGCCCTCTAGTATGGATCAGAGCCCTCCAGAGCAGCTGCAGCCCCAGTTGTGCCCCCAGGGACTAGACTATCTCAGTGGCCGCCTGAGATTATGGGAGTTGGCCTTATGTTCTCATTCTCGATCTATTCAAGACCAGCTCAGGGGAGCCCTGATGTGGATCAGAGACCCCCCCCTCAGAGCAGCTCATGCTTTGCCCAGGGACTAGACTAGCTCAGTGGCCCCCAGAAATGGGGTCATCAGACTAGCTCAATGGGCCTCAGATAGGGTCATAGGGCCTTCAACGAGCTCAAGAAGCTTCAGAATATTAGAGGCGCGAGATCACCTCAGGGGGCCTCAGGCAAACCTAAAGAGCTGTCGTAAGCTCAGCGCCCAAACCTGCTCAGGGTACCCCCACGGCCCATACCAGCTCAGGGTACCCCTACGACCCAAATCCGCTCTTGAGCCCCAGATCAGCTCTTGGGCCCCAGGTCAGATCAGGTACCCCGAGTCAGGTCCGGGAGCCAGATCATGTCAGGGGCACTAAATCAGCTCAGGAGCCCCTTATCAGCTCAGGGATCCCTCACCAGCATGAGGGCCCATCAGCTCAGGAGTCCCAGAGCTGCTCAGGGGACACCAGATCGGAGGGCGCGGTAGTGGATTGGTCAGCACAGCTGGCTTTCACGCGGCCGACCCGGGTTCTAGGCCCGGCGGCTTCCTTGAACAAGGAGCGAGCTGGCTCCGAAAAAAGCCCTTCTAACAGGGAAAGAGTTGGCGACGCCACATGACCCTGGCAGTTGGTGCGTCAATAAGCCCCAAGAATTAGGGGCACCAGATCGGCCCATGGGGAAACAGATCAGCCTAAGGGACAAGGGATCGGCTCAGTGGTCGCCGACCAGTATGGGGCCCAGATCAGCTCGGGGATACCAGAACAAGCCAGGAAGCATTTAACACTCGCCCTACCGGGGGCCATCGATGGCCCCCAAATATTTTTTTCGGAATAACAGAAAAACGACGAGGCGCAGCACCGCTGTTGAGGTCTCCTCCTTTCACCCTATCATTTTTCCACCATCCCCGAATTTTTTTACCCTGGGTCACACAAGGTCAGGTCACCAGGCGAGGTTAACCAAAGTCACCTCACTTCAACTTTTGAGTTCTTCCATAACTACATTTCTAACAGAGCTGCAAAAAATCTCAAATCTGTCGGGCACTTTCGAAAAAACCTCCAAAACTGTCGGGTGGTTAGGATAGGACTATTAAAATTGTCTAAAACCCATTCAATTGGTAAAATGTTCCTACTCTTTTTCCACATTCTTAATAGAAAATACTAAAATTAGCATAAAAACTTCAAGTTTGGCACCAATGGATATCATTATCCTTATTTTTGTGCTCTGATCCTTATATGTGTGATATCCTTATTTTTCGTGCTCTGAAGCCGCCTATGGAAAATCTAAGTGGAATGACACAAGTCTATTAATTTTCAAAACTCTAGAACTGAGACTGTTCTTCGGGTTTTCAATTATCAGACACGCTCAGGAAATTAAGGTTATCGGCAGAAACCTATAACAAATTGAATACCGAACCACCAATTCTCATTTTCTGGAGTCACCATTGGTAAAGGAAATTTATTATTGGATGTAATTTGAGATTTGTGGACGTACAGCATACAAATAGTGTGTGTCAAAGTCAGCTCGACTGGGTCTTGAATAAGACTCAGTCTTGAATTCAGATGATTTAGGTCACAGGTGGAAATATACAATAACATGAAAAGCAGCCCCCCTTTTTCAGTCCTCTGCAGCCGCCATTGACAAAAAATGCTGCACTAGAATGAGAATAAGTGGTATTTTGTTATTATGTTACATAGTCCAGCCCAGAATACTTAAAAAATATAGTTTGCAATGGAAGAAAGCTGACCTGGTTCCCATACCATGCGGTTACTTATGCCAGCTTCTGCAGATTTTCATGATTTCAGTTTTTTGGAGGTGGGAGGGGGTAATTTGGAAGGAACCCCCAAAATGTATATATGAATTTTGCTCTGATGGCCAGACAAACAAGATTGGAGGGGTACTTTTTTGATATTCGAAAGTGTTTTTTAAGGATCATGGCTACTTGTAGTTGAATACAAACATGTAATATTAGCTTTCCATGACTTTAAATGCATGTTTACATGAAAAATCCTAAATTTTGAAGCTGTTGGCTATCTCAAAGTTTTTCATGCATTGCTGTGCTCATTTCCATGAGGTTACGTGGTTTAGGATCTGAAGTTCATGAGGCTAATAAATAACCTTAAGTCAGTTAGATAGTAAATGTCAAATAAATATCATGTTTCCAAGGAAGTTAAGAGTAAAAGGAATGAGTAAAGGTTGCACTAGGCTGTGTTTTTGTTATATCTTTGTCCCCTTGACATAGATCATAGGCATATTTAGGTAAGTGAATAAAATGAAATAGGAGAAATAGTTTGGTACTTAAAACTCAAATTAATGTGGAAAGGTGAAGAGTTTTGTTTCTTTGGCATCTACAAATCCACTGATGAAGGTATGCAACTTTTGTGGTTAATTCTGGACAAACAGGCATTGGATTTAAAAGAAGACGGAACGGAAAATCAAATGTTTTAGTCTAATTTGACCAGTCTGCTGGTAAAATTCATTTTCCCTTATTAATATCATTTAAAATTATTGATCAACAGTGAGCATAACATACTGTGTGGAAATAAATGTAAGCTGCCGAAATTACAACGAACACCACATCACTTACTTGTTTGTTTTCTCCCCACACTGTTCTGATCTGCCCGCTGTTTGATCCATGCTTCAAAACGACCTCCTTGGCCAAAACCACTGTTCCTGAACTTGCAGGGCAGCCCAGAATGCTTGATTCGCTGATGCTCCTTAAAAAAACGTTTCTCGCCAAAATACCCACATCCCTCAAATCCACATTTAAGCTTGACACGGGACGGTGGAAGGGGCTTCAGCTTAATCGGAGCCATTTATCAGCCCTTCAACTATGGACGATGAAATCCAGGCTCAACCAGTTTGCTCAAGATGTATACCAAAGTAATGCAAGAGAAAAATAATCAAAAACACAACCTTGCAACGTATTGCCTCCACCACACCACGGGATTCTAAGGCCTTGGCCTCCGCCATATCCACAAGGCAACACACCAAACCGCAGGGCTGCTCTCAAATCAAAGATACCTTTTACACCGGCTTTGCCGCAAGGGCGCTGTTCAAACAGCGCCCTTGCGGCAGCGTTGAGCGTACTTCCAAACGAAGGAAACGAAGGAAAAAAACTGTTTTGCCTGTCGCCTTTACCTTTACGGCGGCCTGTCGGGCCAAGCTGTCGCGTGCTATGGAATACAAATCGGGCCCGACAGGCCGGTGAAGGAATTTTTCCAGCAGAGAATTTTCTGGGTGACGTTTAAAAGGCCCTCTGTGCATAAGGCCCTCTATTCAAAGGTTCCTCGATTCATAAGTCCCTCGAAAAGACTCTCTGCGCATAAGGCCCTCTATTCAAAGGTCCCTCGATTCATAAGTCCCTCGATTTTCCATCGGTTCTTGCCGCACACTGGCTTGATATGGGAGAGGTGCAAATTCATGAAAAACTTGTTGAGTGAAAGAGGTGACAATTCTAATATTGAGTTTTTTAGAACAAAAAATATTTTCTGCTTCCTTTCAAGATTTTTTTTCTCACAGATTGTAAGATCTGTCGCAAGACCATACCGTGCCCTAAAATCTGTCGGGCACTTTATGACCCGAGAGCCCGACTTTTTGCAGCTCTGATTTCTAAGCTGATCGAGTTGAAACTTTCTACTCTTTCTGACCTCTCCAGGCTCTGCAAAATTTATATCCGGGATTTTTCGACTTCTTGACCTCTTATGATCTAAAAGTTAAAAAAGAAGCAAATGTTCAGGCTGTTCACAAAAAACGTTCTTGGACAACCTTTCCTGGATCCCAGGGGCGATAGTTGCTCTTTGGCCTATCTGAGGTAATCACAGGTCACCAGGGGTCAAATACAGTATTTGGACGATAACTGTTGACCTAATAAAGCTAAAGCGCTGAATCAAACATCATCGTGTATGTCTTGTTACTGGCTTTCATTTTATTATATATATTATATAATATAATATGAGATATATTATATAGAATAACTCAGGTTGTGTCTCTCACCAAGCCGCCGCGGTGCTAACGCAACGCCGTGGGTTACCGAATGGTCCGGTCATGGTCCGGCCAAGAAGGAGCAATGTGAGTGGAACAATATGTCCTTATCCTTCCCATCTCCTTCCATATTTTCCATTGTTTCATGTTCATTACGAGGGCACTTGAAAAGCCACCGCCTATGTGGAAGTGTGCGTAGCTAATACAATACAATACAGTGGATTATCAGAGAGCGATGCTATAAGAAATGTTTGACAGTGCTGAAATTAGTTCATAGAAATTGCAAAACACTATAAACGTCACAATTTTTGTGTTGACTGCTGTGTTGACTGTTATCCAAATACCCGGAGGGACTGCCGACAACGAAATATCTATTACTCAATAAATGTGCCTGCTAAGGATGTCAATCTTGGGATTGGGATTCCGCTATTTTCAAAAAGCCCGAATCCCGGGATTAAGCCTCTCGTGACCCTGGAATTCCGACATTATAGTATTTTCAAGCAGTGCCGCGACAGCAAAAATGATACCTAAGAATCATTTTTTGCTGCATATCACGAGTTAAACCATGTATGGTGAATACCTGTCAGTCTTTTTCATCCAGATGAACTCGATCACCGTAACCATTGGAGTTCCGAGGTGTCCCAGGGATCCAATCGGGAATCGAATTTCCCGTCGTTCCCGCTGTCATGGGCCGACGCAAGATGACGTTCGAGCTGCTCAGGTGACCTACGTCCCATCGTTAGCGACACAGCGATAACATATGTAGCGGAGAGAGTGGGGGGGAATGGACTGACTTTCACGGACTGATATTTTTATGTGCCTTGAGGAAACCCAAGGCAGGGGTAGATTCTACCCCTTTCTTCTACTCTGCGTGTTAGCACGCGCACTCAAGGGGCGTCGGAGACTCTCCCAACTATTCTTCCGGGATGACCGAAGAACCGCTCGTAGGCAAAACACGGCAATCGGCCACATTTGAGAGAATTTACAGCGTGTCGAACGGTGAAATAATTTAATAAATCGGTCGGAATTTGTTTTAGCTTAAAGGCTTCTAAAGTCAAACTTACATTTTGAAATCACTACGATCGCGCGGTCGATCAGTTTGCTTGCATTTGAGACCGAGTGGTGACGCCACAGCGCCATTAAAATAGCATGATATGTCGAGGTTACCTTACATGAAGTTCGAGATCAAAGGTCAAGGTCATACCACCTTTTCAAGGTCATTGGTCCCGGTCCGTCTGGTCAGCTGACGTGACCCAATCTGAAGTATATTATGCTTTGACGTCATAGTTCATATAATCCAGTTGTAAGGCCACGGTTAAAGATCATGGGCAAAGGTCAATCCTCATTTACCGCCCAAGGTTTGCTATAGTGCTACTTAAAGTGTGCACTATAGAGAGTATACCATATTGTGACGGCATTGCTCGCCATATGACCTTGGATGTCGGTGCGCCCCAAAACCCCCCGACGTCATAGCTCAATTACTTTGAATGACCTTGACCTAAAAATTGACGGAAAGATTGTTTGCGACACAACCTCTATGACCCTGGTCCGCCTTTAGATTACTCCCATCTTTTTCCCGCATAATGAGGGCATTTCCCAATAGGTCCCAAGCATGGACAAGATTTAACCTTTATTATCTCGGTTGACCTTGACAGTATAGACTTAGGTCAATGAAAGTTACTTAAGATGTAGATCACCATAGCCCCCACCCACCTCCCAATCGGCGTTTTTTTCTAGGCAGCCCACCATCCCGTGCTCGTTAGTGTTGGACCCCTGTCCAGTGAGGGTGTTAATAATCATTCGAATACCGGTTATAATAGAGCATTCCCATACAGGGAAGGTGCTACAATTATACCAATTATCTGGCTTAGAAAGAAAAACCAAAGTCAAATATACATTTCTGCTACCTCTTGTTTTGTCGTTCGTGATAACCCTTATAAATTTATGGCAGACCAAGATTGCTATATCGTTGTTTACGGATTAAATGTATATTTTTGCAATGCTTCAAACTAGAATTCGACCACAATTCATAGCGCCATGACAATATCTGCAACAAATGTTGTGGAAATCTTAGGCTGGATTGAATTGCTCCAAATGCCCCTCTCTTCATTGTCCTGATAACGCCCATGAAAAATAAAACCTATATGTCGAATGCCATGTTTGTGTCATGTTCAATTATCTGTCAAATGAACCCTTTTGTCCAAAAATCGGGTGGAATTTACAGTATTGCGAAGGAGTTTTCCTCGAAAAGTAATATTGGCCACAGATGGAGGCATTTAGGGAATATGTGCGTCGCTGTCGGGCCTAAGGGAAGGCCAGCCTACTTTTAGAAGGTGGGGGGGGTGTCCACCTTCTCTTTTGGCCACAATTGACATTGAGTTGCCCACTGTAGGCGGACGAAGATTTGTATTCCTGGCCTCCCAATTTGTTTAGGTGATAGTCTTGAACATTTGCACTGACGAACTTTTGACATACGATCATCTGCTCACAATCATTTGGTTGACAAAAATTTTCCCCAGAACCCTAATGCAATGAGTAGAAAACTTCTTCGTGGCATGCAAAACCAAACGAGCGACGGAGAAAAACATTTTCCAGAGAGTTATTTATTTTTGCCCGCTTTGCCTCGGTGTCTTCTTTCCCTGGTCTCCTCTGCATCTCATCGTGTCCCTATGGTGATATGTTTTGACCTCTGGTAACCTTAGATTTGAACTTGCAGAAAATGTTTCAAATATTTTCAGTAGATCGTTGGTCGGGCTATCTAGCGCCGTTTTCAGCGTTTCGATAGCCAACGTGATTTTTTAGAAGGTCATACTGTGGAGTCGATTTTCGTAGGATCTCGTTCGGACTTCCTCCACAAGAAGATATTGGGGGTCTGAGCTTTCGTACTGTATTACAGTGCTTCGTCAGCGATGATCGTTCGGAATATAAGGGGGGATAAAAAGGCACAAGAGAACACACAGTACAAAAATTGAGCTCAGAAAAAACATGCGACATCAATAATCTACACGTGACAGCAATAAACCATTGACTTCCTAGAGCGACCTAAGAAATTATAAATACATTAAAAGGAAAAGTTTTAAAAAACGCATCTTTAACATGGAAACGCTAGAGTACTAGGGTTAGCAAGAGAGGGAGGGGGTTTAAGACAGCTACAATAAAACACGCAATACTCGCAATACTCACTTATTAATTATATAAAAGATGGGGAAGCTATAAAAAGGGGCGGGGTAGAGAACACCGCAAGCGGGGTAGAGAACACCGAAGTCACGGATTCAAGAGCACCGCAACAGCTGGAGAGGACAAGTGCCCTCCAAACTGAAGGCATCAGCCTTCAGTGAGCACCGGCAGTGCACTCCAGCCTTCTCGCAAGTCAAGATACTCAACCACGCAGCCCACCGCCAGATGCGTTTGCTTATGGAATCGGCCTACATCCAAACTCGTGGACGTCGACAAACTCTGCTCGTCTCTCCTAATGATGCCAGTGTAAATAGGAACTCAGGCTCTCTCTTAAACGATAGATGGCTTCCTATAATTCGTCAGGCCTGTTCCTAGGATGGAAGCTCCTCTTGATCTTGTGTAATGTGAATGTTCGATCATAGTGTTTTTTTAATGTTTTCATTGCATTTTTACATGATGTATCGTAGGCTTTACTGATTTATATTTTGCTAATGTTTGTATAATACTGTCTTTTATATTTTATTAGATAATATGTATTTTATAGTGTTTCCTTTTTCGTATCATAAATAAGCGAAAGTTTGCATTATATGGAATCGATAAAAGGTATTTTATAGCTTTGGATTTTCTTACCATAAATAAGTGAATGTTGTTTGTTTTTATTGTAACATTTAACCCCCCGCCCCCTCTCCACTCCTGTTCTCTATCCCGCCCCTTTTATAGCTTCCCCATCTTTTATATAATTAATAAGTGAGTATTGCGAGTATTGCGTGTTTTATTGTAGCTGTCTTAAACCCCTCCCTCTCTTGCTAACCCTAGTACTCTAGCGTTTCCATGTTAAAGATGCGTTTTTTAAAACTTTACCTTTTAATGTATTTATAATTTCTTAGGTCGCTCTAGGAAGTCAATGGCTTATTGCTGTCACGTGTAGATTATTGATGTCGCATGTTTTTTTCTGAGCTCAATTTTTGTACTGTGTATTCTCTTGTGCCTTTTTATCCCCCTTATATTCCGAACGATCATCGCTGACGAAGCACTGTAATACAGTACGAAAGCTCCGACCCCCAATATCTTCTTGTGGAGGAAGTCCGAACGAGATCCTACGTGATTTTTTAGATCTTAGGGGAGAAGAGGCGGGTACCCGTCCCTCCCCGTACCGGCGAAGGTGGCGAGAGACCCTGTACCTGCACCTGTTAAGGCTTACCATTACTGCTGCTGACGAATATTTGCGCCGACGAACATTTGCACCGACGAACCTTTGCCTTAGAATCCCCTGGTCCCAGTCCCGCTGCTTTAAAATCCGTCACGACGCACCTCCCTATACTAACGTTTCTCCCCCCGATCTTGAAAATCGGGGCCATTGAGTACCCCCCTCTTCCCTAAATCCACGCCCAGGTCATATGCATCGACAGATAAAGTTAAAAGGTGGGCTTTTGCACTTTATGAAAAGTTTAGGGTTTTATTCAAGCTGGACTGTACAATTACGTTGATGGGTTGAGGCGTGGTGTGCTCCACCCCCAGCCCCTGCTTGCTCACAGAAATCTGGGACCGGTTGACCGGCTGGTCCGGTTCAAATATCCCGGAAGTCTTAGGGATGCTCTTCAAAGCTCAGGCCTCTTTTTTTAATTTCACGGTTACTCACGTATCCCTAAAAATATACAGAGTTACACTCCTGGGCATTGGCGTAGCCAGAATCAGTTAATGGGGTCTATGCCAGCCCAAATCAAGGTTGGGAAGCAAAAAAAGTCAACGGGTTATGAAAACGTCGCACAGCCCTCCCCTATGGTGCTTTCGCTACACACCATCACGGCAGCTCGGTGACTTTGCCACAGCCGCGGTGCCAAAGGCGGGGTATTGACCCTGATGCTCCCTCTGGCTCTGCCCGTGCTGAGTGCTCATATGTACTCAAGGACTGCCAGTTGGTGGCTGACTTCCCATCCCATGTCCGTATGCAAACCCAGACGGCTGGGTGTCCCTGGAGACTTCGGGTGTCATAAAAACACCTTTCTGACCATCATGGCTTTTTAACAAAACTCCACAAGCTCCCTTGTTTGAGCCTGTCCATTGTTCCCAAAGATCATGAGAACAGGCAATACTATGCGAACATTAGAACCCAAAAGGCTAACTTGGAGCACGTGTGTACATTTGCGCAATGATATCTTCTCTTCAAGCGTTTCCACTCGACTAACAGTGCAATTTACTTCCCAACGTGAAAAACTCTCTCCTAGTCCTCTTTTTTGGAAGGTGTACCAGATAGAATACCTCTGTCCCCTTTGTTAGCACAGCCATATCCTACTATAAGTCACCTTACATGACACTTTAAGCTTTGCGAAAAACTGTTCTCCGCACTCCCTTAGGGGAGAGGGGGCAAAAAGCACGTTTGCCTGCCTATTTTCTGTTTAGGTGAGTGTGGGGGGGGCAATTGCCCATTTTGCCCTAACGCAGATCTGCAACTGGTCCCATCCACATATGAAGTCAGGCGACAAAATATCAGCTAACATTTGCTGTTTAGAAATTATATATTTACACATACAAGTGAAAAGAAGTGAGCAGTCAGTTTTTCATCGTAAAGCCCTAATCACATCGCGTTACAACGTGTAAAAGGGCCAAGCACAAACGTTTTTATATCGATAACATATGGCCAGGTCAGAGTCAAGGACTGTCGGCTTGAAAATGCATGGGGAAATTTCTTTAAATTCCATAACTTCTCAGAAAATGGTAACAAAGCGTCTGTTGTGAAGTCATCGTGCTTGAATTGCCACTGCAGGTCGAACGATACGCATTATGACCTTATGATAACTCGGGAGTTTTATGATAACTCAGGGTTTTGACCCCTGGTGATTCAAAAGTGACCTGACAAAAGAGGCGCATACACCATTTTTAGAAGAGATCAAGACGAGCTATCTAACGCTTCCTTCCGGTTTGCACTGCCTAGTATGATTGCTGACAGTAGAGCGGGGGTGGGGGTAAGTGTTCATGTAACTGCACACACCTGCCAGCGAGTGTGGCGCGGAACCCCGTACCGGCGAGGGTGGTGCGGAACCCCGTACCGGCGAGGGTGACACGGGGCCCCGTGCCGGCGAGTGTGGTGCGGAACCCCGTACCGGTGAGGGCGGTGCGGAACCCCGTGTGGTGAGCGTCAATGGTGCTGCAACTGAATAGAAGTGAATTGGAATGGAGTTTTCGCAAAACACTTTTGGCGTTCTAGGACAATGCAACAGATGCTCGCCGTTTTGATTTCAGTTTCGCCGGCTGACACAGTGGGCGTCTACGGCAGACCCCGACTTACCCACCAACTGTGGCATCCACGGGGTGGACTATCCGGAGGCCTGGCGATGGGTGCCATGACGCGGCACCTGCGCCTGCAAACGGGCGGCTCCGTACTGGAAATACCAGCCAAAGGCAGGCATGACTCAATATTCACCGACTCTTGTTAACCATCTGATACATTTAGTCCAAACGAAGTCAACACAATGGTGAATACCGTTTAGCAGCATGCGCGTTTGAATTTTCCCCAGGATGAAGACCTCTTTGGCGAACAATGAGCGTTTGCAAACGGAAAAGATGACTAGATTTTCCTCCGACCCACGTTCATTTACCTGAGCCGTTGAATCATGCTGTGCGGATTATACCTGAGAACAATTACGCCAAATGGAATGGAAACAATATTCTTATGTGCTTGTGAAATAAATACACACATTGCTCAGTGTTATTCGCAGCGTCCAAGACGTCATCTTCGAAGAACAGAATCACTAGAAGCCGAAAGTAGTGGCTTTTCTTTACGCGACAGCGTTAAAAAATCCTTCAGAAAGCAAATCATCTTGCAATGCATGAGTAAGGAGGCCAGTGATAGTTGCATGTGTGGGTATGCACGCAAGTCAAAAGGCGATGACGAACGAAGTGAGAAACGGCTTCTATTCTGATATTTTTTTCGTTTCTATTAGGGCGCTTTTAAATGCTTAACCTACAATGTTCCAAAAATGGAACAGGGCTATTTAGTTCCTTATTTTTATGTGAAACGTGAGATTGTATTTTGTCTTTGCTCATCAGTAGAAAAATGATTGACACCTGATATTGATTGACACCTGATACACCTGAACAACGTTTCATGTCAAATGTTTCCAGTTGCGTTTTTAAAAATTGATAAAATTTTGCAAATGCAAGTGATGGTTTTTCATGTTTGGGGTTCCCAGAACTGAAACATCAGCCAAACTCTAATTCAATGTAATAGAACTATTAAGCTATTAATTTAATATCAATCATCAAAGTTTTGGTTGGAAACGACAATAGGTGAACCCAATTAGTGTGTGTCTCAGGGTGCGTTCTTTGAAATATTCCGACCTGGAATTCCGCTAAATATGACGTCACAGCCGTCCTTTGAAACTTTGCCCGGAACTCTGGGCGGAATATTTCCGTAATTTCGGGCGGAACGCTCTGAATCGAAAAAGTAGCCCCGTCCAAGATGGTAGCGCCCATGGATGGAGTTTGCAGCAGTAAGTTCGGAAACGTTTTTATGTTTATCTGCTTGTTAGGTCCTTGATATGTTTTTTTCAGGATAATCTGCACCTTATAATAAAGCCTAAATGGAAACAAATGGAAGATTCGCGGGCAAACGTCAAAATAAACAACGTTACTGCCACGTCTCGCCATTTACGCCGCATTTCGGCCTCGTTCTAGAAGGTTCCGTAGCCGGAATCCGGGGAAAATCATGACGTCACATCCCCCAGAATTCCGCGTCGGAATATTGCGAAGAACGCAGCCTCAATCACGATTTTCATCCCTCATATAACGTTTTGAAAATTTAGTATGATTTCCATGCTCCCAAAATGGAGGAACATTTGGGGAGTTTACTGGGCTGAAATCAAGTTTTTCAGTGGCCCATTATTAGCCATGATCCTTAGAATACAAAGTTCTGCTCCAAAGCAGCTCCTAGAGCCATAAGAAGACCTTTATCTTAAAGAAGGAAAACCCACACTGACACTGTTAAAAATTGTGTTACTTGCATGTCCATTCTCAAGGGGCCAAGACCAGCTGAGAGGCCACGAGATGAGCTCACGGAGCACCAGATTAGCTTCACCCGTACGATTATGGGCGATGATGAGGCATTAGGTGGACACATACTAGGTGCCCATACTCTTCCCGGGTGCTTGGAAAGGCGACAGAATGTCCTAGCTGACCGAAAAAGGTATTCAGTTGTCCAACAATAGTTTCAATCGCTACATGCGTCCAGTTACATCTAGGTTCAACGGCGTAGGGTACTAAATTTCGAGCGGCAGGGCCCAAATTGGGTACATCACGGTCACGTGCCCCCGTACCACCCTGGCTGCACCCCTGGACAGTAGATCAACTCTGGGAGGCATTAAATAAGCTCAGGGGACCCGGATCAGCTCAAGGGGCACTAAAACATCTAAAAGGACACCAGGCAGGCTTGGAGGCATCAAATTAACTCAGAGAGTATTATATAGGCTCAGAAGGCACACTTATGTTCTCAGGGGGCACCAGATTGACAACGAGGGCACCAGATCTGCTCAGAGGGCCCATGATCAGCTCCAGGGGCACCAGATGAGCTCCGCCCGTACGATTATTGGCGACGATGAGGCATTATCTGGAAACGGATTACGTGCCTATACTCTTCCCGGGTCCTTGAAAAGGCGACAGAATGCCCTAGCTGACCAAAAAGGCACTTGATTGTCAAACGATAGTTCAAATCACTAAATGCAGTCTGGATCCATCTAGGTTCAACGGCGTAGGGCACTAAATTTCGAGCGACACGGCCCAAAGAGGGTACACCACCTGGCAATCAAAAGGGCACCCGGCACCGATGGGGGGGGGCACGTGCCCCTCTGCCCCCCCTGGCTGCGCCCCTGGTAAGTTTAAAACAAAAGGAGTAGTAGGGACTAGGGTAACGTCTGCTCGTGTAATACTCAGGTAATTTTCCAATTACATTGATAAGTTTATTACCTAGGTAACCAACTTGCATACGAGCAGGGATGTCCTAAACAAAGGGTAACAGGCAGAGGAATTCCCTAAATGTAAATCAGGGTGGATATTATGCCAAATTTTTGGGGTTGAATGATGTAATTTTTCTGCATTGTCATTACAATTAATGTGTGGATCCACCCAAATTCTGAAACGTGCTAAATTTGTGGGTGAAGTGTTTGAACAGCATCATTTGAAGACAAACAATTTGGTCCAAACTTTTGTCCCACTGCATATTATCCCCCTATTTCTAGTCGGAGCATCTCCCTAAATAAAAACTAAGTGGCGACGTCCTGTATCCTCATTGCAGGGTATGGGTGTTTTGACTGCTAGCGGTTTTTACCTTGAAGTGGGCGCAACTGGAAAATTATATTTTATCTTGGTTTCTCAGGTCTGCTTGGGTATATGTGCTATGCAACTAGCAATACAAAACACTTTGCTTATTATTGGAATAGAGCTATATCTGCTTTTCAGGCCAGGTCAGGCTTTCTTGATTGGCTGCAAGGTAGTTCCATGTGAAATACAGGATATGTACAGATTATCCTTGTTTTTAAGATATACCCACAGACAATAATGCTAATTCATCATAATAAGATGGCGTAGCTTTGCTGGTTGCATTGCTCATTTACCCAAAAAGATTCTGGGTTTTCTGAGATAAATAAAAAGTAACTAAAGGAGTTTCCTGATCATGATCATTTTGTCATGCTATTGGGATTCATCCTTTGATACCTTAAAAGTATCAAGCTATAAAGTGGTGCAGTATCAGGCTTAACTTTGGCATAATTTGTAAATTCTGTGTGACAGCAAGTCACTTGGTGCCCCACATTGGCGCCCATTCTAGTCAAGCGGCACTGTCTCATAATTTTTACCGGGTGGACGGACCCGAGCTGGTGCTAACTGGAGAAAGCCAATTTTGAGCATATTTAGTACCTGACAGCATTAATGATGATGAACCAAAAATTTTGGGGGACATCCCCCCTGGTTGGCCAACAAAGGAGATGCCTCCCCGTTTTCAGCTCCTATACTTCTAGTGATGTGAACCAAAGTTTGAGGTTGACATGCTGGGTGAAACAACCCCAAGTGCTTCAGCAAGCTTGGCTTTGCACATTAGACATCTACAGCTGACATTTATTGAGTATTTACTCCAGGCAAATACAATGGATGGTATTATTCTATGCAAAGAGTGAGAAGTTGAGGTACATTGCTTTATTGTACCATGCTAAATTCACTGACACACTGCCCATTTCAACATGTTGACCTACAAACCCCAAAGTATATTTGGTGAGCTATCGCCGATGGAGTTGGCCGCCTACCGGAGATTGCGGGGCAACTTGCCGGTCGTGGCATTGTGAGAAGGTATTCGGCGGCGGCGGCTTCCCCACCTGGGCCTGCGACAACGGTAGTCGCCTGGGTAACTGTGGCCCAAACCGGACCAGCGGCGGCGACGGCCCAACCCGGGCCAGCGGCGGCTCCTTGGAACAGCGGTGGCCCCCTCTGATTCAGTCGGTCCTCGCCATACTCGTGAACGTGACACCGGCGATGTATCGACGAATAAGTTCGATGAGCCGATGTGCAGTCTACGGCGTCATGGTCTCCCCCTTCCCCAACTATCCATCGCTTCGCGCCTCACGAACACCGTCGCCTTCCGCCTCCCGCCTTGCTAGTGCCGTCACCCTCCGCCTCACCAGTGCCGTCACCTCCCACCTCACTAATTCCGTCACCTCGCGTACACCGATCTAGGGGTGGGGGTAGGATAGACCCTCGGCGCCATCTGAGATGGTCACGGCAACCCCTAAAAGTTGAATTTCGCCCCCTAAAATGTCGCTTCCCACCCACCCCCCTAGTATGCGAGAATCAGTGCCCACCCATAGGATTTTGCGCCCACCTGAAAAGTTTTGCAGGCAAATAGCGGCGCACACTGGAAAGGTGCCCCCGGCCATCGGCAATCTCGGAGCCGTCCATGCCTTCCCGGGGGTGCCATCCGGACCAGGGGCGCATTTTTTGACCGGAAAAATATTTCAGGCGGGCGCAAAATCCTAGCAATGGGTGCCGATTTTCGCATCCTTGGAGAAAGGGTGGGAAGCCACATTTCAGGGGGCGCCATCAACCCTTCAGGCGGCGCCGCAACCATCCAGGGGCATAGGCAGGGGCGCCGCCACGGAATTTTCGCAGGGGGGACAGACCCGGGCTGGTGCTGACCGGGGGAGGCTAATTTTGAGCATATTCGGTAACTGGCAGCATTAATGGCCATTGACTCAAAAATTTGGGGGACGTCCCCTGGTTGGCAAACAGGGGGGACGCATCCCCCGTCCCCCCCGCTTTTGGTGCCCATGCATAGGCAGATCCAGGGGTGGGGCACGAGCCCATCCGATTGACCCTCTGCACCCCCTGAAATGGTCACGGTGCCCCCTAAAATTTCGGTTCCTCCAGAATGTGAAAATCGGCGTCCACCGATGGGATTATTTGGTGCCCACCTCATAGGTTTTTTCTGGTCAAAAGTGGCGCCCCCTTGATCCGGATGGCGCCAACCCGGAAAGGTACCCCCGATCGGCTATCCTGGATCCGCCTATGATCCAGAGGCGCATATGGTCGATCGGAGGGGCACCTGCCCCTTTAATTGACTCCCAATCTGTATGATAGGAATCTGACTGTATCCTGACTGTATCTGCCTGACTGCGGCAAGAAATTGGTAACGATAAAATAATTTCAATCAAATATTCAACTTTTGTTCCTAAAATACATGTAACATAACGATCGTAGCTCACATACCGTGAGTAAACATTCATTAGAGAACAAACTTGGCGTTGCGTCATTATCGCCCAAGTTTCCCGAACGCGGCCTCTCTCTAGGGCCTTGAGCGCGGCCATGCTGCTCTCAGTAAACTGTCCGGTGATTGGTTCTTGGCCATGACGTAGTTTGTGACGTCAAGCTGGCATCTCGTGCCTAAGTAGCCGAACCCAAAATTCGCTTATGCATATGGAAGCCTTTGAAAAATCCCTCCAGACAAATCTGGAGACCGAAAAGACCGGATCTAGAGGCTTGGGAGACTTTTGAAAAAAACCGACCCCGGGGGTCGGTTTTTCAAAAAGACCTCCAAGATCCTGGGATATTTCTAAAATATATATCCATTAATTTAGCTTTATTTATGGAATTTAATGCCAGGAAAAGCTCAGAATCAAGATATTTAGGGTCATTGCTTTCAATTTTGGGTAAGCATATTTCTCTAACTTCTATAGTTTCACTGAAATGAATGCCGGTTTTTTTGGCTTGGGAAATTTAAAAAAAATTACCAAAAGTCTCCCAAGGTTGATTTCAATTTATTCACGTTGTGAAAACGGTTATTGAGTACCAAGTTTTCCGACTTGCTTTACAGCTTGGCTTTCTCAGTTAAAATCACGTTATGAAGGTGCCACATTCCCTTTAAAGGGACTGTAGCACCTTGGTCCAATCCTGGAATTTAGTGAAAATAGGCGTACTTTTAGCCGAAAATAATGAAACCACTCATTATTTGTCTGAAAAATGTTAAGTTAGCTCAATATTTTGTTTCTAAAAATACTCCTCTAGGAATAGGTATAAATAAATATCTGCCTGTGGATGATGTCATGATCTGGCAACCACTACCATACTTGAAACGCTTCAAGGGCTTCGATTGGCTGATGCTCATCGTGACTTCAGCATATGTCGTCACACCAGCAGCTCACAACAATCGCCGCCCGGCGAGAGGCTGATGAGGGGGCTGGTGTCAGGTAGGTTTTAGCGTTTTTTCTACGGAAATATCGAGTTCCAAGACAAATGATATATGGAGTACCGGGTTTTTCGCCTTGCTTTTCAACTTGGGTATCTCAGTTAAAATCACGTTATGAAGGTGCCACATTCCCTTTAAGGGCCCTGGTTTTAGTTACGACTTGAAACTTCTTTAACACACGCCCCGCTGGGGTCCCTTGCATGACGCGCCCCGCTGGGAGGTGGGCGTTTTTCGCCCCTCCGTATCTCGTTCCCCACGAAAGCTAAAGGAAAATTACGGACATTGTTTGAAAGCTCTTGTCAAGACGAAGAGAATTTATACGGATAATTTTTATGTCAGGTCAATATTGAGGTCAGCATTGGTCAAAGAATGCTCCATAGGCTTACAACAGAGCAGTGTACATTTCCCTCTCTAGATCTGCGCTCAGGAGAGCTAGAGCAAATCTTTATGCATCATTAGATTCCTCTCATCGTTACGAATCTAATGATGTATAATATGACTTTGTTAGTTCAAATAGTCAAAATGACCTGACCTCGACCTAGGTCAGGGTCACAGAGTGACCTGGTATGGTCATGTTACATATCAATCGACTCCCCGTGACAATATAAACACAATGTAAGCAAAATGGGAGCTTTATCTCAAATCAGTGAGAAGTTATTGGCAAAACAATCACTCTCTGCTCCCGTGACCTGATATGACCTTTGAGAGGTTAGATGCTCAAAAACTCAACTTAATGCTCAAGATCGTGGCAAGAATAGACAGTTTGAGGATTTCCAGCCTTATCTATCTAGTATTTCCTGAAAACGAGAGCATTATATTTTTCACCACAGACTTATAATGGGGTGACCAAAAAATTGACCCCACCTTAGGTCACCAATATCAAAATTCCGAGATAGTAGATTTGTAGACCCTAATAACCTTATCATATTGTGGAAATTTCAAACTGATCGGTTTGCTAATGTTCCCTGGGCGCTGCTTCAAACTCGTAATTTTAGGTTTTGAGGTCGGGTCACTTGACCCTGAATAGTTCCTTGACCTGACATGACCTTAACTAAAAAATTTGGTTTGATGTGTAAAATTAATCAGGAATAAGGTGCCGTAAGCTTCGTTTTTCTGCGTCTCTTCGTTTTTGAGCTATCTGGGAAAAACTAGGAGGGGGCGAATTTCGCCCCCAGGGGGCGCGTGTTAAACCTGTGTTTTCTTTCGCCTGAAGGCGTGACCGTAATGGTCACGAAATCATGGTCGTGTTTTGAAAATAAATAAGAGCAGTCTTGTGTGGAATACGTGTTTTAATAATAATTCCGAGGCGATGAATCCCAGAAGTGTCAATAATTCAGACTACTGTTATCCTGTGAAGGATCGTAATACAACAACTACATCACCCAGAATCTGTATTAACTTTCACACAAGCCATATCATATGTTTCCAGAAAATTTTTTCCCTGTCGCTTTGTCCATGTCTTTCCCCACCAAACGCAAGCCAAACAATGAAAGAGCGCTGAAGGAAGTTATGCAAGAGCACGAGAAACGACGCTAAAACACCAAAATAAATGCATACTTTATGATGTTTTCGCCGTAAACCGTAAAATTTGTTGAGTATCAATGTAAATGTCTGTGGTGAGCATGTTTTGAAGTTTTTGAAAACATAATTATTTGGTAAGTATTTGTGGACGAGGTTACATGGCAGCATTTATCAGGCACTTAACGACAAGTAAACTCCTCATATACACATGAAACAGAACCCGGTTCTTTGTTTGGTATCGAGCGGTCGGAGGGTCTGTGTTTTAAATAATAATTCCTTAGTTTCCACCACCTACCGCGGTTGGCACTCTGAGCCTGCAAGCTCTGTCCCGTACAGTTAAAAGTACACGAAACCGAGGCCCTGGAGTATCCACTGAGGCGCTGTCATACGTCGCGGCGACAAATATCCGTTTAACACGCGACTGCTCGATTCTGCTCCACAACACGCAACAACCGAACCCATGCAACTACCGCTCCCACTTCGCAACATCTCCGTCGCATAGTTCAAACATCCGATTCGACTGCGGCACAGTTGCTGACGTCATGAGGCGCGTGCGTTACCAGTATTTTTCCAGCTCGGTCCGCCCCACGCCCCCTCTTGGCCGCCGCCGGCGCCTGCGCGCGGCCCCTTGGCGGCTGCCGACGGGGGTGTGGCGCGACTGCGCGCGCGCAATGTCGCAGCAGATGGGCTAGGTCCGACGGCGCGACTGCAGCGCTCAGTTACATTTCGGCAGGGATCCGCTGAACAGCGGCGCGTGTGATGGCAGCTCACGTTCTGAGAGGGTCTCTGACTGTGAGACAGCTGACGCGGCGGCGCGGCCCTACTGCCGCCGCGCTCGTCGCCAGGCAGAAGTCCACGCCCGCCACCACGCTGCCGTCGGCGGCGGCGGCCAGCATCGAGCGAACACCGCAGAAGGACCAGCTGGACCTCAGCTTCCAGGACGCCCGCGCCGCCTTCCAGAGCAAGACGACATGGGAGGTGGTGCGCGGGTACCTGGTGTACACGCTATGTACATCTCGGTACCTGGTCGACAACAACACCATGGTGAGTTCCTGATTTGGAGGGTTTCAGAGGGAAGCAGTGCGAGGCGCATGTACATACATACATACACATCAGCGGTATTCAGATTTAAGATGGTTGTCAATTTACTGAGAACAAATATAGGCGTAGAGAAAAATGGGGAAAAGTGCTCTGTCTAACGCCATTCCTCTGGCACGTGAATAATATATATATATATATATATATATATATATATATATATATATATATATATATATATATATATATATATATATATATATATAAATAAAAGTGCAGAATCGATGATGCTTCCAATGATAATGCTTCCAATCGATCATGCTTCCTACACTTTTTGTCTGTTCTATGGCGAGAATAGTTCTTAAAACTATTTTTCGAAAACCGCTTGCTGCAGATTGTTGCAAGGGGGCGCTTTACGCCGTACCTTAGGAAAAACGCCCCCGCCACCAGAGTAACACGCCCCCAGCATTTTTCTTGACGAGATCGATGTGGTGTAGCTCCATCAACAGGACGCCCTGATGAAGACGTTGAAATATTTCTGATATTTATTACCGGACAACATTGGCGGATTCAGGGATGGACAAGTCAGACAATTTCCCTCAAACCCCTCGTTTTTTGTCGGTTTTCTTCAACCAAAGCATATGTTTTTCACTATTTTGGGTTCCATTGTGCCCCCCTCCACAAACCATCGGTTTGGAACCGACTCTGCCGGACGGTCGGTATAAAAACCTGAATATGGTCAGCTCGCTGTGTCCTCCCTCCGCAAAAAGGTGTACTTTCAAAAATATTACTAGACCTTGACCGTTTACCCTTCCGAGCCGCAGTGCAAGGGCTAATCCTGCAAAAGAGGGAATTAAAACAGTTGGGCCAAGGGTTCATAGGCAAGACCAGGGATGGCGGATTCCGGGGGAGCGGGGCGGACAGTTGCACACCCTGAAACAAATTGAGGGTGTGCAACCGTATATTTTTGCACACCTGGTATTGACTTGGTCTGGGGAGGCGCTCCCCCTACGAATTTGGCGCCCCGGCCGGTCAAGAGAAAATCAGGCCTAAACACCGCCTACCTGAAAATGTTAGAGGACCCTCTGTGTAAGATAGACTACACTTTCAAATATGAATGGTGCCCCCTGGCATCAAAGCTGCGCCATGAAGAGTCTGGATAGAAAATGTGCCCCCTGGACAGTAAAAGGCGTCCTCCTAAGAAGAGTAACGGCGCCTCTGGATAGCGTAGGCGCCCCTCGGTTAGCACAGCCACCCCCCCAAAGAAGAGCAACGGCGCCCCTGGATAGCACAGGCGCCAACTGGACAGCAAAAGGCGCCCCCCCCATAGAGCAAAGGCACCCTTGGATAGGGTAGGCACCCGTTGGATAAAAAGGCGCCCCCAGCCCAGAGCAAAGGCGCCCCTAGACAGTAAAAAGGGTTCCCCACCCAGAGAGCAAAGGCGCTCCCTCTGGATAGCAAAGGCACCTCCCCTTGTACAGAGCAAAGCCCCCCCCGAAAGCATAGGTGCCCTCGGATAGCAAAGGCATCAATGGACAGCAGAGGCGCCTCCCTAAACAACCAAAGGCGCCCCCCAAGAAGGGCAACGGGCACCCTTGGATAGCAAAGGCGCTCCTTGGTTAGCACAGGCTCCCCCTGGACAGAAAAAAATCCTGCTGCTCTTCTTGAGGCTCCCCCCAGAAGAGCAGCGGCATCCCTGGATAGCAAAGGCGCTCTCTGGAGGCTCTCTCTTGATAGAGCGGCAGAACCTTCAGTTGTTTATCTAATATTGGGAACATTTAGATTAAAATGAGGATAACAACTATATGATCGAATAATATTTTGGCTTTCCGTGTTAGTTTTTCAATGAGAGTTTTGATATTCACTACCCTCTCACCTTTAAGTGTTGGTAATGTGATTGATGGAACTAAAGATTGCAAAGTACAGCTTAAAACATTTCCAAGATAAAATCCAGTCAAAATTGCACGAAATAACCAGTAGATGCTTCTCAACTCACCCGGCTCATTTTAAAGCTGAGGATTTGGTCCGTCGCACAAACAGATCCATGGGGGAGGGCTAACGAGGCAGTGGTCCCCCAAAGGCTCAAGTGGGGCTTTTGCCCCCCCAAATGGTTCATCTGCCTATAAGGTGAATATCAACAAGGAGCTGCTATTTTTAAAAGATCACACGCAAAATTTTGCTAACAGAATGAAACGAAAAACACTACCTTTATGCTCGAATTGTGATGCCCTTCCCTCCCCTGTCAAGCCTTCTTAACTGCAGGAGTTCATGCCACCCTCGAGCCCCCCACCTCTCTCCCCTACACAGCCACCTCGCCTACTAGCATTTCAGCAACTGCCAACTCCCTTCCCAAAAGGTAGCTCTGGATCTATCAGTGGTCACTGGGGTAATACGCCAATGAGGCGTCTGGCCCCGGTCCTGATGGGGGGGGACTCTCGGCACTGACGGATCCAGAACAAACAGCATAAGTGTGGGCACCGGCAAAAGGTGAGGGGGCCAGCCAGACTTCAACCTGATGCTGACATCAAACTTTCCATGTTAGGGCCAAAAAATGTTTGAAAATGGGCTCCTTGTTGCCTTCCGCAGCGTCTGGTATACAAAATGTCCGGCTTTATCCCACTTTGACTAACATCAGGAAATTGTAACCAAAAAGTGGGGACCCCCTTTTCCGACGCTTATGAAAAACAGCATGAAGCCCGCCATTTCTTGCGTAAACGCAAAGCAACTGCAATAAAACTTGTTAAATTGTCATGATGAAACAAGCAACCACCAGGCCCTTTAACAAACACGTCTCGGATCAACACAGGGAATAAAAGAAAAAAGTAGCTACAATTGCCATGAGAAACAACTCCAGGTCTTTATAACTATTCTTACAGCATGGGAAGACGAGGAGAGAAAAGAAGCAGAAGGCAGACAGCTGTTAACTTATCAAGAACTTTAGAAATAAACATCCACCACTACAATAACTAAAATGAGATTCTCAGCACGAAAAATTTAAGGGCTCGTTTTACTCAAATACTTGTTTAACCTATCGTTTCCAAAACCATGAGCGTGCTGAAATCGATTCAAGCAATGCTTTTTCACAAAAAGATAGATAAATTGGAAACCTTACCTCGAATAATTGCCTCAGCAAACTCATAGGAGATGAGTTGTCCCTCTCTTATTAAAAGCAGAGAAGCGCATTTGACGTTTGTTCTTTCTGAGGCGTGGAAAATGATTTGGTGGGAGTTCCTAAAATTCTTTTAACATATTTTTCATCTACGGTCACCATAAAATCATTGTCTGCAATGGTAAAGCTACGTCTACTCGAGAAGCCGCTAGCTATCGATTTACGTTCATGAGCTGGAATGTCACTGAGAGGTCTGTTAGAGTGTTCAGGCATGAGACATTACGGAAGATCACACTGACGCTTATTCAAAGTTTCCATCATTTCAACTTTTCTCTGTATTATTTAATCATTGATATTGACGCCGAATGAATGAACACACCTTCAGTTTTGCAACGCCACCCTTCATCGAATGCAAATGCACTCATTCAGGAGGGGAGGTACGACCCACGCGAACCTTTTCGCTGTGTTACCTGGCTGTAAATATTGTTTGCTAAAAACATTGCGTGGAATTCCAAGCCAACAACGGCGATCGATGGCAGTGGGGGTCGATGTCGCGATCGATGGCAGTGGGGCGTCGATGTCGCGATCGATGGCAGTGGGGCGTCGATGTCGCGATCGATGGCAGTGGGGCGTTGATGTCGCGATCGATGGCAGTGGGGCGTGAATGTCGCGATCGATGGCAGTGGGGCGTCGATGTCGCGATCGATGGCAGTGGGGCGTCGATGTCGCGATCTTTCATCGATCCCAACCCGTGCTGGTGGCCGTAGCTGGCACGCGTCTGCGAAGTACCTTATCGAAAATGCTACCCACCGCGGCGCGCCGGAAATCTGGTCAGTACAGTTTCGGATGACTCCAAAGAGACTCGGAGTCGTAAACAACCCGCTCAAATATCAGGCGGGCATCTGCAAAACTGAGGGCCTTTGTACGCTTCCTGGAACCTTCCGGGAAACTGCTCAGCGGAGGCCATCACCATTTTTGGCCAGGTCATGCAAGACACCGGCGGATCGAGGGGTGACAAAAAGGCATTTGTCCGTCAAACCCTTGGATTCTCTGCGATTCACCTAAAAAATACAGTGTTTTTCACGATTCTCAGTCTTGTTGACCCACTGTGCAATTCTACCCCGATTATCGAGTTTGCGACGATGTGTACCGTGTCATGCACAGGGCGTACTTTCTGCCACACCTGGCCTTTCTCTAAAAAATGTGCAATGAGAACCAGGGCACGTCTTAACAGGATAATAAAAAACGTAAAAGTAGACACCCAGGCTTTCTGCCGTGCCTTCTATTGGAACCCTGTTCGGAAAACTGTATTCATGGTAAAAGCCATAAATGCGTAAGTATATCCGCATATTCTATAGTGACTTATACATAACCTACAGTGATGTATTTTTGTGGTTTTTACTTTGATCCAAATTCCACACGTAATTTACCACACGTAATCCAAATTCCACGCGACATTTCAGGGGAGCGCCATCAACCTTTCGGGGGAGGGGGGCACCGTGACCATTTCGGGGGTGCATTCGATGGGGAGGGGAGGCACGTGCCCCCTTGCCCTCCTGGATCCGCCTATGCATTAATCCCAGAATTTCACACAAAATGTCTGCGCAGGAAATTGCTAAAATCAGACTTCGGCGGCATGTTACTCATTGGATGAACACACTTCTGCTGTGCTAAAATACTAAAATAAATAGATTATCATGTTATTCATGCATAACACACTATGTTTGCATACAGCGTGCCTGATATAGCTGATGGGTAAATATAAATAGTTGGTACAAATCAGCGTAAAAAGACACATGTACACTGCACCACACAAATCAGCAGAATTTAAAATGTGATGGCATATAGGTAAAATTAAGAACAATGATTGATTATGAGGACTTAAAATACTGTTACCGCATTTATTCAACGATTTCGAGAGAGAGAGAGAGAGAGAGAAGGAGGGAGAGAGAGAGAGAATAAATGGAGGGTATAAGATACAGTGATCAAAACAGTCATATGAACAGAACCAAGTTGGTGTCTAATCCAACCAAACATAAGCGTCACCACCGGCAACAAAGTGGGGGGGGGGGCAGCCAAACTTCAACCTGATGCTGACAAAAAAAACTTCCCACGTCAGGACGAAAAACTGTTCAAATTTGGGCTCCTCGTTGCCTTCCGCAGCGGCTGGTTATAAATACGTCCGGTTTTCCCATTTTGACTGATATCAGGAAATCTTTGGCCAAAAAGTGGTGGGGGAGGCAGGCCTCCCTGGCCCCCTTTTCAGACGCTTATGCAACCAAAGGTCACACCGATGTAATTTGCAGATTGCAGCAGTATCCTGAAAGACAGAACCATCGCTAGAAGGGTAATTTAAAAGGAGAGTGGGATGCTGCCCAGCTGCTCTCTCAAATACAACATGCAAAAGGCTTATTATGCCTTGAATATACAATCTACACCAAACTCAGCAAAGAAAATGAAATGGAGGTTGCCACCGAACGAATAACGCAAAATTTGGGATCAGCTCTTTTCATACTGCGAAAAAGCAAAACGCATGGGCAATATGTTTTTTATTTGTCAGATATTTTCGATTACCTGTTGATTGGATACCATAGATACCAACGTTATAACGTTTACGTTCGCAAGGGTGAAGGGTCTTTTTAGACCCCCTCGGGTTTTTCCGAAGGGACCGAAAAACGGCGGCGCGCAGCGCCGCCAAACTTAGTCTAGCTGTTGTTTCATCATTTTTGCATCTTTGCTAGCAATTTTAGCTCAAGGTCATATCAGGTCAGGTCACCAGGCCAGATGAAGTGACCTCACTTAAAAAAATGCTTAGGACTGCGTAACTAAAAAGAGGGTGAATCGATCAAGTTGAAACTCATGCCACATATTAGGCCCACCAGGAGCTACTATATATGTTCCGGGATTTTTACATTGGTGACCTAGGGTCACCTTCCCATTGCGAATGCATGGGGAAAATCACGAAATGATTTTTCTCAGTAAGTATCGATGGAATGAACTTCAAACATCGTTTACGAATTGCTCTTAGCATATTTCTTAATTTGATACCAAAAATGTTGACCTGTGACCTTTGAAAGGTCATCTGAGGTCAAACAAACATTTTTCAGTGTTTTTCTCTATAAATTTTTAAACTTGTATTTTGTCACCAAAGTGTTTGTATGCTCGCTGCAAGTCAAATTATACACATCATGACTATACCAGGTCAAGTTTGGTCAAACCGTTGACCTGGTTCAGGTCAAATTTTAAATTGGACCTGGCATAGCAATATCATATATCATTCGACAACGGTAAAGGAACACACTGACAAGTTGGATATTAAATATATTCAAAAGCAAGCACACGGACGCGTTTCGTAACTTCTTCAGCGTGTGTTTGAAGGGTAGAACTATCCGTTGACTCATGAAGGTTTCTGTGAACTCACGTGAGGCTAAACGTGGATAATATTTGCCAATATTTTTGATATTGCGAAATCTCCTCTCTTGGAATTTAGATTTTCTTAGCCTCACGTGAGTTCACAGAAACCTTCATGCGTCAACGGATAGTTCTACCCTTCAAACACACGCTGAAGAAGTTAAGGAACGCGTCCGTGTGCTTGCTTTTGAATATATTTAATATCCAACTTGTCAGTGTGTTCCTTTACCTTTATCGTTCTGTGAAATGGCTATTCAACATCATTCGATTCATATGGACGAGAGAATTGCAATGGTGCATCAACTATCCTGTATCTTGTTGATTCGGAAGTTATTAGCGAAAAAGGAAACGCCCGTATGCATGGGTGGCTATCGACATTCCCAAGCGCATTCCCAATGTTCAGTGTAATGCAGCTCCCTAGGCTTTGACCTGAGTCGAAAATAATTGTCACTTTAATGAAAGAGCAACCCATGATCTTTCGAGTGGTATTCAGAAAATTTTTCTAGCTATCACAGTTTCTGAGATATATGAGGTTTTCTTAGTACACCTCATATTAGCGAGTTTTACCTCTGGTGACCTTGATATTAACCTGACGAGAAAAATTACCGAAATATTTTCTTTATCATTTTTAGGAGCTTTCGGTTGACGTTTTGTGCTTTATTCTAGCTCTCTTAGTTTTTGAGATCGTTGGTTTTTTTTAGCCCCCTCCACCAGGGCGAAGGTGGCTCGTACCCGCCACTGGGGCAAGGGTTAAACGTTGATTTTTGGTCTGCGGAGAAATCCATGCCCCGTAACCACAGCAGCTAGCGACTCGCTGTTTTCACCAATAGAATCGGCGTGGTCTGAAACGGGATATTCCTGACTTCCTATTTCTATTTATCATTATTGATGGTATTGATGAAACTATTCGATCATGCCGATCGAGGAGACACCTTCCCGGGTGCCATCAGACCAGGCGCTACTTTGACCGGCTAAACCTATAGGTGGGTGAAAACCATGGTGGGTGCCGATTCTTGCATTCTGGCAGGCTGGGGTGAGAAGCAACATTTCTGGGGGGGGTGGCGTCTTCGACCTTAAAAGTTGGCGGTGAGGGTCGATGGGGGGGGGCACGTGCCCACTTTGCTCCCCCTATATCCGCCCATGGTGAAAACAGCGGGTCGCAAGCTGCTGTGGTTTCGGAGCGTGGGTTTCTCCGTGGACCAAAAATTAACGTTTAACGTTATAACGTTGGAACCTATGGAGGGATCAAAATGAAATTCAAGAAAACCCCGTTGGAGACCACGCCAATTCGATTGGTGAAAACAGCGAGTCCCCAGCTGCTGTGGTTCCGGAGCATGGGTTTCTCCAAAGGTAAAAAAATTAACGTTTAACGTTATAACGTTGGTATGTATCGTGGGATCGAAATCAAACTAAATAATACCCCGTTTGGGACCACGCCAATATGATTGATGAAACAGCGAGTCGGTAGCTGCTGTGGTTACGGAGTGTGGGTTTCTCCACAGGTTAAATGACGTAACATGATGCATTAAAATGTTATTGTTAATACTGAGATTGATTTGAAACTCAACATTATCACAAATCAGATATTTTAATAATTTTTGGTGAAAACCGCAAGTCTCTAGCTTCAATGGTTACGGAGCATGGGTGTCTCCACACGTTTTATCCGCAGTTTAAGTCCATCCCTTTCTTCAACTTTTATGAAACTGGCTGCTGGTCTGTAAATTAATGGCATTCCTGCTTTCATAAACATTAAGAAAGCTCAGACTTTTTGCAGAACTCAAATGAATCATAAGGGATATTTTTAGAAAAAAATTATCCTCCAAGCATTCCCTTTCATTCTCGAATATTGCCCAAGGTTCATCTCCTGCACCCTGGGCCTTTTTATTTTGTTTTGTTTGTGCAGGCAGCCAGAATAAAGCTTGCACTGCTGGAAAGTAAAGCCGATCTGAAACATAAAGGCGAAATTAGTTTTTGACGACTTCAAAGGAAGGGTTTTGGGTTGGTTATGAAGTTGAGTAGGCCCTCAGACTGGGTCATTTCATGTTATTGGTGAACCAGCAACCACAACACAGAAAAGGTGCTGCTTGTCAGTGTCATACAGTATACAGTAGGTACCTAATCTATAATTTCATATAATTATTGAGATCATTGTATGTGAAAGATCACCTGGCAGCACAGACTAAGGTCCCCACAATGCCAGTGTTTTGCTTGGTTTCAAATATGTGTGCTGAACTCAATTTTTTCAGGAGAAAAATGTTTCTATCCATTAGAGCTCTGTACTAATTTTTTTTAGGAGAAAAATGTTTCCATCTATTAGAGCTCTGTACGTAAGCTGAAGCGTCATGGAAACTGCTGTCGCTGGATCCCGATCCTCACTCCTCAGCTCTATCCTTATCGGGCGCCCAATGTGCATGGAAACCAGGTGATAGGCAAGGTGATGTAAAGAGGGCAGTTATAAATTAAGCCCTAAATCTGATGTCTTACTGAGGAAAGCACATTGAGTAAAAATAGAACAAAGCCCTGAATTTCACTCATCAGAAATGACAATTAACAGTTACAGTTCCATGAAAAAGACAAAATGGGTTCCATGAACCAGGAGACTGGACTAATTCCAGAAAATCTTAGGTGTGACAGGGGAGGGGCACCAGGGCCAATTTTTTTTAATAAGTTCCAACTACTGAAAATATTTTATATTTCTAGTGTACATTGTGTGGCCTATTGCCTTACTTTACAAACTGGAAGGCAGATGGTTCATTTTTAACTACCTCTTTGCCTGTGGAAGGGGTATACAGATTCTATAATGCCCCACAACCAAAGAGAAATTAGGATGATTACAATGTGTTTTTAAACAGAATGAATCCATGGGACATTGACTATTGTTCTTTACTCAAGTGGTGTTTGCAACATGATTGACAGCAGTTCAAATTCATGCTTACCATAAATTTTCTTAACACCGCAATAATTGATGGGTGTGGCGTTACCTTTATTGAAGGAAGTAGTGTCCGACATGATGTTGGGATCCAGAAAATCAACCATTTCAAGTCATGGTTTTAGCTCTACTCCCTAGATGAACACATTTCAGTAAAGCAGCTCTAATGCACTTTCAAACATGGTTCATCTCAGATTTTCTAAGTGCTCAGGCCGAAACAAAAATCAGGTTAGGGATATGTGAAGAAATGTCTAATTTTTTACAGAAAGATAAGACAAATTAAGCTAAGGTTTTTCCCAAATAATCCTCAGTACCACCATGTTTTAAGGAATTGGAACCTTTTGCTTGCTATAAGTGTTTGACCATGCTTTTTTCTTGCTTGCGGGTTGGCCCCTAAAAGAATGTTGAAGGTTATTTTAGTTTCCATACCGTTTTCCTACACACTGCTATAGAAGATTTACCATGTTTACCACTGGAAAACTACACCTCTCGGTATGATTTCCTCTGTAAAGGACTTTTGCTTCTTGTTTGTGTTGCTGGAGTCTGTGGTTGTCCAAACATTGTAAGGGTTTCAGCTCTTGTTTGCACTGTTATCTTGAGGAATAACAATCACAAGGGAATACTAACTCTCTGGCAGACATACTATGTCCTAAATCACAGATGTATGCCAAACACACCAACTTACAGTATTAAATGAAAGGCGAGCCAACAATGGTAACCTCTCCTTTCGATGCCAGCACGCAGTTATCTGCCGAAAATATGGCGGCCGGGGCGATGGCGGAAAAACACAGTAATACTTGGGTACGCAACACAGGCTTTGTGCACAGCAACACAAGAGGCGTGTGCGCACAGAATTCCTGTGTCAAATTACAAACGTTTGTGTAAGCCATTGTGTATTTATCCCGCCAAAATCAGTCGACACAATATCTTCGTGTCGGTAGCACCTCACGGCTGTGCTGCCGGTGCAAAACACATCCAGTGTGTGTTGCTCACTCAAGACGCGTGTGTTAATTTACCTAACACACTGGCATTGTGTCGATTTGTTTTCAGTGTACACCCTGAGTCCAATAAAGCTGTTGTTCTTCTGTAGAAAAAGACATTGGGTATGACCGGACTGGATTGCAATTTTGTTCGACGTGAAATACGTATTCTACCTTTGAGTCAATGCAGAGGGCTGTTTCCCATGCAATGCCAGCCTGCCGCTTCGGCGACTTCCAAGGCAACGCGACACAACTAAGGCAGTCTTCCGGGCTCGTACGAAAAATAAATATCGTTTCATGTTTTGTATTACATCCCAAAACTTACAGACTGCTTAGGATCAAAGCTTTGTCAGCCGAAATCAGCCGGGCCAGTGCTCCGTGTCCTCCATGGCTCGGCGCGCCCGATGCGTGGCCGACTCCGGTGTTGGGCCAGGATGTGCGGAACTCAACATTACAATGGCGGGGTCCTTGTTGAAGGCTGCTTATTCAGAGAACCTTCTGGGTCATGAACCCAATCCTACCTGATCCCCGAAAACCCTTCCAAAGGGCGGAGTTGGTGCCGCCTTATAACCAGTTGGCTATAAGGTGTTAGCAGTTAGTGCGTCGTTAAACCCCATTAACAATGTATTGTTTGAAGGGTTAGCTTTGGAACAGGTGAAATATCAAACCAAGGGACTTGAGTGTTCAAACAGCAACGATGTTGTGCAAGTTGTGGCATGATATCTTCAGAAAACGTTTAAAAAGATCGCACTCTCCAAGTCAACACTTTCCACTCTTCAAATCCTTCCGGTAAAATAATCACTGCATGCTCCTGTGGCCCACATGACCTTTCATAGGTCAGAGGGTCAAAAACTCAACTTTAAGGTGAAGATTGTGGTAATAATACACGTTTTGAAGATTTTCAGGTTTATCTATCCAGCATTTACAGAAAACGAGTCGTTTCTATTTTTCACAATAGACTTATAATGGGGTGACCAAAAAATTAACCCCACATTAGATAAACAATATAAAAATTTCGAGATGGCCGATTTGTAGACCCTAATGACCTTATCATATTGTGAAAGTTTGAAACTGAACGGTTGGCAGATCTTCCTTGGGCGCCGCTTCCAACTCGTGATTTTGAGTTTGAGGTCGTGTCGCTTGACCGTGAATAGCTCCTTCACTTGACATGACCTGGCCTAAAGAATTTGGTCATATTCGTAAAATGTATCAGGGATAAGGAACGGTAGGTTTCGTTGCTATGCGTCCCTTCGTTTTTGCGTTATGTGGAGAAAAGCAGGAGGGGGGGGCGAATTTCGCTTCCTTTCAGCGGGGCGCGGGTTAAGGGTCATTGTGACACGGTAGCATGGTGCGAGTTTATCCAGGAAGATTTCCTCCTGAAAGGGCGTTGCAGTGAGTTTTTGTGGCATGTTGCACGGTGTGACCCAGATGCGGGCCTGCTGAATCGTCCGTGCAAACATGCCGAGCTACAGAAATGGAACGGCACAAATACCGCCCAGAGAGAGGAGAGAGAGAGAGAGAGAGAGAGGAGAGGAGAGAGAGAGAGAGAGAGAGAGCTCTATAGCTCTGTAAATTACAGGAGTGCGCTTGCTGTGGAGTGACTCCAGTTGCGCACACAGCGTTTAGTTATGGCCAGCATTTCGAAGAAATCATGTCAAGGACGATTCCTCCTCTGTTCTCGTGAAGCGGCATGCACCTTCATGGCAGGCCCTTCCGGTACTTCTATTTACATTTGGCCAGCGCTTCAGTCTTGGCCAACCGCAACCACGCTCAAAATGCGTAGAACATACAATGTTCCAGAAATTTAGGGGATGTCCCAATTCGTCAAAAGAAAGTGACAATCTGCTTTACCGAGTAGCCAAAGTGATATCTTGATGTGCCCAAAAGTCTGCACTCTTATCTCGGATACAATGTCCGTCTCCCACCCCAATCAAGGCTTCTATACAGGTAACCTTGCAGTTAAAAAGACCTGCAGTGTTAGGAGCAGTTCATAAATTACGTAACGAATGGGGGTCACCCACAGCCTTACCAAGCGTTACAAAGGGGAGGAAGGGGCTGGTCCTGATCGTTACGTAACGCCCGCAATTTCTGGAAATGGGAAGGTAAGGTTAGCAAAACGGGGAGTTGAAACAGGACGGCACGGGTGTGGAGGCGGGCAGACGGAGGGACGCGTCTCACCAATCCTATCAGAAAATGCTCTAGTTTCAGTTGTATTGGGGATATGGTTCAGCGATTTGTCGGGATCACATTTTTCGCCACGGAATTGAACGGAAGTACTGGTAGTCCCAGGGGGTTCATCCGAGCCATGGCTGCTCAAAGTTTCCCCGAAGTGCCGGATTTTCCCAAAGATTCCTAGAGAAGTATTTTAGATTGTTTGTGTCAACCCCTCCAAAGGGAATCTTCTGACACTGCTCGTGGATGGACCTGTGTTAAATGCATTGGAACGGTGAGGATGCTAAAGTTGTATTCCGTGCTGGCTTCTATGCCTTACCTGTTTCTATTTGTGGGCATTCCAGCGAGCGTCTACAAAGTCTTGACTGGAATGCACCTCTGTCGGATGCGACGCGGTGCCCACGTTCACCCCGGTGCCGATGGCGTTCGAGAGCTCCAACTAAATCCGTGCAGAGGAAAGGAACAGGCTTGAAACAATACAAAACAAATACAGATATTGCGTGAGCAGAAGCAAGAACTCCGCCGTCACCAGGAAAAAGGAGGGCGTAGACCACTGGCCAAAATTATATCCATGAACAGGCTAGAGCATAAGTGTACCTGAGTAAATTGGAGCCAAGGAAAATCAACAAAGGGAAATGAGTTAAAGTGGCAACCAGGCAAAGCGAAACACCAGGGCTCCTGCCCAAACAAGTCCTATTGTCTTAAAGTAGCTGCTGCTGCTAGCACTTGCAGACCTTCCTTCAGTTGTGGGCTTGGTGATTTGAGGGTCAGTTGTGTTTTGTGGGGGCAGCAAAAATTGTTTTATGTGATTTGTCTATAATTTTACAACACTGGACTTTGTCCAGTGGACAATAGGGTGCCTCATTTTGCACCGACCATGCAAATTATTGGGTGGCGGTGGTTTTTCTCATTGTTTGAGACCTCCTGAATCTAATGGTACCAAAATCATACAAATCCAAAAATTTCTAGGGGTCGCGGATTGGATTTGAAATTCTGAATTTGTAAAAAATGGTAAAAAAGCCTGTTTTTATGCCACAGAGATATAGCTCTTCTGTTCAGAGCCAAGAGACCGAAATCCACCGGTCGTTTGCCACAAATCCTGTTTATTTGGAACGTATTTGGTTGAATTTAGAAGCCAGATTACTCTTAATATTAAGTTAATCATCATATTTTAGCAAAGTGTAGGCATTTGCATGCCTATTTCGATGTGTATTTTAGTTAACCTGCCCCACCGGGCCATCTGCCCCTAGGTTTTTCGGGATAGCGAAAACGACGAGGCGCAGCACCGCGGTTGAGGGCTCTACCTCCACTGCATCATTTTCCCATCATCCCTGAAATTTTACCCGGGTCACCAGGTGGTCACCGACGGGTCCCAGGTCCCACTTCCTTTGAGCTCTGTAGGCTTTTAAGTCGATCATTTGAACTCCTCACTCATCCCTCCGGTCTGGTGTTTGGATTTTTTTTCTGCCTGAGGTCGGTCACGGCGACCCTCCCATTGGAAAGCATGGGAAGTTTTCTGATATAAAAGCCACAAAATGATTGCAAATACTCAGACTGTCAGAACAACGTTTTTGGACACCCTTTCCGGATCCCGGGGTTATTTGTTTGACTTTCAGGTCATGGTCCCGGTAAAACAGTATTTTGACATAACTTTGACCTATTGGCTAGAGCGTGAAACAACACCATGTGTTTGTTTGTCACTGGCTTCCATTTGATATACGGGTTTTTGATTTCGTGACCTCGGTCTATTGGTCGAGGTGACCTTGGTAAACATGGCGGGAGGTCTTTACGTTCCACATAGCGGAAAAGTACTGGAATTTGTATAATGTACTTTACGGCTTATAGCTTAATGACATAGAGTTATGCCCGTTTGTTAATCATTGCATATTTGGTGAAATAGCCGATCTTGACCTAATTTGACCTCTGAGGTCAAACCATTGACCTGGCACTAAAATATGCAAGTAATTTCTTACTAATTCACGCTTTCTATTGCACTTTGAGATTTGATTTTTAGAGGGGGGCCATCGATGGCCCCGGTGGGGGTGGCGCCGGACCCCGGTGGGGAGGTGCACTCTGTATACCATCCATAGTACGTGAGTTACTTGGTCGGCAACCCTGGCGCCTCACGGTCACGTGAGCAGCATTTATAACACTTTGGTTGGTAAAAATGGCAAAGAATGTGTCAGGAATGGATTTTTATAAGGCTAAACCAATAAAGAATGTCTGAGATTCGCTCACATATTTTATCCCGAACATGAACTATACCATCCTTAGATTCTGCCTCAACAAGCCGCATTCCACCACACCATATTATTAAGTACCTTTCCAATATGTACGCTTTGATTAAGAATACAAGTTTATGAATAATGAAGTAAAATGCAGCATCTTCAAATGCTCAGGAAAACTGTCCTATTGTAGCCAGGCTCGGGCCTGCAATAACACAGTTTTTTCGGAAGATCATGTTACTAATTGATAACCGAAGTGATCTTCCACGGATCTTTTTTCTTATTCCGGCGAGAAACTCTTATAATTTTAGTTCGGCTTGATCACAGGCTAAGTTATGGAGACAGAAGACCTACAAACTATAGGAACTCTGACATTTCGGGGGGAGAGGCTTGAGCCCCCCCCATCTTGGATCCACCACTGCTGGCCAGTCAAATACATGCAAATTGCCGGCGATTCGATCCACTACCCGCGTCTATTACGTAGGTCAGCCTTCCTCCTCAATTACAGGAGCCAGATTCCAACAGCACGACAGGTCCTCAAGTATTTCTTCCACATGGCCTATGATAGTGATGACAGACAATAGGCATAAGAAAAGGCTGTAGAAAAAGTCCTCCCGTTCTGGCATATGGCTAGAATACATACCATCAGTGAGCGGAGTTACCGGCATAGACTAGAAAAACTGTGGGAAGAGTGGCGGAAACTCCAAAAGCCGAGCCACTCCTGTTAGAAAAATGTAGAAAAATTGATGTTAGTGTTGGACAATCTAAGGGACATATAGCAGCCAAACGTGATTTTTGAACTACAACAGAGCCACCTACTAACATCCAATTACAAGGAAGAAGACATCGTGCTCTACGCTGACCAGCGTGGCGCCAGGTAAGGGACCACGAGCGGTAATGACAAAAAGCTCGCTGGAAAGGAACGACTGCAGAACGCGTGACAGACGTCACAAAGAAGAGTAGCGGAAAGCTCTTCGGCTGGTTCCGCGCTTGAGTATGAATACTCGACTCAGCAAGCTCTGCTGAAGAATAAATGTACGATGTGCAATCCGACGAGGAAACTGTGGAGACCGAGTCTGCGACGCGTATAGCGAAGCGTCACACCAAGAACTGACCCGTTCAACTACCACGGCACATCCTTCGAGCACCTGCCAGCATAGAAGCTGGAGATCGCCTTATTCTCCCGAATCGGCAGGTGTGTTATGAAATAAACTGAACTGAAATTTGTATACATTCTTCTGACATGGTTCGCTCCGGCCTTTTTAAGAGTTTCTGTCACTCTTCCCGCAGTTTTTCTAGTCTATACCGGCAGCTCCGCTCACTGACGGTGTTTATTCTAGCCATGTGCCAGAATGGGAGGGCGTTATCTACAGCCTTTTCGTAGGTCTCTTGTCTGTCATCACAATCATGAGCCACGTGAAAGAAATACTTTAGAATTTTCCGCGCTGTTGGAAGCTTGTCCCCTGTAATTGAAGAGGAAGGCTGGCCTACAAGATAGACGCGGGCTGTGGATCAAGTCGGCGGCAATTTGCCCGTATTTGTTGACTGGCCAGGGTAATTTTCATCTGTCTCCATAACTTGAACTGTGATTGAGCTGAAAAAAACTATAAGAGATTCTCACAGGAATAAAAACAAGATCCGTGGAAGATCACTTCGGTTATCAATTAGTAACCTGATCTTCCGACAATTGTGATATTGTAGCCGCGAGCCTTATTGGTAATTATTATAAACAAATTAATTTTATTATTAATTAATTAATTATTAGTATTGCTTAATTCTTCATAAACGTTTACTTTTAATCAAGGCGTACATATTGGAAAGGTACTAAGTAATATGGTGTGGCGGAATGCGGCTTGTTGAGGCAGAATCTAAGGATGGTATAGTTCATGTTCGGGATAAAATATGTGAGCGAATCTCAGACATTCTTTATTGGTTTAGCCTTATAAAAATCCATTCCTGACACATTCTTTGCCATTTTTACCAACCAAAGTGTTATAAATGCTGCTCACGTGACCGTGTGTTGGGTTTAAGGGCGCTTCGCTGCTTTGCACGTGACCGAAGTAACTCACGTACTATGGATGGTATACAGAGTGCATATTAACTAAAATACACATCGAAATAGGCATGCAAATGCCTACACTTTGCTAAAATATGATGATTAACTTATTATTAAGAGTAATTTGGCTTCTAAATTCAACCAAATACGTTCCAAATAAACAGGATTTATGGCAAACGACCGGTAGATTTCGGTTTCTTTGCTCTGAACAGAAGAGCTATATCTCTGTGGTATCAAAACCAGTTTTTTACCATTTTCTTACAAATTCAGAATTTCAAATCCAATCCGCGACCCGTAGAAATTTTTCAATTTGTATAATTCTGGTACCATTGGATTCAGGAGGTCTCAAACAATGGGAAAAACCACCGCCACCCAACAATTTGCATGGTCAGTGCAAAATGAGGCACCCTAGTGGACAAGCAACGAGAACTGTGTTACTAAAGCTCAGGGGCGGACGCAGACCCGAGTTTGGGGGCCAAACCCATGTCTGCCTCTCTTCCGGGGGGGGTGGGGGCGAATATTGTTTTGCTCTACAGACCTAGTGTAAACACCTTTTTTCAAAAACATTCCGGTGTTTGGGGGGCAAAAGATAGTTTGACCCTCCTCAAGCGCTTTGGGGGGGTCATGGCCGGAATGGCCCTCCCTGCGTCCGCCAATGCTAAAGCTTGGAATTGAATAAATAAGTATTTGAAAGTTGAATCACGCATCTATGTAGCAGAAAATAGTTGAAAGATATTCGCCATAGCCTGTGGCAAGCTGTTTGAAAACCATGTGGGATCATGAACGCTTTTTCGAGGGCAAGCTGGCCCGGCAGGTGGTCCGCTCTGCCCCGACGCGTTCCTCATATGCATTTTTCAAATGGCATATTTCATTTATTCTTTCTCTCTTACTAGGCTTCTATGTTGGCACTGCGCCAGTAGTGTATCCAGCCGGCTCATATTTGGGGGACTGGTCAGAACCAGTTGGCTGGTATGTACGGCACCAGTGGCGGATCCAGCCGATCTATCCTTGGGGAGGGGTGGGACCCAGTTGGCTGGTATGTTCGGCGCCAGTGGCGGATGCTATTGTTATTGAACTCAACTTATAAATCACCAGGCTGCTTCTCCAGACAAACTTGAATTAGTTAAAATGTGAAGTGTCGCTTTTAGGCTCATATCATATCGTTTCGTTATGAAGTAAAATTTCCTCAATCGATTCGTTTAAAAAAAATTGAACGGTTATAGCTAGATTATTGTTAACGACTCATGTTTCACCACTAGGGATTGGACGGATTTATTTAATAAAAAAGAAATATAAAATATAAAAACACCACACCAGTT
>JAOTON010001510.1:1440000-1455900 GCA_034440635.1 Lepas anatifera
AGAGTTCTGGTCGAAATCAGTGCTCCCGGGTTCAAAGTCCTACAGGTTTTCTGAATAAGTACTTCAACCTGATTTCTAAAACCCTTCCAACAGGCTGGAGCTGGCGACGCCGTATAACCTTGGCAGTTGACGCGTCGTTAAACCCCAACAATTATCACAGTTTTGAAGCAAAACATTAAGGTGCAGTGTATTTTTATCTTGCCCGATTTTCAAGCGGCCCTGGGGTTGGCGGACGGACATTGACAGTGAACTCCATTGGTGCCGTGTTCGACCGGAACTCTAAAGTCATACAATTATTTGACTTTGGTCTATTAGTGACTTTTAAGGGGTAATATTTAAGGGGTGGGGGTAAGCTGAACCTTTCAGCCCATTTCTTTTAAGTCAACGTCATGAGGCTTAGTGTTCAAATTCATCCTTAAACGGGGGAGCAGTTCGCTCTCTGCCCCCAACCCCTTGGTGGAGCCGCCCGTGGGTGTTAGGATCACCCCCACCCTCACCCGGAGGGTTCGCTCTCTGCCCCCTCCCCCTGGTGGAGCCGCCCGTGGGTGTTAGGACCACCCCCCTTACCTCCACCCGGAGGGCCCTCCCGTAGGGTGAGGGTTAAGTGGGTTTGGAAACGTACTCTGTGCATCTTTTTTCGCTATATAAATATTCTCATTCGTTTTTCCGCTGTTGTGTCTTCGCACGTGGACAGGAGTGCAGGCATCTAAAGTGATGCTATTCTGCCTCCTTTATCACGCGCCCCGCTGAGGTCCCTGGCATGACACTCCCCGCTGTTATGCTCCTTATCGCATTTCCCAGGAAAGCTAAAGAAAAATCACGGATGACGTTTGAAAGCTCTTGACGGTACAAAGAGGCATATATCAAAGAAGGTTGCATTGGCTTACAACAAGGCGGTGTACGTTTGCCCCTCTATATTTTTATTCCGCGGAGCCTGTAGCAAATATTTGTGCATCATTGGACTCCTCTATCATGGCGAATCGAATGATGTATGTTTGACCTTCCTAGGCCAAATTTTGAAAATGACCTAACATCGAGCTAGGTCAAAGGTCACAGTGTGACCTGGTATGGTCATGTTGCATATCAACCAACTCCCCTTGTCAATATAAGCACAATACAAGCAAAATATGAGCTTTATCTCAATTCAGTAAGAAGTAATTGGCAAACGAATCACGGTATGCTCACGTGACCTAACATGACCCTTAAGAGGTCAGAAAGTCCACAACTCAATTTCATGGCCAAGGTCGTGGTAAGAATACATGATATGTTGATTTTGAGCTTTATCTATCCAGTATTTACTGAAAACGAGCCCTTTCTATTTTTCACCAGACATAAAGGGGTGACCAAAAAATTGACCCCACCTTAAGCCAACAATATCAAAATTCCCAGATTTCAGACCTGTGTATCCTAATGACCTCATCATATTGTGGAAGTTTCAAACTGATCGGTTGTCTGATGTTCCTTAGGCGCCGCTTCAAACTCTTGATTTTAGGTTTTGAGCTCGGCTCGCTTGACCTTAGATAGCTCCTTGACCTAACATGACCTGAACTAAAAAATTTGGTCAGATGCGCAAAATTGATCATTCATAAGGTACTGTAAGCTTCGTTGTTCTGCGTCTTTTTGTTTTTGCGTTATCTGGGAAAAAACCAGGAGGGGGGCGAATTTCGCCCTCCAGCGGGGCACGTGGTGTGTCTTCCTTTCACGTTTTAGAGGGAATTTGGCACCTTTATAACGTGATTTTAACTGAGATAGCCAGGTTGTAAAGCAAGTCGGACAACTCGGTACCCTATATATCATTTGCCTTGGAACTCGATATTTCCGTAGAAAAAAACTAAAACCTACCCGAAATGTACCTCTCATGTACCTCTCGCCAGGCGACCATTGTTGTGAGCTACTGGTGTGACGGCATATGCTGACGTCACGATGAGCATCAGCCAATCTAAGCCCTTGAAGCGTTTCGGGTATGGTAGTGCTTGCCAGGTCATGACATCATCCACAGACAGATATTTATTTCTTTTCCTAGAGGAGTATTTTAAAAATAAAAATATTGGGCTTATTGTACAGTTTTCAGAGAAATAATGAGTGGTTTCATTATTTTTGGCCAAAAGTACACCTAATTACACTAAATTCAAGGATTCTACCAAGTTGCCACATTCCCTTTAAGGGTTGCAGGCGTGTAATCTATCCGCAAGTTTTATTCCATACTGTGATATACTGTACTATACAATGCAATAATGTCACAACTTGGATGGCTATACTTCTAGTCATCCAATGAAAACACAATCGAGAAGCTGAAGCCAAATGAAGGAAGGGATTATTTAAATAGCTGGGGGGAGGGGGGGCAATCGGAAGACCAATAATGGTCCTCACTGCTTATGCAAAAAGGGGAGGGCAAATCATGGAATTCACCATCTTATTTTACAATGCAAAAGTGAGATGGGTTTGTAAGATTTTCACCTGTGCAACATTTTTGAAACAGTTGTTGAAATCATCTGCCTCCCTACTGGACATTAGGTCAAGGGGCCATTAAGCTTCCATCTCATCACTTATAAGGAACTATCCCTTCTCAAGACACTTTCTGGTATAAATGTTGAAAATAAATGTATCGATAGAGGAAGTTTGAACTCTTTGTGTATTTTTTCAAATATTGAACTCCCAGTCTTCAGCGCCTCTAAAGTTGGCATCGGGAATCCTTTTCCTAGAGTTGGAGGACTGCAGCGATGCAAGATTTTAGTGGGATACCCAAACGTGTTTTAACCCTCGTCCCGGTGGGGGGTGTTTGAACATCCCCCTTGGGTTTTTCCCGATGGACGAAAAAACGACGGCGTGAAGCGCCGCCGTACTTGGCACACATTATACTTGAGCAATTTCGCAACTTTTGCCAAAATTTTAAGGTTGGGTCATCTTGGGTCAGGTCACCAGTGCAGGGCAAGTGACCTCACCTCACAAAATTTTTAAAGTGGCATAAGTAAGAAATGTGGGAACCTATCGGATTGAAACTTATACCACGTAATGGATCTACCGGGTGCCACAACATATATTCCGGGATTTTTCATGACCATGACCTTTCCATTGGAAATACATGGGTAAAACAGAAAATATGCTATATTTGTGTAGATACTGCTGAAAATACCTCCATTTTCTAAAGAACGTGGTATCCTGGGCCCCTTTCCAGGTTCATATTGCAATTTTTGACCTGTGACCTCTGAGGGGTCATCTGGGGCTACTTAAGCAGTTTTCAGACTTAAGTCAATAACTTTGCTTGAAATGATGATACAGCGTTTATTTTGATATCATTGCTTTCGGATTGATATTGTAAGTTGATTGTTATGTATATTGACTATGCTATGTTAAAAAGTGACCTTTTTCAGGATTCAATCGTTTATTTATCATACATGCAAGGGCGCAGCCAGGGAGGGGGCACAGGGTGCACGTGCCCCCCCCATCGGTGGCCGGGGTGCCCTTTTGATTGTCAGGTGGTGTACCCTTCTTCGGGCCGTACCGCTCGAAATTTAGTGCCCTACGCCGTTGAGCCTGGATGGAACTAGACTGCATTTAGCAATTTAAACTATTGTTTGAAAATTAAGTGCCTTTTTGGTCAGTTAGGGCATTCTGTCGCCTTTCCAAGCACCCGGGAAGAGTATAGGCATGTAATCCGTTTTCAGATAATGCCTCATCGTCGCCAATAATCGTACGGGCGGAGCTAATCTGGTGTCCCTTGAGCTCATCTGGTGCCCCCTGAGCGCTGGTCTTGCCCTCTGGAGCTGATCATGTGCCCCCGGAGCTGATCTGATGCCCTCGTAGTCAATCTGGTGCCCCCCCGGAGAAAATAATTGTGCCTTCTGAACCTGTATAATGCTCTCTGAGTTAATCTGATGCCTCCGAGTTTGCCTGGTGTCCTTTTAGCTGTTTTAGTGTCCCTTGAGCTGATTCGGGCCCCCTGAACTTATTTAATGCCTCCCGGAGTTATTTTATTGTCCAGGGGCGCAGCCAGGGGGCACAGGGGGCACGTGCCCCATCGGTGCCGGGTGCCCTTTTGATTGCCAGGTGGTGTACCCCCTTTGGGCCATGCCGCTCGAAATTTAGTGCCATACGCTGTTGAACTTAGATGGAACTAGACTGCATTTAGCGATTTCAACTATCGCTTGACAATTAAGTGCCTCTTTTGGTCAGCTAGGACATTCTGTCGCCTTTCCAAGCACCCGCGAAGAGTAAAGGCACGTAATCTGTTTCCCGATAATGCCTCATCGTCGCCAATAATCGTACGGGCGGAGCTCATCTGGTGCCCCTTGAGCTCATCTCGTGGCCTCTCAGCTGGTCCTGGCCCCTTGAGCTGATTATAATATTTATTAAATTATAATAAGTTATTATCAATTATTTAAGTATAATCAAGTAATTACTTGCCCTCTGAGCTGATCTGGTGCCCCTGAGTCAATTGAGTGTCCCATTGAGCAAATAATTGTGCCTCCTGAATCTAAATAATGCCCACTGAGTTATTCTAATGCCTAAAAGATTGCTTGGTGTCCTAATAGCTGATTTATTACCCCTTGAGCTGATTCGGGCCCCCAAGCTGATCTCACTCCACCCCAAGTTGACCTACTGTCTCCTAAGTCAAAATGGTGCCTCTTCAGCTGATTAGGTGCCCCCTCAGCTGATCATTGATGTCTCCTTAGATGGTCTGGTGCGCCCTGAGCTGGTTTGGTGGGTCCAGATCCCATCTTGTATCCCCTGAGCTGTTATGTTGCTCCCTGAGCTGATTTAGGCCCCTGTCATAGTCTGGGGGCTGGAAGCTGATCTATACCCCGAGCGGATCTATCTGGTGCCAACTGAGCTACACTAATGCCTCTTAGTCGATCTGGTGCCTCCTGAATCGATCTGGTGCCTCCTGAGTCCATCTGATGCCCTCTGAGGTAGTCTGGTGCCCCTGAGCTAATCTGGTGCCCTTTAAGCTGACCTGGCCCCCTAACGTGATTTCATGAGCAGCTCTAAAGCCCTGAGCTGAGCTGGGCCCACGGAGGCTGATGAGGGCCCCTGAGATGGTATGGGGCTTCTGAGCTGATTAAGTGCCTTCTGACTTGATCTGATATTCCCGAGCTGGTCGGGGACCACTGATCTGATTGTTTGTCCCCAAAGCTGATCTGGTGCCCTATGGGCCGATCTAGTGTCCACTGAGCAGCTCTGGGGCTTTTGAACTGATTGGGCCCCGAGCTGGTTAGGGATCACTGGGCTGATTTAGTCCTCCTGACTTGATCTTGCCCCCTGACCTGACTTGAGGCCCCTGAACTGATCTGGGGCCCCAAGAGCTGATCTGGGGTCCAAAAGCGGATCTGGGTTCTGAGGGCACCCTGAGTTGGTCTGGGCTCTGAGCTTGTGAGAGCCCCTAATGTTGGCTTGAGGGCCCCCTGAGGTGATCTGGCACCTTAAACTGTTTTGGGGCTTCTTGAACTGGTTTAAGGCCCTATGAGCCTATCTGTGGCCCATTGAGCTAGTCTGATGACCTCATCTCTGGGGCTAATGATCTAGTCTAGTCCCTGGGTGAGGCATGAGCTGCTCTGGGGCCCTGATCTACATCAGGGGCCACTGAGGTGGTCTTGAATAGACAGATAATAAGAACACAAGGCCAACTCCTATCATATCGGGGGCGGGGTCACTGAGCTAGTCTAGTCCCTGGAGGCACAACTGGGGGGGTGGTGGGTGGGGAAGCTGCTCTGGAGGCCTCTGATCCACACTTGGGGGCCCCAGAGCTGGTCTTGAATAGATGGGGAATAAGAACACAATGGAAACTCCCCTTGTAAAACGGAGCTAACGAGGAATGAGGAATCTCTAAAACGGCTTGTGATACCTAGGCACCCCTGGTTATATAAATGGCTTATTATACTGGTGGATTGTGGGAAGGGATGATAAAAAGGCATGTGCCCCTGAGCTCAGAGCACAGTCCCCTAAACCAAGATTTCTACTAATTGATTTAAATGAACAGGGGTGTAATTTGCTATCTCTTTGGGGTGCCTGAGCACCCCCAATCCTAATTCGAGCACCCCCAATCATGTGCTGAGCACCCCCAATACATGTGCCGCACCTGGCTTATCACTGATACCCTGAAAAGTGTCACCCTATCTCATCATTGCCACCCTGATTTGTGCCGCCCCTCACAAGTTTTCCCCGTCCCGGATTCATTACTTCCACTCTGATTTGTTCCACGTCTAATTAATCAATGCCACCTGACTTATCATTTTCCCCTGATTTATGACGCCGCATCACTGCCGCCCCCTCCGGATGGTTACTGCCGCCTTTTGTTCATCACTGATCAGCTGGCTGATCACTGACACCCCTGTTTTATCTCTGCCGCCCCTGGTTAAACACCCCGGTTTATTTTAACACCCATATGCTTGCCCGTCCTGGTAAGTCACTGTCGCCCACCGAATCATTTTTGCCGCCCCCTGCTGATCACTGCCGACCCTCGTTCACCACTGCCGCCCCTGGCTGATCACTGCCGCCCCCTGGCTAATCATTGCCGCCCCCTGACTGATAACTGCCGCCCCTGGTGGATAACTTCCGCCCCTGGCAGATCAATGCCGCCCCTGGCAGACCACTGCCGCCCACTGACTGATAACTGCCGCCCCTGACTGATCACTACTGCCTCCTGGCTGATCACTGGTGCCCCTGACTGATAACTGCCGCCCCTTGGCTGATCATTGCCGCCCCTGACTGATTACTGCCGCCCCCTGACTGATCATTGCCGCCCCTGGCGGATAACTTCCGTCCCCTGTGCTGATCATTGTCGCCCTCTGACTGAGAACTGCCGGCTTATGGCTGATAACTGCCGCCACTGGCTGATCACTGCCGCCCCTTGACTGACAACTGCCGCTCCTTGGATGCTAACTGCCGCCCCTGGCTGACTACTGCCGCCCCCTGACTGATTATTGGCGCCCCTTGGCTGCTAACTGCCGCCCCTGGCTGACCACTACCGCCCCCTGGCTGATCATTGCCGCCCCCTGACTGAAAACTGTCGGCCCTTGGATGATAACTGCCGCCCCTGGCAGATCAATACCGCCCTCTGCCAGGTAACTTCCGTCCTTGGCTGATCACCGCCGCCCCTGACTGATTACTGCCGCCCCCTGACTGAAAACTCTCGGCCCTTGGATGATAACTGCCGCCCCTGGCTAATCACTGCCGCCCCCGGTGGATTCATAAGTGTCACCCCCTGATGATAACTGTTGCCCCTGGCTGATAGCTGCCGCCGTTTGACAGATAAATTCCACCCTTGGCTGCTAACTGGCGCCCCAGGCTGATCACTGACGCACCTTGGTTGATCACTGCCGCCCCTTGTTGATAACTGCCACCCTTGTTGATAACTGCCGCCTCTTGTTGATAACTGCCGCCCCTGGCGGATAACTGCCGCCCCTTGGTTGATAACTACCGCCCCTGGCTGATTACTGCCGCCCCCTGAATATAACTGCGGCCCCCTGGCTGATAACTGCCGCCGTTGACTGATAACTGCCGCCCCTGGTTCATCACTGCCGTCTCCCGGGGCAGTGAGCATCCTGGGGATATCTGGGCGGTGAACGTTCTGGGGGAGCATCCTTCTGTGGATATCACTAACATCATGTTATATCTGAGGACCATTAGTTTTAATGTCATATATTCATCCTAGTAGTCTTTCAGGTTTTACATAACGTCGAGTTTCATGTTACCTATAGTCTCAGACTTTAGTATACCGTGTGAAATTGTCTGTGTCATTTTTCAGTATTTGGATTTCATTTCATCTTTTATGTGTTTTATATAATCTTCTGATAAAAATTTAACCTGACCTGTTTTGCCAACTGACTTGCTAAAATTCCTGCGGAAATGTCTTATTTGCGTATTTTATTAGTGTTATGGGCGTCGTATGACCCTAGATGTCGGCGCGCTCTAAAACCTCAAATATGACGATGTACCGTCTCACGGCTGATCACTGCCGCCCCTGGTTTATCACTGCCGCCCTAATTCATGCTGTCTCTGGCCCATCGCTGTCCCTGGCATATTTTAACCCAAATGCGCGCCGCCCCGACTCATCGCTGCCACCCCTGGTTCATCACTGATGCCCCTGGCTTATCACTGTCTCCCCTGGTTCATCACTGCTGCCCTAATTAATCATTGCTGCCCTGATTCACGCCACTCCTAGCTCCCTGTTTTAAATTAACCCATATGAGCGGCCTCTGGTTAGACACTTCCTCCCTCGAATCTTCACTGCCGCTCCCAGCTGATCACTGCCGCCCCTGGTTTATTACTGCCGAGGAGACCAGTCCGGCCATGGCCCCCCAAAACCGGTCAAACTTGGCCCTGCTGTAGGCACAGTTTTGTCAGGAGGAATCTCTAACACCCTTCCAGAAAGCAAGCAGCAGCCCACAATCGTCTAATCGTTGTCTGTTTGTCTATTGGACGAATTCTCCGAGCCGAGTAAATGGTAGACTGCTGCTGCCGTGCTTTTACTCTTTTAGTGTCAGCCAGGGGTGAAATTTGTTATATCTTTGGGATGTGTGAGCACCCCTAATCACAATGAGAACACCCCCAATACATGTGTCGCCCCTCGGCTCAGCATTTCTGCCCTGATTCATGCCGCCTCCGTCTTACCACTGTGATTATGCCGCCCCCGGTTCATCACTACCAGGCGTGTAACTTTGTATACTTTTAGGGGTGTGCGAGCACCCCTAAAACTTTTGAAAGCACCCCTAAACTTCCAAAAGCACCCCTAAAACTATTATGCGATGTTCTAATAGGACATAATGTCAGGATTATGTAGCAATTAAATAATAAGTATCAAAGATTCGGAGCTCTCTTGTAACTATTCATCTAAAGATAATGTCAAGTTTAGAAGATTACTTAAGTGATCTGGAAGATTTCATATAACCGCATGAGGTCATATTTAGACGGTGAGCCGCAGGAGTAACTATGGAAATTAGGTAGCTGCCATTTGCGACCAAAGCCGAAAGAGCGCGTTTTCCAAAATGTTAATTGCCGTGTCGCCGTTGTCTCAGAATCAGTACCATCGAGTGCACTCGTCGCTTCCTTTGATCATGTCTTCCATACAGAAAAAATGCTGGACTTCTTTTCCAAAATGCCATAGTGCACGCTGCAATTTATTTCTGAACTTATTTAGGCTGCATGCAGATCAGACCTGTCCATAGCTGATAATACGCACCAAAAGAGGGTCAAAACGCAACATGTGGTAGCTGTGATCTATTGGAACTTGTTTAGAAAGGGAGGGAAATCAGGGCCAGTATCTGGGAAACGAAGCTTGTGCTTAACCCTCGCCCGTCCGAGAGGAGCATCGATGGTCTCCATAAGGCTTTGTAAGGATAGCGGATAAACGGCGCCGCTGCGCCGCCGTACCTTTCATATCTCTTCCTTGATCAATTCCGCATCTTTAAAAATCAAGTTTGGTCATGTTAGGTTAAGTCATCAGGCAAAGGAAAGTGACTTCATCTAAAATATTAGGATTGCATTTATGCAATAAGTAAAGTAAAGTTATTTATAAGTAAGAACACGTTTAACCTAGCAATCCGACACTTAAAAACCATTATGGGCCTACCGGGTGCTGCAACATATATTCCGGGTTTATAAAATCGGTGATATGCCTAGTCTCATTTACGGGCGACCTCTTCAATGGAAATACATGGTAAAAACTGTAAAATAGCCATATTTTGGCTCATATTGGTTAACCCTCCTCCTTCGGGGGCACGTTTAACCTAGCAATCCGACACTTAAAACCATCATGGGCCTACCGGGTGCTGCAACATATATTCCGGGTTTTATGAAATCGGTGATACACCTAGTTTCATTTACGGGCGACCTCTTCAATGGAAATACAGGGTAAAAACTGTAAAATAGCTATATTTTGGCTCATATTGGTTAACCTCGTCCTTCGGGGGCCGATTCGACGCCCCCTCGTTATTTTTTGTGATGACACAAAAAGTTTCGTTTAGCCCAATGCTGCGTGGAAATTGTATAACAAAACTACTTCGACACATCTTGACCAAATTTTAAGTAAATGTCATGTCGGGTCACCGAGTTATGACGCCCTTTCTATGCCCATGTAAGGCAATTTTGGTACTAAAATATATCTGAAAAACCGGGCGTTACTCGGCTTCTAGAAGAGGCAGATCAGGTTTCTAAAAAGGATTCGAAGGCTCCTGAAAAGGCAATTTGGAATACGCCATCTATTTTGAGATCAATTCCATAACGAAGGCACCAGGGGTCCCCAAAGGTCAGCAAAGGTTACCGTTTTAGAAGCTCTTGTTGGCTATACTCATGGACGGGACAAGATGTAGAAATTAATTTGGTATCATAGTTACGAGCATCACCCAAGGATTCGATGGTATGCGACCTCACTTCGACTTTGACCTAAGGTTATGTTAGGTGGTCTAAGGCCAAGGTCATGCGTGACCTTGCCAGGTCATGCCACATATTGTGGAACTCCTTGGGTTACGACAAACGCATTGACAACCTTGGTTCTAGGTCTATTGATTCCCGAATCATAAGGGATTTTCTAAATGTCTCAAAATTTCACCATTTTTGACCTCACGAGGTTACTTAGTTAACCTAGGGTAAACATAATTGTACACTGTCGGAGAGTTCAGATCTCGGGCAACAGGCTGCGCTTTACCGCGTCTTTCCACCTTTCTTAGTTTTCAAACGGATAAGGGTCGAATTGATCCCCGGTAGGGCGAGGGAGTAAAATACCTCCAGAAGGGCAAAGGTCAAAATAGCTTCCTGTTCTCGTAATAGAAGTATATTGGGCCACCCCAAAGGACCAACTTGACATGTTTGTTCTATGATCTATGTAAGGTCATTTGGGACTATTTAAGCCTTACTTACTTATGGCTTTTTATTAGGCGTTCTGTGCATAGCACCTTGCCCGCCTCTAAAGGAGTGTGTGGGAGAATTTTAGGAATTTAGTGTGAGGGCAAGCTACGTTAGTCTGTTAAAGCAATGGGAGTTATTTCAAGTAATGGGTTGCAAGATGTTTTAGCTTGCAAATGGACTGTCGTGGCAATGGCATAGCCATGCCAAGGGAGGTCTTTTAATAGGTTTAGACCTGCAGAGTGCGAAGGTTATTTCTGTGAAGACCTTATAAATTTAGAGTTTGAAATTTAGAATTTGAAATTTAGAATTTGGAATTTAGAATTTGGAATTTAGAATTTAGAATTTTGTGTGTCAGCTATTGATGTCCGCTTGTATACGTTACTCGGAAACCTCCGTTAACTCAATAATTTCGTATTTTAGAAAGTGCGCTAAACACCTGGCCAGGGTGCCGCGAATTTACCCTGCAACCCGGAGGTGAAGTTGTAGCCCCTCTTCGGCTGGGCAGCCGCCGCGCAGAGAAAGAAGTGTGAGAGGATAGTTAGATTGTTAGTAAGAGTATAGGTGTGGGTTAGTATAGACCTGCAGTGAAAGGTATCACTGCGGTGAAGAAATCTTAACCTATCTAACCTAACCTGATTTCAAAGTTAGCCTAACATAACCTATCCTTAGCCTACAATGAACCTATTTAAAGGTTACAAGACTATTGCTTAAATTTCGCAGTGGATCATCTATGATTGGAAAATAGGCAAGTCCTACTTTGGGGTGGTGCACCATGCACCTCCATCTTATATATACTGGGAGGGGTGGTTTATAGGAAACTTCTCTAGCCCAGAGTCCTTTGGAAATGTAAAGACTTTTTCGAGTAGCTCAGGATGGTCGTTCCTGAGCAGAGTTTTTAGGTCTACAGGGATGTTTTGGATTCGGCTGTAATCTAGCATGGGTTGCCGATGGGTATTGTGCTGGGGACAATCGATGAGAATGTGATAGGATTCTCTCCATTGCGTCGCAGGTACCGCAGGTACTCGGCGTTCCAATAGGCATTTAATTTTGTGTGTCCATTTCGAGTCTGGTTAGAATAACTCGCGCCGGCGACTCTTTTGGTTTGAACTGGGGCCAGTAAGCCGATGTTAGGCTTGATATAGAATAGGTGGGCGCTGAGCGTGGTTTGGTAGTCCAGTCATTCTTGAATTTGCTTTCCCGGATAGGTGTCCTGGAGGAGAGCTTGCTATCGTCTCCAGACCACGTTAAGGGGTGCGATCTCTCTAAGTTCTAGGGGACTTTTTTGCCTGCTCATCGGCCTTTTCATTTCCTTGAACTTTGCAGTGGCCCGGGATCCAAAAGAAAAGAGACATCAGGGGTATCATCGATACCTTTCTGGAATATCTGCTATAACGTGGTGGCTGGGGGTTGACTACGTTACTGATGGCCTGCAGGACAGATTTAGAGTCTCGAACAGATGACGGCTGAGTTGATATTTTGGGTTCTGATTATGGCTAATGCATTTAGGGATGGCAGTACAGCCTCGGCTGAGAAAATGGAGCAGTTGTCCGAAGTCTTTTCTGAAGGCAAATATTTTGTCCCCAGATGCCATAGGCCTTACTTTTCTGCTTCGCCTATTTTGGAGCCGTCTGTAACATATAAAGGTCTTGTCTGGCGTTACAAGATCGGAACTCTAGGGAATTTTTGGGAGACTTCTTCCTCTGAGGAGATCCGTCTTTGATGAGGGTGAAAAGAAAATTCCACTTTGGGCTCTTTTTCGAGTCCAGAAGGGGAGATGTGGGGGTTTGCTCTATTGTTGCTGGCAGTGTGTCAAGATTTAGGCTTCAGGGTTTTCGCTACTCTGTGCTTAGAATGGGGGCCACTTCTGTAAAGTGGCCTTTATTTGCTTGTTTGGGATGGGCAAATACATTGCTCTTGCCGGGTGCATTTTCGGTGGATTGAACCTTGATGTAGTGGGAAATAAGCTGGGCGTCGCGTCTTGTCTGTAGTGGGGGCACAGCCCGCCATCAGTTAGAAGGCTGGGTGATGGGGGGATTCTCTGAGCGCGCCTGTGGCTGCCCGGATACTGGCGTTTTGGACTCGGCTCAGCTTTAATTTATTGGTCTTGTTCGTCGAGGTCAAAAACGGTTAACGAATTATACTTCGAGAATGGGACCGAATTAGGGACCTTGTAGAGTATAAGCAGGGTCTTTCGATCCCCGCCATACTCTGTGCCGCCGAGCATGCGGGAGAATGTTGACTCGGCTTTTGACAGCTAGAGACGACTTTGGTGATATGCTCATTGAAACTCAATCGGGAATCTAGGGGTGACGCCCAAGAATTTGAAGCTATTGGTGCATTCAATAGGTTTACTCTGGAGATTTGAGGCCGTGGGGGTCGTGTCTGAATGCGCTCTGGCAAAAGACAACGACTGATGATTTTTCCGCGCCGAGAGTGATAGACCCATTAAGCTACACCACCATTTATCGATGTCATTTAAGCTGTCCTGCAACTGCGTAGTTGGCGTGTTGGAATTCTGGCTCGTTATACCGCCTGGGTATCGATTGCAGTGGTTTTCTCACAAATGGCGACATCGTCCGCAAAGAGGGAGTAATTTATTCCAGGCGGTAGCTTTTTGGCGAAGAGATCAATTGATCAATTACTAAAAAGAGGGTGGGGGGACAGAACGCTACCCTGGGGTGTGCCTTTGGGAACTTCTCGTACTGAATTGAGATAAAGCTCCTCACTTTGCTTGCATCTTTGCTTATATTGTCACAGGAGTCGATTGATATGCAAAATGACCATGCCAGTGGTCATACTCTCTGTGACCCTGACCTAGCTTGATGTCAGGGTCATTTTCACATTCTTGACCTAGCAAGGTCCATATTAGTGACGAGTGCATTATCTGATTCACCACGATGAGAGGGAATCCAATGTTGTGTAAATATTTGCTCTAACTCGCACTGAATAAATATATAGGAGGGGGAAACGTGCAACTGCCCTGTTCCGTAAGCCTATGCGAATATTCTTTGACCTATGCTGACCTCTAATATTGTCCGTGACAGTAAGAATACTTCCCTGTGGTACTTTTCTTCAGGCCACGTCAGGAGCTGAACGCTGTGCGTAATTTTTCTTTAGCTTTCCTGGGAAATGAGATACGGAAGGAAGAGGGCGAATATACGCCCCCTGAAGCGCGGTGCGTCATGCCAGGAACCCAGCGGGGCGCGTGTTGAGCTTCCTACTCATCAAAGGTCACAGCTCGAAAAAGCTGCAAACGTGGTTAAGCTTCAGGGAGTTTTGGTGCCCTTAAACTAGCGCGCAGACAAACGGCTACCTATTTAGTGTTATTTTTTGCATTTTACCACCATTTAAAGCTTATCTATGGTGTTACATTGTTCTTGGACCAACAAAGGCTTTGAACACTTATCTATCCTCGCCCCGGGTGGGGGGTGTTTGAACATCCCCATTCGGGTTTTTGGCGGCATCGGTGAAAATGCGGCGGCGCTGCCAAAATGATTTTCTATCGATGACCTAAGGTAAAGTACGGATCAAGACCTCTCTATTGGAAATGCATGGGAAAAATAGAAATTGGGCTGTATTTGTGTAGGATGCAGCTGAGAATACCTTCCATCTTCTCCAAATCGCAGTATCCTGGGCCCCTTTTCAGGTTCATGTTGCAACTTAAGACCTGTGACCGCCTGAGAGGTCATCTGTGCTACTTAAGCAGTTTTCAGAACTAGGGTAAATCAACTTGCATGAAATGACTTGGTACAACTTTATTTTGACACCATTGCGCTTGGATTGCTACAAGTCGATTGATGTGCATATTGACTAGGCTAGATAAAATGTGACTTTGACCTAACTTGAGGTCAGGTAATTTTTGTGCTTTTGACCTAGTGATGACGATCTATATTATGCATCATTCTGATTCGCCGTGATGAGTTAATGGGAAGCGAATGGTGCCTAGAAAATGGGTTCTAAAACTCAACTCTTGAGACGCCGGTTAGAGCCGAAAAACTCTACTCAAAATGCCACTTTCTTTGACTCTGTCATGACCTCATAATATTAACCTGAGCCAACAATGACTGATATAGTTTCTTCATGAATTTCTAGTGAGCTATCCATTTTCAGCCTTCGCGTCTTGTCGCCTATCCCGAGTAGGGGGCCGAGCTTCCTGAGGGGCAGGCGTTCAAACACCTCCCCACGCACCACTCAGGGCTCAAGGTGACCTTGGAGGCCCACCAGGCGTACACAGCCCAAACCATATACTAAAACCGTGCTAAGCCAGAGCCATAATGTAGGGCAAATCCTCTCGTTGCATACGGTTGGAATCAAATTATGTAATGGTATGGAGAGACAGTGGTGTCAAGATCTAAGAATGATCCTAACCAAAGGTCAGCCAAGAGTATTAAGCCTGTCAGCTGACATAATCGATATGCATACCAATCGACTCGTACTGCACGCGCGAAGTGAAATGCAGCATCAAAGGAAAATCCTGTTCATCACGCCTTCTCGCCAAGCCGTCCAGCGCAGTCGTCCAGGTTCTCAAGTGCCAAACCCACGCCAGAAAGAGACTTAAATGGGGACGTCCAAACACCCGCACCACCAAGGTCGAGTGAGAGATAGCGGCTCAAAGCTTTGTTGGTCCAAGAGACGTTGTAATACTCATGGATAAGCTTTAAATGGTGGTAAAATGCAAAAAGAAATAACACTGGATTAACAGGGCAGCCAGTTTCGTCTGCGCGCTAGTTTAAAAAGACACCAAAAACTCCTGGCTTAACCACGTTTGCAGGGCTCTTCGAGCTGTGACCTTTGATGAGGTAGGTAGCTCAACATGCGCCCCGCTGGGTTCCAATTCTGGCGCGACGCACCGCGCTGGGGGCGTAGCGCGCCTCTTCCCTTCCGGTATCTCATTTCCCAGGAAAGCTAGTAAGAAAAATTGGCAACAGTGTCCGAAAGTTCTTATCGTGGTGAAGAAAAATTACAGGACGTATTCTTATGTCATGACAATGTTGAGGTCAGCATAAAAGTCAAAGCATATTCTAGGGCTTACAACAGGGCAGTGCACGTTTCCTCTAT
>JAOTON010001511.1:0-118140 GCA_034440635.1 Lepas anatifera
CTCAAGGGCCCAGTCCAGTGCATTAGCCTCGGGACCAGCTTATCAAGGGACCGCACACATAAGCACAGAACCCCTAGAAGCTCATCACAGTGGAGCTCCAGATTCCACAGGGTGCCAGGTTGCACAGGAGGCCCAGTTCCCAGCTCAGGGGTCCCAGGTCGATTTATGTAGGGTTTTCAAAAGGAAACAGTTGCAGGGCAAGGGTGTAGCAGCTCAAAGGGCTTGTTCAAGCTCACGGATCCCAGCTTAACTCAATGACGCTAGAACAGTTCAGGGCCCCAGACCAGCTCAAGGCTCTTGGTCAGCACAGGCCAGCTCAGCTCAGGGCCCAGATCGGCTGATATAGAGTCCCCTCTCATACCAGCTCAGGGGGCTCCATTCAAGCTCACGGCCCCAGCTTAGCAGGGACTTTAGAAGAGTTCAGGGCCCCCATACCAGATCCAGGGGCCCCAGTTAAGCCGGGGGTACCCAGATTAGCTCAGGGCCCCAGTTCAGCATAGGGTGTCCCAGGGTGTCTGATATAGAGTCTCAGAACACAGTGGCGTAGTCGGGATTCGGCCAAGGAGGGTGCGACTACCGTCAGGGGCCCCCAGACCGAGGTCCTCTTAGTAACTGGGGCCCATCTCCTATATCTTTTGTATAGTATTTTAACATTCACACGAAGGAAATTTTGTTGTGCCTTTTTAAGCATTTATTCTTATTTTGTTTATAGCTTGATTTTCGATCCGACCAAATGTTGGTAAACTAAGGTTACCAAATATTTAAGAGTGGGCCATACCTTATATGGTAGCGTGGCTATAATAACGGCTTGTGTGCCATATTTCGGGAAGTTCAATGTTGATGCGCGCATGATGTTACACCCGAGTCTACCTCAATTTACTCTGGTAATCAGACATGAAGTTATTGAAGGTCAGTCGTTTTGAGTACGTAAGAAATTATCTTCTACGGAAATGACTAACAATTATTTCCCGGTGTCGATCCCGGAACTCTTCAATCAGGAAATTTCAAAGAAACGAGGAAAAAACTAAAAAATACAAAGGACATGTGAGTGTGTCCCGAACGTTACATAACCTCAATTCCGTCGATAGATCCTGGTTGAGATCCAGTTACTTTCTTACCCTTGCTATCTTGTAAACGAGCAAATTACCAAGACAAAAGGCGCCTGAGATATCTATCGCCTTGGATCTCTCTGTCATTATTATTTTCAACCTTTCATACCTATTTTTCCTTTGGGGATTATGCTCATCGATTTCTGTCATTACCCTTGTTTGTCTAGTTTCCTACGAAAATATTTGAAGGTTTGTTTGTTTTTTCCAGAATATTTAAGAATGCAGTTATTGGTGTTAAGCTAATAGATTAAATTTGACTGAAGTGCCAAATTCCCTGTTAGATTTGCTCTTATGGTAAAATTAGTTTATTTTTGCCTTTCCTTCGATAATGGTGCCTGATGGACATGTTTCAATTTGTCTTTTTTGTGTACGCAATAGGGGTAGATACATTTTTCGAGGCATATGATTTGGAAAATTTTTATTCGGCTCTGCGGGCCACCTAAGACCAACACTTGGCGGCTCTCACAAAGCTAATTTTCGGCCGCTCTCCTGATTAGATCTCAGGGTCTCTGAGACCGATTCACGGCCTTGCCTTTTGAGTCAAAACTGGGGCCCCTGAGAGTCTCTCGGGGCTCCTGCGATTAATTAATCGACAGCACCTCTGGAGACTAAATTATTCCCCCCCAGATTTACTCTGGAGGTGGGGGTGAGAATGACTATCAGTGGCCATCCAGATTAGCTCTTAGGGGTCCTCTGAGGCTGTCTTTGGGGTGGGAGAGAGGGGACTGGGGATGACTTCCAGCAGCCCTCTGAGACTTACTCTAGGGCGCCCCTGGAACAGACAAACACCCGGGGGGGGGGTGGAATCACCTCTGAGACTGAGTCTTTGGCGTTCCTGAGACTGACTCTCGAAGGAAGGTCCCCCTGAAATAAGAACTTTTGCCGAGGCCCTGAGAACTACTCTCTGGGGCCCCTGAGACTAGCTCGGCCCCCTCCATCTCCCCTGAGACAGACTCCCGGGGCCCCTGATACCGAATTTTGGGGCCCCTGAGGACCAGCCCCTCTGGGGGCCCCCGGAAATCTGCTTTCAGGGGCCTTGAGACTGACTCTCAGGGCAGGGGGCCTTGAGACCGACTCAGGACGTCCTGAGAACAAATCTTCAGGAGCCCCTGAGACTGACTCTGGGGGCCCCGTGATCAAGAAAATTCTTTGCAGTGGTTCAGATTGGCCCAAGGGAGTCTTGCAGGACGCCTGGGGCCCCACTTGGCTACACCACTGCATCCACACTTTCGGGGGGCCCTCCAAAATCACCATTTGGAGGCCCCTAAAATAATTTATCCCCAGACCAATACTCGGAGCCCCTTGATACTAATGCCCGGGGGCTTCTAAGACCAAGCTCGGGGTCTCACTTAGATCAGGCTCAGGGGCACCCTTAGACCCATGATCGCGCTTTTCTCGGGAGTAACTTGACACCGATGTTCCGGGGCCCTCCAAGATCAATATTTCAGAGCCCCCCCGAGACTAATGCTCGGTACTCTGGAGTCCCTCAATGCCGATACTCGGGGGTCCTGAACCCAGGCTTGGGGGCCCCTGAGACTCAAACTCTGCATCCATGAGATCAATGCTCGTGCCTCACTCATGAGTCCCTCGATATCAATAGTCCAGGTGCACCCCGAGTGGGGCCCTGAACCCACTGAGACCAAGCTCGGGGGCCCTGAGACCAAGCTTAGGGGACCCTGAGACTAAGCTCCGGATGCTCTCTGGGACCAAGCTCGAGGGCCCCTGACACCAAGCTCGGGGTTCCCTGAGACCAAGCTCGAGACCCCGTGAGACCAAGATCAGAAAGGCCCATGAGACCAAACATCGAAAGGTCCATGAGACCAAGCTCGGTTGTCCCCTGAGACCAAGTTCGGGGGCCCCTGACACCAAGCTCAGGGCCTCGAGATCAATGTTCGGTATTCCAGAGCCCTCGATACCGATGATCGGGGCCCCCTGAGACCAAGCTCGGAAAGCCTGTGAGACCAAGCTCGGGGGCCCCTGAGACCAAGCTCAGGGGGCCCCCGAGATCAATGTTCGGTATTCCAGGGCCCTCGATACCGATGACCGGTGGTCCCCCTGAGACCAAGCTCGGGAGCCCCTGAGACCAAGATCAGGGGTCCCGAGACCAATGCTGGTGTTTTCCAGTGCATACGGTCAGCCTTATGCATTAGATACCCTCGGATGCCCCCTGAGACCAAGCTCGAGGGCCCCCTGACACTAAGCTCGGGGAGAGGGGGGGCCTGAGACCAATCTTGGGGGCACCCCTGAGACCAAGCTCAGGGCCCCTGAGACCAAAATCGAAAGGCCCGTGAGACCAAGATCGAAAGGACCGTGAGACCGAGCTCAGGGGAGGGGCCTTGAGACCAGCTCGGGGGCCCTGAGGCCAAGCTTGGGACCCCCTGAGACTGAACCTAAGGGTCCCCTAAGATCAATATTCGGTATTCTGGAGCCCTCGATACCGATTATCGGGGGGCCTCCTGAGACCAAGCTCGAGAGGGCCCCCGAGACCAAGCTCAGGGGCCCCGAGATCAATGGTCGTGTTTTTAGTGCATAAGGTCAGCCCAAGGGGGTCCGCGGACCCCAGGGACCCCCTCCCCTGGCTACGCCACTGTCAGAACATCTCAAGAGGCCCATTCAAGCTCAGTGGTCAGTGGCTGTAAAGCCTTATAGGGGGTCCCAGATCATCTCAGGGGCTCTCAGTTCAACACAGAGGCCAATATTAGCTTTGATGACCAAATAAGTTTAGGGCCCGGATCATCCAGGGGCCCCTTGTCGGCATATATGGGGTTTCAGAACAGTTCAGGGTTTCCATTAAAGCTTGCAACCCAATTTCAAGGCAGGGGGCCCTATTACTGTTCAGGGGCCTCAGATAAGTTTAGGGTCTTCTGTGCATCACAGGGGATCCAGACTAGCACAAGGGACAATATTAACTTTATGGTCCCAGCTCAGCTCAGGGGCCCCCCAGGTCGGTGGATATAGGGCCTGGCCAACTCACAGGGCCCTGTTCAAGGTCACGGCTCCTAGCTCAGTTTAGGCATCCTAGAACAGTTCATGCTGCCCAAACCACCTCCAGGGGCGCTCAGTTCAGCTCAAGGGGCCCAGATTAGCTCGTATGGCATCAGAGAGCAGTTCAGGGGCCCCCAGAAGCTCAGGGGACCTTAAAATCGACTCATAGGACCTCAACTTAGTTTAGGGGTACAGGTAAGTTTAACGGAGTTCCGGGGCAAGCTATCGGGCCAGTTAGAGTTTCTTGCTTGACATTACAGTTCTTGATATTCTTATCTCCGTTGCGGGGGCCCATCACTGAAAAGTGGGGGCCAGTGGCCCCCTGGCCCCCCCGGTTCCTACGCCTATGTTCCAAAGGACATTGCACGCTGGCTGCCTAGATTTGAGGCAGTTTTTGACCAGACCTTTTTCTAGCTTTCTGGATCGCTGCTGAGCGGGCTGCCCGCGGCATGCTGCAGTGCGGCTGCAGTGCGTGCTCTGCCAGCTGCAGTAGCTGCAGAGAAGGGGCAGTCGGCAGCACGTGCGCTCTGACCAGGCAACTGGGCTGTAGCAGAGTCAGCGGCGGATCTAGACGGCTGACCTGGGGGAGCAATTGATCAGAAATCGTTAAAAACATAATGCTTTATCAGAACATTGAAGAGAATCGAAATGTTTCGGGGCACATCCCTATTCTAACCTGCCCCGCGCCCCCTCTCACCTGGATCCGCCCGTGGACGGGGGTGTAGGTAAGCCACCGGCCGGGTTTCGGCCGAGGTCTGACGAAGGTCGCCCAGGCCGAGACAGCTCCTCGCCTGTGTGGCGCAACCGCCGCCAACGAGACTGCAACGCCGGCAGCGGCTGCCGGATTTGTCCATTACTCTCTGGCGTGGTATACTTTTTACATGAATGTGTGTACAATTTACAAGTCACTTTTTTCCTCGGGATGTCATCACGAGGTGTGTTGTATTGACATTACCAAGGCATTGCACCGTTGTACGCTGAAAAAGCGAATATCCTCCACAATGAGGCGCCATGTCGTTTTCCTGTTGCGATGTGTCGGATAACCACTGCCCTGTGGAAGGTTTATCGATGGGAAATATCCCCAGGGGGAGTCTGCACTTTGTTGCGATGGCATCGCCAAACTGGGGTCGAGCTTAATGCAACCTAGGATACACATGACGATTCTCGAATGCATTTTAAGTAGTTTATATGAGTGGAAACCGGACAATTTGACTCAATTGTGGTTGTCAATCGTCGTACCTTCATTTCTGGACTTGGAAAACTGGAAATTTGAAAATCTGACACTACTAATATGACAGATCCCTGCAAGTTGGTTAAAGGGTTATCAGTTACACTTGTTTTGAGCGACTTGCAGCTGGACTGTCAGGCGACACGGGCAGGACAGCCTGAGACCTGAAGTCGCTAGGAGGAAATTGAAAACGGTAGCAGGGCAGTCGGCTCCGGCGTTAGGCCGTGTTACGCACCGTTGCCGATGCTGTCTGCCCCAGCCAGGGAGAAAGCGGTACCTACCCACTAAAACCCGCTGCCAGCACCACAACAGATGGGATGAGCGTCGACGTCACCCCCCCTCTCTCTCTGTCTCTCTCTCTCTCTCTCTCTCTCTCTCTCTCTCTCTCTCTCTCTCTCTCTCTCTCTCTCTCTCTCTCTCTCTCTCTCTCTCTCTCTCTCTCTCTCTCTCTCTCTCTCTCTCTCTCTCTCTCTCTCTCTCTCTCTCTCTCTCTCTCTCTCTCTCTCTCTCTCTCTCTCTCTCTCTCTCTCTCTCTCTCTCTCTCTCTCTCTCTCTCTCTCTCTCTCTCTCTCTCTCTCTCTCTCTCTCTCTCTCTCTCTCTCTCTCTCTCTCTCTCTCTCTCTCTCTCTCTCTCTCTCTCTCTCTCTCTCTCTCTCTCTCTCTCTCTCTCTCTCTCTCTCTCTCTCTCTCTCTCTCTCTCTCTCTCTCTCTCTCTCTCTCTCTCTCTCTCTCTCTCTCTCTCTGTCTCTGTCTCTGTCTCTGTCTCTGTCTCTGTCTCTGTCTCTGTCTCTGTCTCTGTCTCTGTCTCTGTCTCTGTCTCTGTCTCTGTCTCTGTCTCTGTCTCTGTCTCTGTCTCTGTCTCTGTCTCTGTCTCTGTCTCTGTCTCTGTCTCTGTCTCTGTCTCTGTCTCTGTCTCTGTCTCTGTCTCTGTCTCTGTCTCTGTCTCTGTCTCTGTCTCTGTCTCTGTCTCTGTCTCTGTCTCTGTCTCTGTCTCTGTCTCTGTCTCTGTCTCTGTCTCTGTCTCTGTCTCTGTCTCTGTCTCTGTCTCTGTCTCTGTCTCTGTCTCTGTCTCTGTCTCTGTCTCTGTCTCTGTCTCTGTCTCTGTCTCTGTCTCTGTCTCTGTCTCTGTCTCTGTCTCTGTCTCTGTCTCTGTCTCTGTCTCTGTCTCTGTCTCTGTCTCTGTCTCTGTCTCTGTCTCTGTCTCTGTCTCTGTCTCTGTCTCTGTCTCTGTCTCTGTCTCTGTCTCTGTCTCTGTCTCTGTCTCTGTCTCTGTCTCTGTCTCTGTCTCTGTCTCTGTCTCTGTCTCTGTCTCTGTCTCTCTGTCTCTGTCTCTGTCTCCGTCTCCGTCTCCGTTCCGTCTCCGTTCTGTTCGTTGTTCGTTGTTCGTTGTTGTTCGTTCGTTCGTTGTGTCTCCGTCTCTGTCTCTGTCTCTGTCTCTGTCTCTGTCTCTGTCTCTGTCTCTGTCTCTGTCTCTGTCTCTGTCTCTGTCTCTGTCTCTGTCTCTGTCTCTGTCTCTGTCTCTGTCTCTGTCTCTGTCTCTGTCTCTGTCTCTGTCTCTGTCTCTGTCTCTCTCTCTCTCTCTCTCTCTCTCTCTCTCTCTCTCTCTCTCTCTCTCTCGCCGCAGCTGTGCCGTTGCGCCTCTGACAGGTGTTGTGTACGCCCACGCCGAGCACGAGGTGCCATCAATGGCTGAATCCCGGTAATACCTATGCATGTCAAAACAAATATTCAAATCTCCCAAGCTGCTGATCCCCTTTTGCGCGCGTAGTGACATAATGCGCTTGTCATACCCTTTGTATCTTCTTTATTTCCATTGTGACGAATGATCGGAAACAGTTCAACTCACCAGCCACCGGGCTGGCCTGGCCTGTACTACTAGGGGTTTGGCGCGGCGGTCGGCCGGGCAACGCGCGACTGGGAGATCGCGTCGTTCAACCACGACAGTCGCGACCTCCGCTATGGCCGCCACTCCGAATCAGGTCATGACCGGCCGGTCTGCGCGCGGCGACGCGGCGACTCGACTCTCCCAGACGGCGACGCCGCAGGTGCGGCGCGTCGCGCGCGACACTCGAGCAGCTGCGTCTCACAGACGGGGGCAGGGGGTTGGTGGGAGAACGCGGTTGCACGGTCACACCGCGGGGTGATGGTATTCATAGGAGTCGCGGTGGTTCGACGTCAAGGTCCGGGCGATCAGAAGAAGCGGGCCTGACGCTTCCAGAACGGAGAACGGCGGGACGACTCGCTACGGCGTCACCATGTAGCCGGCTGCTCCAGTTTTGTGGGAGAGCGTTTGGTGTGATCGATTCATTGTGGTGGTGGTCGAAGTTGAGACCTTTTAGAATATGTGTTAGGACACGTTTCCCAACCCGTACTCTGATGGGAGACAAACTCTCAAAAGTCTGTCTCTGGAAATAATCGGACATGATGCACACGGCTATGGGCTAAAATCGTTAAATCTAATGCTAAAAATCGCCCCATTCCTGTATCAAATTTTCGTGTTATAAATGCTGCCAAATTTTGAGCTACGTTTATGATTTAAGAAGTAAATGGAGCCAACAACACATTTTACTCCAATTTTATTTATTAGACTGCCATGTATCGAAATGGGGTCTGTTAAACCAAAGAAGGAATACGACTAATTCCGTCAGGCTCTGGTGGCTTTACCAGGCATCTAATAGCCAAATCCGATCGCAGTTTGATGCTATGCTAGTATTTTAAGATGGAGACTTTTTTGCATGCATCTTTTTACCAAAATTTTAGGATCGGTTCATTTCGATTATATGGCCTATATTCTACCTATCGATAAATCGATATGTCTCAAACGATGCTGAAGGCAAGCGTTCTACCAGAAGGTACTTATTTCAATCACGAGCGTTCGTGATGTCAACACTCCACAGCCCCAGCACTCCGTGAGTTGCCTACGTCCTCCCCCCTCCTCGGCCCGGTCGTGAACTGTGGAAAGGCCACACAGCGGCGTGACGTCTAAAGGTCGAGCTTGAATCGCAGCCCTAATCCTTGTGAGGAGGCCGGGACGGAAGAATTCCTTAGCTTCAAAACAGCATTGTACTGATTTTCCTGGTACATACATGAACACTTCGCCCTGGACCACCGTCAGGCCTTCACAGAGGTCAGAAAAATAGCTTACTTTCCAGAGCGCAAACCTGGTTTCATCCAGAGGTAAAATGAGGTTTGTACAGAATAAAATAACTTGTGGAGTGTAATGAAGGAGAAAATGGATCTACGATGCACAACATTGTAGCTTAGGCTCCAGCTTGTTATATGGACGGACTTATTTCCGCCCCAATGGATATCTGTTCCAGTTCTGAATGAAACTAATAGCCCAGGAAGAAGAGATTCAATTCTTTAGTTTCCCGAAGTCTTCCACAACCATGTTGGCAAGATCGGGCTTGTTCTTGACTCGGCTTCATGCGACCAGTCCGTGGACTCATCTCCTGGACCTCACTGCCCGGCTCTCAGCGTGACCTTGTTCAAGCTGTGCCGTTTTCGGAGAAGTGTCTGCCTTTCAGCGTTTGGGCCGGTTTTTGCTGGGTGCCGGCGCGACGCGACGAAGGCCGCCGCCGCCGTCGCCGCCGCCGGCGGCGCGGTCCGGCCGCTCGGGCTGGGTCGGCGCTCAGTGAAGGTAAACATCTGGCGGTGCGCCGCACTTTCCAGCGGCGCGGCCACTCAGACGGTTGGTGCGCCTGGCGGCGGCTGCCCGCACCCCCAGTGCCGCGTTCACGTGCTAGCAACACAGAGAGTGACGGTCGCGCACGTATGTGACAGCTGTGACCGGGCGTGACACCGGTGCGGGTGACAGTGGTGACAGCGGTGGTCCTCGTGACATCCGTGACAGTTGTGATCGCGGTGGTTGGAGCGATGGGCGAGTGCAGAGCGATGACTGAGGCGGAGACCACCAGTGAGAAGGAGCACGATTGGTGCTCAGGAGCGTTAGAGAAAGGTACGTGTTTTGTTTTTGTCGCCGTGTCATCAAACGCACCGGCACGTCTAGACAAAAGTGGGTGAAAATATTCGAGACGGACTCGTCCACTTAATGTCTGGCCGGAGGGTTTTGTTATCAAATTAAAGCAGACTGATACATTTCCTACAATTTTCCGAAAGTTGAAATAGTTTTACTGCTGCTGTTCAGCAGCAGTGCTGAACACAAGGATAAACGTGAAGACAGCGAAAGTAAAAAAGCCAAGAGTGCAATGGCATGGTAATGGGACGCGCACTAGAAACATATATCTAGCTCGAATATAAAACTCAACCAACCGAAACCGATCGGGGGCCTATTTCGCCACGTTCAGTGGCGTTCCTTGTTGGCGACGGCGTCAGACAAAGGTGGCTGACTGGGAGACTGGGACAGGTAACGGCTCGAGCCGGTGGCGCCGGCTGTGGTAGCCCATGTGGCCGCTTTCCAATGGACGGCCTCTCGGCGCGGAGCCGCGCACATCGCGCACAACGCTTCCTGGCCTATATCCAGTCGGCTTCCACGCCGCCGGCGCTGCTCACTGTGGAAAATCAGCTAGCGAAAGCTGGAACGAGTCCTCTATGTTGTTGTTACACCTGGAGGCAGTTGAAATGTGTGGTGGTTTATGTGACTGTCTTGTGGGTCTGGATTCTATGGATATCGCTTGTTTTATTTGACGTTTGTATGTCGTACAAGGCTAGCTTTTCAAGAAAGTAATCATTATCGGCTATGTTTAATGTGCCTACCAGGTCATTGAAACGTCTCTGGTTTGGTTACCCCCTCTATTCGAAGCCAGGGCCAATCAATCACCCCCACATTTAAAGACGTAGATCCACCGAGTATCATTCGCCCGTTCACACCTAAAGACTAAGGCGCGGTCACACATTGACGCCTCTGTGCCGCTTTCTGCACGGGCTTATACAGGGTTGTCGTGATCTCAGCCTTCGCACTGGAGAGAGCGGCCTTGGTGCACCAACGCCACCGGCCTTCGCTGTTCTGAAGCCCATTGTCTATGCATTCCTGGTGCAAACTGCAGGTTAACCAGCTGGGAGCCGAGCCTGATATGAGCCCGGACTGTCTTCTGCAAGACCTTGCACGCCAGCACTCGGCTCTGCTCCGAGAATAAATCTCTACCGAGCTTTTTGGTCTTGCTCTCTTGGTACGCCCCCTTGCAGAGCTGCAATGCCACGTTCAGCTCTGGAAAATTTGGTGAACACTTGTTTCTCTGTAGACTTTGCTTCTCTCTCCTGTGAATTATGAGCTCGGTCTATCTCGATGTTGCGGTGTAAAGGTTTGATCTCAAGCAGTACGGAGCCGCCTTCTTCTAAACGACAGTTACCTTAAAGACGTCTAGAGACCTACTTGGATAGTTTCCACGATATAAGTTTGCGCATGTACGCTTGACTTTGGGTTAAAAATGTAACCCTGAGTTTTTCATGAATGCTGTGCTTTTGATTCTGTTGAGATATGAACGCTTTAATGCATGTTTAGAGAAGGGTGCAGAATTTTGGGTGATGAGAAGTGTTCGAAAAACATATTTGATAATATTTTTAATGATATATCTTTCATGTAAAAGAAGCAATTTACATCCAAACCACCACAGAACCAAAAATGAATAGAAATATCGGCAGTTACCATCTTCTCTGGATTTTTGGACCTCTTGAAACGCCATCCAAACAAGAGATTGAATTGAAAAAATAACACGTGTTTAGAGCTCATAATTCTAAAATGATTCGTCTTTTTCACAGCTAATATTGTTATTTCAAAGCTGTCTTCGTGTTTTTCGCTTAGTTAGGTTCATTTCATAGTGTAATTTTCATCTCCCTTGAAAACGGGGGCAGGATGCTCCCGAAACCGGTCGGGTTTTATACTCAGGCTAGGCTTTGTGCAGTAATAAATGTTTTACTTATGATATATCTTCCCCTGGAGAACTTATTAAAATGCAGGTATCCATGGTTTGCAAAACTATGGGGTTTACTGGCAAAAATACATGTTTACGTCAAACCGCAATATACCTAATTTATTTCTTCACAAATCGAGAAACAGGTCCCAGGAGAGACTGGTCATTGCCCAGATTATGTTGACAATGTTGATAACCAGGCCTGAAGGGACTGGTTTAGTTTCTCTCGATTATTTAGGTATATTAATTTGAGCGAAATCTACTGAAATTGCGCAGTGATTCTGAATGAGTGCATCAAAGAGTCTCAAAGAGTGTTATCAATCAAAGAGAGTATCGAAGGCTTTATTCGGATGTTTCGTTTCTGAGAATGGAAAACTAATCTAAAAATCATATCTTATTTATTTTCAAGGCGTAAAATACATGTCTTATCCATTTTCAAGGCGTAATCAAATAAAACGACTGTGTGTATGGTCATTTCAGAAAATGGATATATTTCGATACACTACTTTGCAAACAACACAAAGATCACATTTCTCACATTTCCCCTGCATCGCTTCGTGTTTCACAGCGTGGTTGTTTGGCACCAAGCGCCAAACTCAGCAGAAATGTTCTGCTGTATAATAAGCCGTGACTGGTAATGCAGTACACTGAGATGTGGCCTACATCCTGCAAACCATGATTATAAATGTTATATATTGCTGACGTGATGCATTGTAAGCTTCTCTCACATACCTCTCACCTGGCATCTCTCCCCTCGGGCCGCACCTCTGCATACCTGCTTCCAGAGGCAGATCCAGGGTTGCCACGGGGGGAGGACGGCCCAGAGGGGGGACTTTGGCACTGTTGGGCGTTAGCATACATTTGTTAACAGTCTCATGTGAAGAGTAATTTGATCATGAGTGTAAGCACATCCTGCTCTCCACATCATTCAACGCTGGTTCCGCCAAGGTTCCTAACGGTGTTTCACTTTCTCGTCTGCAGAGAGGCCGGAGCCTGCAACCGGCGGCAGCGGCGGCGGACTCAGCTGTAGCACCTTCGACCTCACCGAGCCGGCACGCGCCGATCCCGCCCCCGTCGACGCCGACGACGACGACGACGAGGCGGAGCTGGCGTTCGTGCCGGCGGTGCGGCGGCCGGCGGCGCTCCGGTACCGCCATCGTGAGGAGCGACGGCGCGTGCTACGTTTGGCCACCGAGAAGCTAGCTGCGCTGGAGGAGAACGAGCGCTGCCTGAGGTGGGAGAAGGACCTGCGGCAGCAGACCCTGCTGACCAGCATGGCTACCCGGCTGGAGGCGGAAGCCAAGGCGGAGCGAACGGCGAGAGCGAACCGCGCGCGCGCCGGTCGGTCCTACTCGCGCACTCTAGGCCGCACGTTCGGGAGTGACTCCTGCGAGCGCCGTCGCGGTCGACGCCGCCCTTCCCCGAAGCCGGCGGCGCTGCCGACGGAGCCGCCGCAGTCGGTGACGGCACCACGCGGCTGCTGGAAGTGGATGTCCAGGAGATGTTCAGTGACATTTACAACCAGCCGGCGCCAGTGCTGATCGGCCCTTTGGATCAGGACGATGAAGAGCTGCTGCTGAAGAGGCCGGCAGAGCTGCAGCTGATGTCACCTCCTGCCAAAAGGCCGCGGCTCGGCGCCGAAAACACCGACCCCAACCGGAGGCCAGCCAGCGGTGGCGAGGCTCCACAAGAGCAGGTACGGTTCAGCGACGACCCGCCGCAGCACTGCGCCGCGGCAGCCGCTGGCTTCGGCGACTTCCAACAGATGTTCCACCACCTGGTTCCGTCGTTGGAGTCGTAGCCACCCGCCGCCGGTGACGTCATGGATCGCTGTGACCTCACCGTCTCCTGGCACCTCCGGTACAGTCTGACCTTACTGCTCGAGCTGACCGGCTCCACCCTCGGCGCCCCGAGACTGGACGGCACCGAGGTGGGACCGGCGCAACACAAATTGTCCTTTGTTGTTGTACATATGTGTCTGTGTTCGACGCATGACAAAACCGAACCAAAAAATCACTACTCGTGGAGCTGTGGCAAAGGGTATCTTTTTTACAATGCTGCGTATAGGTGAGCTTTAGTTGAGTCTGTGTTTCTGTGCGCCCCTTGGATGATCCCTTGGGGCAATCTTGTCTGGTTTTATCACGTGACTGCTGTTCAGCCCAGCGCCTGAGCTAAGCGCGTAATGTGAACAAAATATGTCAGTATCGTTGTCGCTCAGCCTTACCATTAGACTGGTCATGTCTTTTTGTTACCTGCCACTCAGCAAAACACGGTCGATACCGTCCAGCAAAAAGCTGTGTCCGGCCCCGCCATAACTGGGCTTGGCGCCGGCGGCGGCAGCTTGCTGCTGCTGCTGCCACCAAGGCCACCCTCTTAGAGCTGGTATCCGCTATCTCTGAGGTCGCCCGAGAGAAAGCCCCCTGCCTCTCCTCTTCTTGAGGTGCGACCGCCGGCCCCATCACTCTACCGTTACCAGAGGTGAAAAACAATCCACAATGTGTGAATTTTTGGTAGATTGGCTATTGGCGACAGCATTCTCCTTCAAACTCCTTGGCCACGCGGTTCACACCCAAGCATCATTTTTATTTATTGGACGCGGTGTGGAGGCTTCTCCACCTCTGGCTGTTAGGCACCTGTGGTGTCCAGCCAAGCTCAGAGGGCTGCGGGCTGAGACGACAGTCGACGGCGGCGGGGCGGGAGGCGACCTTGCGTTCCTGCGGTGATTCGGGGGCCGGCCAGGAAGCCGCTTGCCCCGCGGCGACTTTGTGGTGCGGCCGCGTCCTTGTCCTTCACTACCCCGCCGTTATGGTGGTAGCGAGAGCGGTCGTGACTGTGGCCCCCCTCCCTGCCCCCGCGCGCGCGTCGTGAGCGGCGGTAGTTGGCCGCTGACCCAATTCGCGGCGCGACTGACGCCGCCGCACCGCCGCCTGTCGTCACGCGGCCATGCCGCAGCCACCTGACAGGTCTCCACGCCTCTGCCGCGGGCGGTTGCAGTCAGTGCACGCGCTGCAACAATCCGCTCATTACTGACGCTCTCCCGGAGCGGGTGCGTCCAGGCATTCCTCCATTCCTCTGGGCTCGTCCGCCTCTGCCGTCTAAATTTCTGCTGTTTGCGCGGTTCCTCGATGCGTGGTCTGGCGTGGCTAAAAATTGTAACATCATAAAAAATTGTTTCAGTATTAGGTAGGCATTTTCTTTATGTCGCAAACCGTGCCCGTCTTAAATACGTCATGGATATTTCAACCAAAATTGATGTTGATGATCCATGGACATATTTTTAGCTTGTCAGAAAATGCCCCTGTTGTTCTGGCTTTATTATTTGCTTGAAGTCGTCTTGATATACCACAACTTTTTGTTTGAGGCAGAAGAATGGCTTCTTCTTTTTGCCTTCGTCAAAAGTTGGTAAGGGTTCTTAGGTCAACGTTAAATGTGCTCTCTATTATCTCCACGTGAAAATGTTAATTACATATCGCAATAAGTTAGCCCCTCTCTTGAGTCTTGAAGCCAGGCAAATTGCCCAACGAAGGTTGGTCTTGAATGACAGAATGACCTGCGGCTACGGGGACTACTTTTTGTCGTGGGTCCAAAGACAACATTCCAATTTGGTGGCAATATGAATACCTATGTGCAATGATATTTCTTAAATACTGCCTGGGTGGATTTCGATGTTAGCAAAAAAGCCCAGTGTTATTCTGAAATGATAAGCAATGAACATGATGACGGTTTTAAGACTGCCTGCCATATGTACTGGCTGATATAACTTTTGTTACCGATTTGGCATTTGTATATAGGTGCTGAGGTGGGATTGTGGGCTTTGGCAGCCCAAGTCCGACCTGTCCCTCACACGTTTCTGGTAATGTGAAGACGCAGCGGCAGCAACTGCGTTTTCTTAAGAGCTGTGTTGGCGCAACCTTCCGCGTGACTTCATCATGTGCTAGCTCAAGCTCCACTGGTTGCCGTCCCCCTCTCGCTGTGTTCTCAGCTGTCTTGCACAGAAGTGTCGTACAAATGGTGCGTTCGCTGGTGGTATTTTCACCGGCACATTATATATACTGAACGTTTGCCAATATATATTTAAAGCAAGTTTGCGATGTGTTTTGTTGTCGACGTGACGCGCTTGAACAGAATACGAAAGCGGAGAATACAAGCAATGATATACTCAATGAAATTCCAAGAGCTGATTTTTGTACGCGCTTGCCCCACGAAGAACACTGACAGCTGGATACTGTGCCATTGTTCGATGCGATGTCTGGATGCTCTCAGCGAGTTCCGTCGCCCTCCTCAAGAAGCTCGGACCAGGAGCCCGGATCTGGTTTGAAACCGGACTGACATAAAACTCTTAGGATTTAGGGACAATTGAAAGAAACAATATGGCGACTGTACTCTCCATTGTTTTGTTTCAACGGCTATCCCTGTTTGTGCTGATAATATGGTTCCATCCTACTTTCTTCATTCCCAGGCCTAGCCTGAACCAAATTGGCCCAGTATATGACGCATTGGCTGAGCGCGCGATGGCTGAGGGCGTGATAAGTTAGGCACGCAATAAACAAACAATTACGCTTAAGACTCAGATTGGAAACAAAAGCAATTCCATTGAATATTATGAGTTTATTTTGGAAACGTCCATTTTGACACTCCCGCTTGGTCTGTTCACCTATCGAGTCGATTCGGCCCGACGCTAGACGGACCCATCTAGTACGCTGATGTCCGGGGTCGTCTCAGACGCGTACCATGAAGAAGACGCGTACCCCACTGCCTGTTGTTTGAACCAATCCAACCCGTGTAAGCTTCCGTCTAGGGTAGCGGCCGTCAGTCTGGGTAAAAACCAGGAAGAATGACTTGGTTTTCCGGGTGGACAAGGTCGACTCTGGTGGTTCTGCCACCCTGGCGCCATTAAACAGACATTTGTAGCTAGCCGTGGTCAGAGCAGGGTACGATGACCCTGGGTGGTAATTGTCAATGTGCAGTATATATGTAACTCAAGATTATTAGCTTTATTAGATGTTTCCAATGCTTAAAAATTGCTCAATTCCGAATAAGGATCAGTTTCTTGCCCCGTCATAGTGAGGGGCAGTAACGGTCCCAAGGTCGAACCGAGGGCGGATTTTTTTTTGAACCTTATCCGTTTTCACAAACCACTTTGAGGTTAAATGTACAACAGTGCCAAAAAGATAAACAGGATCCTCGAGACAGGATCCCCCACGATCAGTCCTTGGCGTCCCCTGAGATGATATAACGGCTCCCCCTAAATGGTCGATGGAGACCCTGAAATATCCACTCTCACCCCTCCCCCACCGGGATGCGAGCAACGGCGGCCCCGCGATAGGATTTGGCGTCCACCTGATAGGTTTTTTCCGCCCAAAAGTGGCACCCCCTGGTCAAGATGCCACCCCTACCCCCCACAATAAGCCTCAACGCCCCACCCTTCTGACTGATCGGAAATTATTTTGCCGCCTATGTCTCTCGAGCAAACATGTCGAACCCTTGGCGCAGAGCTAACGACCACATATAGTCGGCCTGCCTAGCTACACATTCTACAACAGCCATCGACTCGTACCTATCACACGTCATTTATAGGCACTCACGTGCAAAACGGTGCACCAGACGTCCAGCGAGTCCGGGTGAAGCAGGAAAGGCTCCCGGACCAGGATGCTAGACCATGGTTTAGCTCGAACTTAACTGCGCTTAGGCATACTCACATCCAGTGGGGCTGTTTGCGCTTCCTTGCCACATGTCTCGAACTTTCCTTCTTTGGTACCGTTACGTGAGACGCATGACCAGCCCTCGGTAAATTTCAATGGGAAGTAATATTTAATCCTCAGTCATTTCAGGAAATAGTCATTGGCAGCAGGATCGCAATCTATTGTCTCACCTAGAGGACAGAATGGAATCTGGCTTTTATTCATCAGTGCAAGTTTGTTATTCCAGTTAGAACCTCGACTGTGAATTATTGCACTATGCAATGTGCCAGACAGTTCTGTTATTTCATATCTTCTTCTAAGCTTAAACTCCCGGTGATTAAGTTATGTATTTCAATATTAATAATTCACTCTATGTGAAGCTGTTTTGTAAACTATACGCCATTTACCAGGATGTGACCTGTAAAGCAAGGGGCGAGAACGGAAGTTGTACCCATAGCGCCAGAAAACTCACTCGAGCATATTACACTAACGAAAAGGTAGCTTGCGAACGCTGGGCGTCGCAAGCTTTATTACACCTTGCTGTATCAACTGTATGCTAAACTGAGACAGTGTGCAGAGAATAATGAATAGATGGAAGAAGAAACAATTTTCCTAGGTAAAGGAAAGTAGAGTGAAGAGAATCTAGAGACCAACAATGTCAGGAACGATAGAGGAGAAAAGAACAATATAATTGTAATTATCAGAGAAGGATAATATATTTGTTGGGGTTAAACAACGAATCAATCAACGACGAGAGAGAGAGAGAGAGAGAGAGAGAGAGAGAGAGAGAAGAGAGACGGGACGGCGGAGAGAGAGAGAGAGAGACAGAGAGAGAGAGAGAAAGAGTATAGCGTCCGGCAGTGTTTGCCTCTGGTCCGGTTTGCGCCGAAGGTCAGCGGCGATGGGCGTTGTCGCCCTAGCCTCCGGGATCCCAACAGGATCTGAGCCGGCCCCCGGACGCTGAGCTCAGCCCCTCAGCCCCTCCGCCCCACCAGCCGTCAGATGCCCTTATCAACACATCTGCTTGCAGTTAGCAACGTGCATTCGGAGCCGGGCTCACGTGCCACTCGTGGATGGCGGACTGGCGCGGCATACTTAAATGCCGACCAGCATCAAGATCGACAAATGACTGGCAAAAGAAGCTTTTCAGCCGACATTCTTGTGGCATGTGCGAAGATTAAATTTGGATAACTTTTAAGCGATTTATCAGTCCAGTACGTCATACAAAATCACTTATCAATCAACCAGGTCGAATATAAAGGAGTTTTAGGAGTGTTTGCAACAGCTGCCGGTCCTCTACAGTCGCCATCACAAATAAAGTACGGAACTTATCGCCCGTTGTGTTAGCTATTGTGGGTTTAGGGCACAGGTGTAGGAACGGGGGGGGGGGGCAGGGAGGCCACTGGCCCCCCACGTTTCTGTGGGAGCCCTCACAATGGATATGAAAATATCAGCAACTGTAACATGCAACAATAAACCCAAACTGACCCTATATCCTGCATGGGAAACTCTTATGAAGCTGACCTGGGCCCCTGGGCTGATCTGAGGTCCTATGAGTCGATCTAGTACCCCCTGAGCTATTCAGGGGCCCCTGAATTGGCCTGGCCTTCATGAACTTGAGTGGGTCCCTTGGGCTGTTCTGAGACCCTTTACCAGCCGACTTTGGGGCCCATGAGCCGAGCTTGGCCCCACAGATAATTTGGGATCTAGGCTAATTTGGGTTTCAAACTAATCTGAGGCCCTTGTGCTTAGCTGGGGTCTCTGAGCTGGTCTGGGGCCCCTGAACTGTTCTAGGGTCCCTGAGCTAAGCTGGGGCCATGATCTTGAATGGCTCCTTGAGCTAGTTTGATACTCTATATCAGCCAACCTGGGGCCCCTGAGCTGATCTTGGCCCCCAAAGCTAATCTGTGGCCCCCTGTTCTGAGCTTTAAGGGGCCCTGTGCTTATTTGGGTCCCCTAATAAGCTGGTCTATTAGCCTATGAGCTGGTCTGAGGCCCTCAGAGCTGACCGATTCGGTTCCTGAGCTATGGCATGGGCACTGGGGGGCCTCTACGATGACTTGGCGACTCCTGAACAGCATAAGAATAGGAACGGGTAGGGGGCGGGCCAGGGAAGTTACTGCCCCCCCCACTTCTAGTGGTGGGCCCCTGCAACGCATATGAAAATATCAGCAGCTGCAATATAAAACAAGAAACCCAAGCAGACACGACAGCTTGTCTGGGAAAGTTCCATTCCGTCGTACGCCCTCTGCAAGCCCCTGGACCGGAAGTGCTTCGTCAAAAAGGTCAAGACACGTACTACCCGAGTGCTTCCAGATGGACCCCCAAAACTGGACCCAATCAAACACCAGCCCAGACCGCTCCATACAGAGAGCGCTAATTCGAACACGCATCTTGCACCAAACGCCGAGCAGCAGCCGTCCCTCGGCCATTGACAGGTGTGACGAGCCGTCGACAGGCCGTTTTCCACTGCGAAGTGGAAAAAACCACCACAGAGCTATTCAATGTGAGGGAACGGTTGGAAAAGACCTAACTGACAGGTCATGTATGGAAATACTTAGTGTAGGCCGGTGTGTATGCGTGCCTTATCGACACCAAATACACAACTTTAAAACTGATAATAATTATGGGCCCCTTGGGCTGGGAAATCCCCCTTGAGGTGGCCCCTCTAGGATTCCCCCCAATTTTCAACCGGTTCCTCCGCCCCTGGTTTAGGGTACACCATGCTTTAGGTTATAACGTGAGTAGAGTCTGTAGAAATTTACTAGCGTGTGTCTCAAATTTGGGAAAATGCTCATATGCGAAGCGTTATTTGCAAAAGTTTCGCCGTTTAAAACGGCATTTTTACGTGCCACCTACGAACCATTTTTGGCCCTCAGCCCTTTCCACACTAATTCATATTTTCCTCCACTGAGGACCAATGACCTATGAACTTTTCAGCACCAAAGACCTGTTAATCATACGCATTGGAATAGGTGAAGCAGGGCTCTGTCCCAATGGGCGACGGAACTAGGGTGGCACCAGGGCACCGTGCCTCTCCCGTAAATAAACAATTTTAACACTAACACTTTGGTGTTGATTGGCAATAAATGGGTTGAAAAGTAGATAGTGCCTCTCCCCGTTAGTTATGGACCCTCCGCCGCAACTGCCAGTCTCTTACACTTTTTTCATGAATTCTATTGCTGAAAGGTCCGCCATCCATTTAAACGGGTAGCCAGGCGTGCCCCTCCGCGATCCCAACGACAGCAGTACCCTTACGTTAACACCACCAGAACATAAAATATTATAAGTCGCGGCACGCCCTGCTAGGAAAAGAAAGTTACTTAAAGAAAGCATAATAAATATCATACTATTAGTAAAACTGCCGGTAGTGCTCCCTGTAAATATACAGGGGCAGGAATGGTCTATTCAGGTTAAGTGCACTATTTAGTCATTACCGGTTAGATTGTTAGTCTTTTTCTAAACGGGACTACCAAACTGGAGATTCGTGTTGCCCTCCGGGTTCTGGCGAAAGATAGAGGCCTAGTAACATTCGCCAGAGAACTCGAGACTTTCGTCCCAAAATTCCCCAACTTCAGTCAAATTGAGCAGAAATCCACGAATTATTTTAACAGTCAGTGCGGAAGGCATCAATTTGACTAAACCGGTGTGATTTTAGTTCCAGAGTGGAAAGTTTCTTGTCAGAGCGTGTCGAAGATTGGCCGGCTCCCTCGCTTTTTTGCTGGTGGCGACACTTATGTTGTTCATGGTAAGGAATACACTATTGCTTTCCTTTCTGGAGGCTGCTGTGCCCCATGACTACGCTTACTCCACCAAACAAGACATTAGCGTGCCTGAGAGGCAAAACAGGGATGCCTGCTTGCAATAGCGCATCCAAGGGGGGAGGCAGCGGGCCCGTACCCCCCAAACGCTTCGACTCTAAAATGTTTTGGTAATAATTGACCAGCCCATCGAAGTGCTCTCATCTTGCCGCCCCTGCCCCCAAACGTGCCGCCCTTTTACGTGATAAGTACCCTCTCCGGTCAATTTCCCCTCCAGTAACCTGCCGCCCCCTGTCAAACATGCTGCCCCCCATCAGCCTGCCGCCCCCCCCATTGTCAGCTGGCCCCGAAACGAAAATAATTGGTGCGCGCCTGCCTGCTTGAATTATAAAATATGTCCCTTTAGGTTTTAAGGTGTACCCGTTTCCTTTGTTGACCTTCATTGAGAATTTAAGAAAAATACTTCGGTCTGAAATTGAGTCTTACAATAATATTTTTCAGTGACGCCGATGCAATACACTTCAATTTACTCCCTTTCCTTACCTAGAACCAGGCGTGAACTAAACGCTTCAATGATAACTGTTAATACAGCAGAAAGGCACTTAACGCCATTTTCACCCGTCTCCTTCCAAGCCACCGCCTTACGAGGTCATTCGCCACAATCAGCTTTCTTATTTTCAGTATGCTGAGCCTTTTTCTCTTCAGGTTTTGAACGGGAAAGTATTTGGGATTCACGTTGGATCTTTTCCTCGGCCCTGAAACAGCTTCCCTGCTGCGTCCGCTCGATTCATCGCCAAAATTGGGCGCCGTGAATTCACGCCGTAGCGTCAGATGAACAACACAGAGCTCTGCTGTGTTTAACCTTCGCCCGGGTGGGGGGTCTTTTAGACCCCCTCGGGTTTTTCGAAGTGACCAAAAACGGCGGCGCGCAGGCCGCCAAACTTGGTCTAGCTGTTCCTTCATCATTTTTACATCTTTCCTGAAAATTTTGGCTCAAGGTCATATCAGGTCAGGTCACCAGGCCAGGTGAAGTGACCTCACCTCAAAAATACTTAGGACAGCATAACTAAAAGAAGGGTTAATCGATCAAGTTGAAACTCATACCACATATTGGGCCCACCAGGAGCTACAACATTTGTTCGGGATTTTTGATATTCGTGACCTAAGGTCATGTGCAGAGCATGACCTCCCATTGTCAATACATGGGGAAAATCACGAAATGAGCTTTTCTCAGTAAGTATGGATGGAATCAACTTCAAACATCGGTTGCGACTTGCTCTTAGCCCATTTCTGAAGCTGATGCCAAAATTTTTGACTTGTGACCTTTGAAAGGTCACCTTAGGTCAAATAAGCATTTTTGGTGTTTTTTCTATAAATTTTGAATAAACTAAGATAGAGCTTTTATTTTGTCACCAAGTGTTTGTATAGTCATTGTAAGTCAAATGATATACATCATGACTATACCAGGTCAAGTTGGGTCAGACCGTTGACCTGGGTCAGGTCAAATTCTTAAATTTTACCTGGCATAGCAATATCATATATCATTCGATTCGTATTGACGAGAGGATTGCAATGGTGCATAAACTATGGCTGTATCTTGTTTGCTTTGGAAGCTATTAGCCAAAAGTAAACGCCCTTATGCTGGGTGGCTATGGACATTCCCAAGAATATGCCCAATATTTAGTGCCTGTAGCCCCTAGGCTTTGACCTGACACGAAAATGAATGCCACTGTAATGAAGCGCATCTCAAGGCTTTCGAATGGTGTTATAAAAATGTTTCTAGCTATCGTGTTTCTGGATATATGAGGTTTTCTTAGTACACCTCATATTATCGATTTTGACCTATTTTGACCTCTGGTGACCTTGATATTGACCTGACAGAAAAATGACCAAGTTTTTCGATATCTTTTCGAAGGCTTTCGATTGCCGTTTTGGCTTTTTTTGCTTTCTTGTTTTTGAGATCGTGGGGGTCTTTTTGCCCCCGGGAGGTGGCTCGTACCCGCCACCGGGGCGGTTAAGTTGTTGGCATGTGTGGCATCGGTACAAGTGAACTGGACTCTGGCACGATGGCAAGGTGACCCTCAGGGCAACGTGTCATCCAGCTCTATACAGTGTTTATTTCCTGACAACGCCTGCACAGATATCACTCGCCATACCTACTTTTGTTCTCCCGAGGAACTCCCGTGGAAGTCTTTCCCCTCCCAGTTTGGCGTTGAGCCTGAGGGAAAGTCGTGTTGAAGTAGTCAAACAATCCGCAAACATATTCAATGCTATGCTAAACATATTTGAAAAACATAATTTTAGCGAGACAACGGCACGATTTTAGCTGATCAGAAACACTGAAAATGGCGTTGCTGCGCAAAGCACCCTAGTGAATAGAGATGTGATCAATATTTAATCCGCTGCCGCCTCTCTTGAACGCGGACACTTAAATTTTTGACCATACCTCAAACTTCACAACCTGCTATTTTGAACGGGACCGCGAAAACGACTAGCCGTAAAAGGACCATACAACTGAACCGAATGCTCTCTGATTGTGCTGGCTGCTGGACGTATTGGGATTTGTGTTTTTCAAAGTGTCATGCCAGGTGCCAAGTGAGTAGTGCCAGATTCAGACATATTCAAACAAGCTCCACTCAGTAGAGCTTTTCATTTGTTTACGTCGATATGATAAACCAATAAAAGATAAACTAAATGATATGCAATGAACACCTGTGTACTCACACATCACGCATCATCAAAACATACATCATATTGGCCTAATTATGCTGGTGATTTTAAGGGAATTCCTAAGACTAGTCTTAACGCCCGCCCCGGTGGGCCTCCAAGCCACCTTCGCCATGGTGGGGGAGGGGTGTTCAAACACCCCCGAACACGCCTCAGGGGGTGAATAAAATTCATTGAGAAACTGCATCAGCCACTTTTTGACTCAGGTCAATATTGAGGTCATAACAGATAAAGAAGGTGGCATGTTAGAGAACAATTTCGGGGCTCTACCGTCTAACAGAGTTGAGTTAGATTTTTTAGGCACCATTCGCTTCCTCTCGCCATAGCAAATCGAATGATGTATAATATGACTATACCAGGTTAAACACATCAATGACCTGAGCTGATGTCAGGTCAAGGTCGCTTTCTGATCTATCAGTCAATATGCACATCAATCGACTAGAAATAACAATTTAAACGTAACGATATCAAAATAAAAGTTTTATCATCATTTTGTGCAGTCATTGACCCAAGTCTGAAAATCTGTTTTAGTAGCCCAGATGAACTCTCAGAGGTCACAAATCAACAATTGCACCATGAACCTAGAAAGGGTCCCAGGATACTACGATTTAGAGAATACGAAGGTATTCTCAGTTTTACATACACAAAGGAAGTCCTACTCTGGTTTTACCCATGCATTTCCAATGGAGAGGCCATCATCTGTACCTGACCTTAGGTCATCTATATGAAATATCCCGGAATATCTTTTGTAGTCCTCTGAGGTCCCATTATGAGGTAAAGATTCAATTCAACAGATTCACCATTTTTTACTTATGCCACCTTAAACATTGTTGGAGGTGAGGTCACTTGACCTACACTGGTTACCTGACCCGAGATGACCCAGCTTTAAACTTTTTGGGAAAAGTTGATGAATTGGTCAAGGATAAAGCATGCCAAGTACGGCGGCGCGAAGCGCCGCTGTTTTTTCGTACCGCCAGGAAAACCTGAGGGGAGGTGTTCAAATACTTCCCTACCAGGACGAGGGTTAAAATATGGATCAGTTGGTTCAAGTCCACTCCGGTTTAGTGTCGCCACCCAACGATAGCACAGACGCCGGCGGCCGCACTCCGTACGTATTAAAGGGAGGGTCCAAGATTCTGCTCTGGGTGCGTTGTGCTGGTGCAATTGGCTGACTCTTTTTCCAAAAGTCTGTCACACATATTTCCGGGAGTCCAGTCACTTCAATCCGTTCAACAGCACTCACTGTCGAGTAACAAGCCAGCTGCTTGGCAGTGAGCCAGCCAAGCTTCAAAATCGCGTCAGATATATGATTATATCGTCTCCGACCTGTCACAACCCGAGCAGCGAAGTTCCTTTGGACCTCTGTGCGACGTGCTAAATACCTTTGGACGTACGTGGATCGTACAAGTCCTGCAGATTATTCTGTTACAGTTTAAATATCCCATACGTGGTAATTTTTGAAGCTTATCGACGCACCAAGCTCTTGCTCAAGGAAGCCGACAGGCCTTGAACCCGGCTCGGCTGCGTGGAAGCCAGCTGCGCTGACTTCTTGCTCAGGGAAGCCGACGGGCCTTGAACCCGGGTCGGCTGCGTGGAAGCCAGTTGCGCTGACCACTCCACTACCGCCTCCCCCCTCCGGCCGAATATGGGTCCACGCGATAATTTCATTGGTTAAGCCCACACGGCAAAGCTTGGAAAGAACTCCATGAGACATTACCTCCGCTGGCCAATGAATCAGCTTTGCTTCGGGAACTAAATTCGGAAACTTCGAAACGCAGATTTACCAAACCACAGGTCATGACTCAGCAAAATTTCATCAATTCCAACGCAGTGACAGCTATTTAAAAAATGCGTGGCCATTGGAGCCTCAGGAAGCCTTAAACCTCCATTTCCACCGTTGCTCACAACTAGCAGTGTCTTATCGCAGTCGGCATGACTCAACAGCCATCGGAGGCAACAACCTTATTGATAGGAACCATCGGCGGCATTTCCCAGTGAATTCATCGAGCACCTCTCCCTCAGGTCGCCAATTCCGGCTTCTGCTCTCGAATGCTACCCCTTTAGCCTGTAGCATTACGTAAGCTTCATGCCCCCAGAGCGGAGAGGCGCGGGGGCGGATAATCCTTGTGCTGGGCCAGACCGACCTTGTGCCGACAGCGCTGGTGCACGGGCAGGGGGCGAGCTTTTCCCGACATGGCAGGGTGGCGGCAGCTCACCTGAGCACCGCTGCAGTGCTGCACCATGCTGTGCACGATTGCAGAATGCAGCATGAACTAGCTGTGCAAGATGCAAGTCACCACAATGCACCAGTTGCGACCAGGAATTTACACCATCTCGCGATTTAAAATCCAAAGTTCACTTGTTCTGATTGAGTTGGCGAGTACTCAAGTAAGCTCTTTAACGTATTTTGTTCATGTCTTAAAGTTCCTAAACCTCACAATAAAAAAGACAAAATGAATACATTTTGTAGTCAAGAGACACTCTTTACCTTTTACCCGTATTTTTGCTCAGCCATTGGGAAAACATCTGAAAATTGAATTAGGAGAGTGAGCTAGTAGTCCTAGCCCTGCTCTCTGAAGCAGGGCCTAAAGTAAGAATAGTTGTATTAGTGCCACTCCCAACAGGCACACTTGCCCAATTATACGGAGTATTGGCGTGGGTGTTTAAGGAAAGTAACAAGCCCACCGAGTCAGACCGGCCACCGAAGGCGGTTTCCCGCCGTGGGGATTGAAGCCACGTTAATCCATACTGTCCGATCTGAAGACAGGCAGTGAAGTCTCTGGGCCAATCAGTCCTCTTTCTGAGTTTTTGGTTTTAGAATAGCCAATCGTTTGTCAGCGAAAGACTGAAGATTCGTTGATCTGATGGTATATCGTTGATAATCATGTAAATACCTGGCCCTGTGTTTACATTTCCTAATAATACATTAGGTAAACACACAAATTCTTGGTCATGATGTAGTAAGACCTCGAACTCGAGGATTCTGATGAAGGGCTGTGCTCGAATATATAAGCTCAGTATATTGGCTTCATTCTGCATCCAGGATTCGAAGAAGCAGACCATCAACAAATACTGATCAAGCATTAATTGATTCAGGTCTGGCTATACGGCTGAGAATTATTGATATTACTGCTTTGATGAAGGGCTGTGATTTATAATCTTGTGTTTTTTTTCCGGATTCGGGGGAGGCCGGGACTCTTAACAACTCACATTGCGCGCTCAAACTTATCAACATTAATTGCATTAAATAAATTGCAGCATTTGGTCGCAGTCCTTCCAACTGGCAGACGCCTGCTGAATAATGCACGCCTTGCACGAGACAATAAATAATTTGTCTGCGTTCATACTGTTGCAAAAATACACGTCAATCGTCAAAATTCTTGTGCGGTGATAGTTAGTCCCACTATAATAACCAATTCGCAAAATCCGTAAATCTCTGCTTCGCATCGCCTCCGAGGTTCCGGTTTACCGTAATCAATAGCTTAACTTACTAACCCATCCGTAGAAGAAATTTCGGTATAATTTGATCGTTTACACTCCAAACTTACAACTTACAGAAACAAACAATGTCTAATTGCAAATGCATATCACAAAAATGTTGCGACTTCACTTGTAATCCCATGAGTGGGAAAGCAATCGAAGAAGTTCCGGGCATTGGTAAAACGTACGGCTGCAGGCTGAGGAAGGCAGGATTATGCAAGGTCAGTATTTTAATTTCATCGCTTCGCTTACATTAGTTATTCGAGACTCACACATACCTATATACACATGGATAAAAAGTAGAAATCGTGATTTGGGAGCATACTATAACCTTTTAAAATGATCCTGACACCAACAAAATTAAAAGCTGGTACAAAGTACCCAGACCAAGAAATATATCGAGAACTGCAACAATAATACGTAACAGTTAATAAATCACTTATGGAGTGAAGCTGCATATCCCTTGTTTTTAACTGTTCATGCACCATCAAACTATGTTTTTATAAGTGCGCACCCAAAATGACACCATTTTCCATTCCTGTTCAGCATCAAATTTAGTAAAATGACACGCTTGCTGCACGGAAGGAAAGATAAGAATGCGAAGCATTTGAAAATCACATAAAATTCAGGAAAGCCCTAGCTGTCACTCTCCCCTAGGTCCGGGTACCTAACATTACGTACGGTTCGAAATGGTACAAATTCAATGAATGGTACGATTCAACGAACCCGATTTTCATAATTTTCACGTGCGCAAAAGTTGTCCAAATACCACATGTTTTTCGGCAACTACATTCATTAGACTACCTTTATGAATGACAAATGTGTTTCTTTGCTGCAGGCTAAGGACCTCTTAGACGTATTCCTCTCCTTCCAAACGGGCTGCGAGTTCCGCGCTTGGCTGGCCTACACAGCTGGCTCCAACTCCGAGTACGCCTTCCACACATACAAGTGCCTGAAGGACTGGTGTAAGAAGTTCCTACCCCGCGCACGCTGCTGAACTGTTCCCTCAGTAAATGCCGCGAAGGCAGCTCTCACACTTTCGAACGTCGCCGCGAGTTTGTAGCGTGATCGCTTTAGCTTTGGCTTCCCGATGGCCGAAACTCGATTCCGTGGGCTGTTCGGTTACGCCCATTGATTGATACGGAGAAGTGCCTATGAGGCCGCGAATTATTGTTTTGGCTCCGCGGCAGTGAATCATCTGCGTTATGGCTTGGCGAAAGCTTTAACCTTGTCCTGTATGAATAAACCATCGACATGTACGCGTTTTTTGTCTATTCATGGATGCCAATGTTTCCTACAAAGGCAAACGGGCTATGGAGTCGAAAAATTAGTTCAATTTCACATGATTGAACCATACATGAATTCCCAAAAATGTTCTCTCCTTGTATTTAATGGAAGGATCGGGGACAAAGTAAAACAAAATTTGCTACGACAGTCAGAAAAAAAACATCCAGCATATCCATTTCGACAAGCCCTCAGTGCAGTGGGCTCATGATCTTTTATCAAACTTTCACAAGTGACCAAACACAAAATGGAGTGGCCGACAGGGCATTTCAAATTTTTCTGGGACGCTCTTGTTCTCTTTTTTAGCGTAATAGACAGGTCATTACGGCATTAAGGAAATTGTATACGTATATTTACCAGTTGTTGTTGCATAGATTAAGAAACGTCAGATACTGTGTGACATCTTTAAAATCAAGAAAATGATTTAATATAAAAAATCAGTCATATTCGGAAATTTAAAATAGCGGACAAGGTGCATATTTCCAATGTCTAAAAGGCATGTGAAATTGCTGTAGTGATGGTAAATGAAATTTTTAAATGAGACCGTGAAAAAGTAACATGGAATTGTTATAAAGGATATAAGACATGACCTTACATTGCGACAATGAGCTCAGCTTCAGTGATAGCTTAGACTGATTCCACAATGCTGCACCGAGGAGCATGATTAAAAGCTGATTAAAAGCTTTTGCATCTGAGAGTCGAGGAGGAAGGCCAAGTAATAATTCATCGATAATTAAGACTGTGGACAATAAGAACTTGAGCATCTAATCAACTTATCATCATGCTCCTAGGCTCAGCGCTGCAAAATGGACAATACAAATTATTTTCGTTCACGTTCATCCAATTGGAATTTGCTATAATAAGCCCACTATATTGAGGTATTTTTGTATGCACGTTCAAAAAAGATTAAGTTTTAAAAATCGTTCCTTCATTATTGTTTGCCGTAACAGAAAATCATCATAAAGCTTCCAAAAAAACTTTTTAAACCACATCAAAAATACTTTCAACCCCGAACTATTCGGCAGCCTGAGACAGACCTTGAAATGGTAAATTTTCCCATATCACATTATTTCCCCGGCAATGACGATTCTGAAATTAATGCATAAGAAACAAACAGAATGAGACAAATACAATGCATAATTTTGGGTCAAAATCACAAATTTGGGAGCCCACACAAGGTGGTCATTATTGAAAAAATATATCACACACTTTGACTTGACAACCACGAGCCTACAATTTATCTTCTCGTGATATCTCTCAACATTCGGGACAGAAAGAAATGAGCGTATTAAAGAACATTATGGAGCTCGGTTAGTTTTCAACGCCACACTTCTTTGCCTATTTCGTATGAGGCTGCCATGTAAGAACCTGAAATAACTCAAAGCAGATGCTACCGTCCCAGATCTGCGAAGTAATTTTTAGAACAGCCGCCAGAAACTGGGCCGTGGAATTCATCACTTATCTCATCCCTCCAATCTCCAAGCAACCAGAGTATGTGAATTTTCAACTGACGGGCGCTGGAGCTCTATAATTACACGTCATACCCCAAAATGATTTAGGTTGTGACCCCTCTACCCTTAACAAAACTGTTCGCCATTTTATTGTGCGGGCGTGGTCTTATTGACAACTTCAACCAGCATGTATGCGGACAGTTCACTGACGGCCCCTTTTAACTGCAAGAACCAGAAGTCGTGCACTACAGAAATAAAAAATAATAATAAATGGTCAGGCGCCACTGACAATGGCACTAAAGTAGATTGACACACGCCAGGCGGTACAAGTCGGCAGGCGGGCGCGCTAGCAGCGCCCCTACCGGTTGACACCTAAACCACAAAGCGGCGGGACCGCCTCGATGCAGCTGCACCATGTCCCTGCACCTGTGCTTCCGCCGAAGACTACCTACGTCGGCAGTGAAAACAAACATCAGGCATAGTTTCCATGTATATTTGTCTAAATAAGGTACAAAAGCCGTGCGACGCTCAAAGCTACCAATCACCGTCTGAGGCTCTCACTGGTAATGATAGAACCGACCGCCCGCGCGACTATCTGCAGATTCCGATGACAGTTCCAACAGCTAAACGACATATCACACCAAAAAGTCGCCGATTAATCAGACAGGCAAATCGTAGTCCTCGGAGCAAAATAATTCGAAAGAGGCAGTGAGTCAAAACTAAGGAGCAGTAGACGTCACGTAGAAGACAAATAATCTCGAGAAGTGAAAGATTATCAATCTCATCCAGATTTTGAAACACCTTGCAATGATAACATGTGAAGAACAATACAAAATTTCGGTGGTTCCATGGCAAGAAAACACAGTAGCAAAACAATAGATGCCTAATGCCAGCAAAACTTTGTCCGTAACGCCAGTGCGATATAAAACAACAACAAAAGTACAGCCCTGAGCCCTAGCTACTACTAATGCCGAAGGTCGCTGCGAGAAGGGGACAACACCGAACAGTGAGTTATACTCCTGTCAACTACTGAGATGCAGCCTGGCTACATTATCGCTGCTACACGCTACAGTAATACCAGAATAGTTGGCAGATTGGTTCTCACTACTGGCGAAGACACCGTAAAACAAACACCAATATTACAGCTGTTTCACAGATAGCGCTACTTCGATCGATCAGCCCTTGGCGTACCCAAATCGGTTTGTAACATACAGCCCCACCTTTTGGCGTAACAGCATGGGGAATGTACGATTACCACCTTCGTCGTCATCACATTATTGTCACAGTTCAACTTAACACTCTTGAGTGAAGCCTGATGGTTTTGTCCACGGCGAGAAGAAAATGTTTTATAACCAGGAGCTTACACAGTAAGCACCAATAAAACCACCGCGCCGAGTTCAAACCCAGCAGCAGTTAACGTTTGTGACTTTAATAATACAGCACGCCTCCCAAACGACAAAGAGCTGGTTCCAAAGTGCTGAGGTAATGATAGAGTAACACGGCAATAAATTCAAGTGCAACCAGCACCCCCGAAAATTACGAAGGAACAATACTATCTTCTATATCAGTACACACACTGGCCAAGCAAGGCTGGCTGGAACAAGAGAAGCATTATGCACCAGGGGAGCTGGAGGAAACTGAGATAAGGCTTGACTATCCCATCATTTATGTCTCTTCATATTTGGCACCTGACCAAAAAATGTATCCGGTTCGAAACCCAAAATGGAAGACGAACATTAATAAAGTTGCGTTTTATTTAACATTTCACAAAAGTATGTTTATTTCTTTAAAAAAAAATATTGAGTAGAATCCAGGGTTAAAATAATATTAAGCTGATAAATATGCCAAGGCACAGCGCTAAGTGGATATCATGAGCCCATACTAACTCACATTTCAGAGCAGCGTGGCTTAATCTTCTCAGACCTCATAGTTCTTTGCCTCCCATTCATTTGAGGATTCAACGCTCCTGAAAATAAGGCTACTTTGAGATTTTCTGAAACAACAAGTAGTAAAAAAGTCACCATATTTCCATTCGTGCCCAAGTGCGTAACACTTCCAAATTGTTACAATTTTCGCAGCCAATAGTCCACCATGCTTCTCGATTCTGAGTACCGGCACCGGACCTGGAACAACTCTTCATTCCTGTCATTTCTTTCCGTGACTCAATGTCTTCACAGTCTGGTTAAATCCACCACATATAGGTAAAGCATCCGCCAACTCAAATCCAACCTCTTTAACACAGCAGTTCTACAGGCTGTACGTCAGTAAACATCAATCAATAAACGGGAATCATTTCACAACCGAGCTGCGCCGTGTAAGGAACAACGCACTTGTTAGTCTGTTCGTGCAAGCCCAGGCCGATGACCATCTCCTGCGCATCAGATCTCGGTGGGTGTCAGCTCGCTGCTCTGACTGTCAATGCTCGCGTCTTCAGTGGGAAGATCTGCATCACCGTCTTCATCCAGCTCCGGCTCATGCTCAAACCCAGCTCCATTAGTGGCAATCGTATCAGCACCTCCCTCGTTAACGCCCTCATCGCCAACCAGAGCTGCGTCCAGCATAACTCCGAAGGCTGGATCCGTCTCCACCAGAGCCATCCGCAGCTGCTGTCGCTGCTCCTCCGTCCAGGTGTCGGACCACTCCTGGAACAGTTTCACCTGGCACTGGAATATGGATGGCGGCCGGCCCAACCTCTGCAAGCCGCCCACCAGTCCGTTGACGTACAGCTTTGGCTGCAGCTTCTGGGCCAACGCGGCCGCGAAGTCCTCCCGCTGAAACTGGGACCAGTCGGAGAACCAGCTGGTCACAAACCGATGTTGTTCTCTCTGCGTATAGCTGGCGGAGTGAGACGTCATAGCTAATCCTGCTTTTCCTCTCGGTTTGTAATTTTAGTGACCTATTATACCAAAATGGCGTCGGTTAGAGCGCTAGCGTTTGGTGCGCGCATTGAACAGCGACATGAAGTTGGGGTCGGCAATATCGAGGAGCATGAGCAGGCGGTTTCGCTCGTGCCAGTCCCAGGAGTAGAACCAGGTGTCTATCAGGCGCAGCTGGCACTGCAGAGTCGAGTACTGGGGCGATACAGAGAGCCGGCTCACGTCCTGCGGGAACAGACACCGTCACAGGGTTCCTTGTGGTGAGGATTTATAATGCTACCTAGCACGTTCTCTCTTAAGTAGGGGATATGAATACAACTGAGATTCAGCAGAGGAGAATGCACCCACAGAAAACTCCGGCGGCAGTATCTAGCGGGACATTGTTACAGTTGACTCAGCAGCGGACCAAAATGACACCAAGTTACGAAGATAAACAGCAAATCGAACTCTAGAAACCCTACCATTTCCCGCGCCCAACCAACGTACGTTATACCAACAGCGCTGCGCATTTTCCTAGTCTTAAATATTTTGGTGGAGTTGCCCGTCGCGTCACCCTCACTGGCATTATCATCATGTATCAGCATATATTTCAAGCACTTCACGCTTGTAAGGTGGCTTTTCAAGCGTCGTTTTCACAATGAGTACGAGATGACAAGAAGCTGTGGAAGCAGACGGTAGGGATGAGGATAGGTGAGGACAAAGGAATGTGGGATACTACCTGGAGGGGTCGCTGCTGCCACAGGCGCATGCGCTCGCTCCTCCAGGTAGAGGAAGGATAAGGGATAATGGTTATTGGCTTAGAAGTACTCAAAACACACATACACGTAACTGTGAGCACACAGAAGATATTCAAAATTAAGGACGATGAGCATGAACAAATATATTCTTTGGCGTCGTGTAAGTAGCGTAATTGTTCATATCAATTTCATTTATTGTGCCTTCGCTGCTGCCGGCAATGCTGCCGTGTATTAATTCTCTCCAAACAACTTCGCTTATCTTCCGTAAGGCTTCGAGTGATTATTTGAGTTTAGGGGCGCGCCAACCTGCGAGGCCATGTAGCATCCTTCCATAAGGCTTCAGTCATTGTGGTTGGGAATGCATTTGGTAGGCATTTAATTTATTTTGAACGTTGTATTCCAGGTTTTAGCGCATACTAATGATTTTGTCCATCATATCACGAGTGGCCTGTACCGAGAGCAGGGGCGCAGCCAGGGGGGGCACAGGGGGCACGTGCCCCCCCATCGGTGCCGGGGTGCCCTTTTGATGGTCATTTGGTGTACCCTCTTCGGCCCGTGCCGCTCGAAAGTTAGTGCCCTACGCCGTTGAGCCTAGATGGAACTAGACTGTATTTGGCGATTTAAATTATTATTTGACAATTAAGTGCCTTTTTGGTCAGTTAGGACATTCTGTCGCCTTTCCAAGCAGCCGGGAAGAGTATAGGCATGTAATCCGTTTCCAGATAATGCCTCATCGTCGCCAATAATCGTACGGGCGGAGCTAATCTGGTGCCCCTTGAGCTCATCGGGTGCCCCCTGAGCTCTGGTCTTGGCCCCCGGAGCTGATCATGTGCCCTCTGAGCTGATCTTATTCCCTCGTAGTAAATCTGGTGCCCCCCCTGAGAAAATAATTGTGCCTTCTGAACCTATATAATGCTCTCTGAGTTAGTCTGATGCCTCCGAGCTTGCCTGGTGCCCTATTAGCTGTTTGTAGTGCCCCTTGAGCTGATCCGGGCCCCCTGAACTTATTTAATGCCTCCCAGAGTTTATCTACTGTCCAGGGCCGCACCAGGGGCACAGGGGCACGTACCCCCACCGGTGCCGGGTGCCCTTTTGATTTCCAGGTGGTGTACCCCCTTTGGGCCGTGCTGCTCGAAATTTAGTGCCCTACGTCGTTGAACCTAGATGGAACTAGACTGTATTTAGCGATTTCAACTATTTTTTGACAATTAAGTGCCTTTTGGTCAGCTAGGGCATTCTGTCGCCTTTCCAAGCACCCGGGAAGAGTATAGGCACGTAATCCATTTCCAGAGAATGCCTCATCGTCGCCAATATTCGTACGGGCAGAGCTCATCTGGTGCCCCCTGGAGCTGAGTATGTGCCCTCTGAGCTCACTGGTGCCCTCGTAGTCAATCTGGTGCCCCCTGAGAAAATAAGTGTGCCTTCTGAACCTATATGTATAATACTCTCTGAGTTAGTTCAATGCCTCCAAGCTTGCCTGGTGTCCTTTTAGCTGTTTTAGTGCCCCTTGAGCTGATCCAGGCCCCATGAGCTTATTTAATGCCTCCCGGAGTTGATCTACTGTCCAGGGGTGCAGTCAGGGATGCACATGGGGTACGTGCCCCCATCACTGCCAGGGTGCCCTTTTGATTGTCAGGTGGTGTACCCAATTTTGGCCGTGCCGCTCGAAATTTAGTGCCCTACGCCGTTGAACCTAGATGAAACTGGACCACATGTAGCGATTGAAACTATTGTTGGACAACTTAATACCTTTTTCGGTCAGCTAGGGCATTCTGTCGCCTTTCCAAGCACCCGGGAAGGGTATGGGCACCTAGTATGTGTCCACCTAATGCCTCATCGTCGCCAATAATCATACGGGTGAAACTTATCTGGTGCTCCTTGGGCTCATCTCGTGGCTTCTCAGTTGGTCTTGGCCCCTTGAGGTGATTACTTGTCCTCTAAGCTGATCTGGTTCCCCTGAGTCAATCGAGTGCCCTACTGAGAAAATAATTGTGCCTCCTGAACCTATATAATGCCCTTTGAGTTAGTCTAATCCCTCCGAGCTTGCTTGGTGCCCTAATAGCTGATTTAGTGCCCCTTGAGCTGAGTCGGGCCCCCGAGTTGATCTCATGCCACCCCAAGTTGATTCTGTCTTCTAAGTCAATATGGTGCCTCTTCAGCTGATTAGGTGCCCCCTCAGCTGATTATTGATGTCTCCTTAGATGGCCTGGTGCCCCCTGAGCTGGTTTGGTGGGCCCTGAGCCCACCTTGTGTCCTCTGAGCCTTTCATCAAGGCAGTTCTGTTCTTTCTTGTAGTAACATCCCAATGTGTTAGCATTGACAATTCATTCATGTTTCCTTGCTGAACTTGCTGAACTTCCATGAACTTGCTGTTGCTTTGTTGGAATGATATTCTTGTTCGAAGTTGTTCGCTACCGATAATGTCCCACTTAAAGGCTGTATTTAGTTGACAATACAGATGTTCAAATCATAAAAAATTGTGTCCTCTGAGCTGATATGTTGCTCCCTGAGCTGATTTAGGCTCCTGCCATAGTCTGGTGGGGGGGGCTGGGAGCTGATCTGGCCCCCGAGCAGATCGATCTGGTGCCACCTGAGCTGCACTAATGCCCCTGAGTCGAGCTGGTGCCTCCTGGGCCCATCTGATGCCCTCTGAGCTAGTCTGGTGCCCCCTGAGCTAATCTGGTGCCCTTTAATATGATCTGGGCCTCCCTACGTGATTTCATGAGCAGCTCTAAAGCCCTGAGCTGAGCCGGGCCCAAAGAGGCTGATGAGGGCCCCTGAGATGGTATGGGGCTCCTGAGCTAATTAAGTGCCTCCTGAGTTGATCTGGTATTCCCGAGCTGGTCGGGGACCACTTATCTGATTGTTTGTCCCCAAAGCTGATCTGGTGTCTCCTGAGCAGCTCTGGGGCTTTTGAACTGCCTGGGCCCCGAGCTGGTGAGGAATTCCTAAGCTGAATTAGTGCCCCTGACTTGATCTTGCCCCCTGACCTGGCTTGAGGTCCCTTAACTGATCTGGGGCCCCAAGAGCTGAACTGGGGCCCAAGAGCGGGTCTAGGTTCTGAGGGTACCCTGAGCTGGTCTGGGCGCTGAGCTTGTGAGAGCCCCTTAGGTTGGCTTGAGGCTCCCTGAGGTAATCTGGCGCCTTTAAATGTTCTGAGGCTTCTTGAACTGGTTTAAGACCCTATGAGCGATCTGTGGCCCATTGGGCTAGTCTGCTGACCTCATCTCTGGGACCAATGAGCTAGTCCAGTCCCTGGGTGAAGCATGAGCTGCTCTATGGCCCTGATCTACATCAGGGGCCCCTGAGGTGGTCTTGAATAGACAGATAATAAGAACACAAGGCCAACTCCCATCATCTCGGGGCGGGGTCACTGAGCTAGTCTAGTCCCCGGAGGCACAACTGGGGGATGGGGAAGCTGCTCTGGAGGCCTCTGATCCACACTTGGGGGCCCCAGAGCTGGTCTCGAATAGATGGGGAATAAAAACAATGGAAACTCCCCTAGTAAACGGAGCTAACGAGGAATGAGGAATCTCTAAAACGGTTTGTGATACCTAGGCACCCCTGGTTATATACATTGCTTATTATACTGGTGGATTCTGGGAAGGGATGATAAAAAGGTATGTGCCCCTGAGCTTAGAGCACAGTCTCTTAAACCAGGATTTCTACTAATTAATTTAAATGAAGTACTAGTTTTCACAATTTTCAGCCCTGTCACACCATCCCCATCCGAACCACCGGCCTGTTCACCTTTTATTTACTCTTAACTGGGACCGATCCTTGAGAATATGAAACTTAAACGTGTTCAAAAGGTATCCTACAAATTTTTCCGGCAGCAAAAGTGTGTTCTTCCAAAGACACTATGCCACTCCTCGTCCCACGGCGATTGTAGGAGGCAAGGAACTTAATCCGCGTTCAGCCAGGGCTCACTTGTCACGACAAAACCAGTGGGCATAACAAATGAATTTTCGACTCCAATATACCTTAACCTGCAAATTGTATCAGATATCACATGCTCCGCTGATTTCTCTGATGTTAAGTACTTGCGTGAGTTGGCTGATTTGTCCTTAAATCGATCCCAAACAGTCGTGTTTCGGCTACTTCCATGACATTTTGGTGATATATTTTTTTCCTTTTTCGGTTTTAATCGCGTTTCCCTTCTCCTTCAATGTTTTATTTGCATTTTTATTGAAGCAAAGATGCCCAAAATTGATATAAACAAAGATAGAGTAAGTTTTTTAGGTTACGTTAAAAAGTGCCCTTTTCCCCGGGGTGCCCCTCAACGTTGGTGTGCCGCCCCCTACCAAAGCTCTGGCTGCGCCCCTGACCGAGAGGACCTGAATTCACGGTCCTCAACTCGCGGTGACATTGCTGAGTAAACAGCGGGTCTCCTGGTGATTATTTGGTCGCAGGCATATCCGTTTGCGTCGCTACACATGATCCGTGATGTGGTTCGTACCCATCGAAGTGAATTCGGTGAAGACCGCATGCATGATGCACATGAGTTTCTACTGTTTCTGTTGGAATGGCTACATGAAGATCTGAATGCTGCTGCTCATTCCGAAAAACCTTTACTAGTCCCCAAAGAATTAGATGGTTACAGCGCTGGTGATATTGCCTGGCATCAGTTCTGTCAGGCAAACGATTACATCATATCCCGGCTTTTCTACGGACAGGAAACGTCTGTGCTTCTCTGCACCATTTGCAGCTACGAATCTGTCACGTTAGAGAACTTTACTCTGCTGTCGTTAGCGCTGCCTCCAAATCCGGACCCGCTGGCACAAATCAGTCTCCACCAATGTATCCAGCAGTATATGCGCGGCGATCCCATTTCAGGCTGGACATGTTCAAATTGTCAGCCGCAACAGGACACCTACAAGAAGTTCGGCATCGAGCGACTGCCACCTGTGGTGATTATACACCTGAAGCGGTTTTCCTACAGCGAAAACGCCTTGCACAAGACAAAGACTCATGTTTCTTTCCTCCTTAGTGACCTCGATCTCAGTATAATGGTTAGCAGGCCTTCGCAGTTCTCTGGCAGCTTTGCATATAATCTGTACGCTGTAGTAGAACACCATGGCAGCGCCCCAGCCAGTACACCGCCTTCTGCTGGAACCAGCCAGCCGCGCGCTGGCACCGCATGGACGATGTTTCTGTAACGGAAGTGCCGGCCGCAAAAGTAAAGACGGCATCAGTCTACCTACTTTGCTATGCCGCCAGAGATGTGCCACAATGAGCGCGTGGTGAAATCTATGTGTGTTGCGATTTCAAATAATTTTATTGTCTGCAAATAATCAATGGGTGAGACTTCCCTTTACATATTAAGTCAGTTGAATACATATTAAGTCACATGAACCTGTGAATTTAATGTGCCTACCATTGACGAGATTTTATGATTTTTCCTAAAAATAAATTTATTTTGATGTTTTGATATTTGACGAAATCTCAATTAAATTTGTCTTCCATTCACCTCGGGTCATTACAGAAAAGAAGTTCCTTCTTCAAACAGCTGCAAAATCTCCTCGCTGGTAACTCTTCTTAGCCGATGGCTCGTGCGAAAAGTATTTGCACATCCTGAAAATCGAGTCTGGAGCCAGATAGCGACTAAAGTCCCAAAAATGTCTGAAAATGAATTATATAAAAAATCAAGATATATTTACTTAAAAGTATGTTCAAGAGTGATTCCTTCACGCCTGAGTGACGTCACACAGGCGTGACGGAATTCCTTAACCTTTAAGCCGTTTGTCAAACTTTCTAATGGCGCCGCTCGTCTACGAATTTATGAGAATACACGGTAATCAAGTGTATTCCAAATACAACAAATAAACATTTAATCTTCAAGTCTGGACCTCTTTGTGCAAAAATTTGGACAATTTATAATTTAATTGTCCCATGTTACATCCTACAAGGTGTGAAGTCACATCTGGTGATCTGCCCTTGCTGTTGAACGGGGGCTGATCAAAAACTTGCTCGATTCTTCCCGGCCATTGCTTGTTCAATATCTACCAGATCAGATCTTGAAAGACATTTTAGAAGAAAACATTATTTACAGAACAAAACGAGCTAATTCCTGCCCCTAAAATATACGCCTTTACCCAATTTTTATAGTTCTAGGACAACGCCAAAACACAGCCTACGCTTCTTAAGTGTCCGATTCAACATTAACTTATACAATTGAAGTTTAATTTCGATAAGTTTTAAAGTGGTGTTGAAAATGACCGTTATCTGCCAAGTTATCTTTTATTGCAGACCTAAATTAATATTAAAAGAAAAGTGTGTCTATTCTTTTAATATTAATTTAAGTATAAAATAAAAGATAACTTGGCAGATAATGGTCATTTTCAACACCACTTTAAAACACAATCATAATGCTGCTGCCAACACTGCTCCGCCTACTTAATTTAGATAAAATTCTTACAAGTGATGAAAAACTTGGGTTTCATGTTTTTTTTTCATGTTCGAGGATAAATAAGCATTTTCGGAGCTGAGTTTTCCGTCCCTTCTGCCTATTATGTGACCAGCCGGCGCGTCAGGACAGCTGAGCTATAGACAGGGGCGCCGCCACGGAATGTTCGCAGGGGGGACGGACCCGGGCTGGTGCTGACCGGGGGAGGCGAATTTTGAGCATATTCGGTACCTGACAGCATTAATGACGGTTGATCCAAAAATTTGGGGGGACGTCCCCCCTGGTTGGTCAACAGGGGTGGGGACGCGTCCCCCCACGCTTTCGGCGCCCATGGCTATAGAGCGCGAGGCAAGCGGCCGGTTTCCTTTCAAGGAAACATCCGTTTTTTCCGGGAAATGTTGATTTTTGGGGGTCACAAAGTACGACCAGGGATTTCTGGCACACTGATATCTCAGCTCGAGTTCCATAAACGCGCCAACTTCATTCAAAACCCGGCTCGAGGTGAGCATGAACTCTCAAAATCCGATGAATTTTGGAGTTTCAAGTAAGATTAAAACTCCGGCACATAACAATTTCTTATGTGATCTTTTAGCGTGCAGCGCTCATAAATCACTTCACGGAATCACCTTCGAATAGAATAGAATAAAAAGGGCAAAATGTACCGACCTTCAAATTTTGGAAAGGTATGACGTTATGATAAAGATAGGCGGAGGTTACATAGCCTGGATGCTGTATTCGTTCCAGTGGTGCAAACAGGGCCCAAAAATTCACCAAAACATTAAAGGGAATGTGGCACCTTGGTCGAATCCTGGAATTTAGTGTAATTAAGGGTACTTTTACTATTTTAATGAAACCACTCATTATTTCTCTGGAAAATGTATAATAAGCTCAATATTTTTAATTTTTAAAATGCTCCTCTAGGGAAAGGCATACATATCTGACGGTGGATGTCATGATCTGGCAACCACTACCATACTCAATACGCTTCAAGGGCTTCGATTGGCTGATACTCACCGTGACATCAGGTCATCACACCAACAGCCATCAGAAATGTGGCCTGCTGATAAGGGTACATGAGGGGTAGATATCACGTAGGTTTTATCTTTTTCTACGGAAATATCGAGTTCCAAGACAAATGATATATTTTGTACCGGGTTTTCCGACTTGCTTTACAACTTGGCTCTCTCAGTTAAAAATCACGTTACGAAGGTGCCACATTCCCTTTAAAGCCTGCTTCTCGGTCGTCAGCCATGACCCAGATGATCTCAAATCGCTTACGATCAACTCAACTCCATCCAACACCAGGAAATTCACTCTCCCAGTGCAAATTCTCATGCAAGATTGCTGTCTTAAACTCGGGTCCGATCGTTGAAAAACAACAATTTGAATCACTTAAATTTCAGGTAGGCATACTTTACATCGTCATTAAAAACAAACGGGATTAAAAAAGGAAGGTAACCGCAAAGCTGATCACTGATAGAGCGAGCAGCTGTCGGGGCCTTCGATGCGGTATACAAACAGCATCACTTTTGACCACGTTATCATGCTAATAAATCATAAGACTAACCAAATGGATAGTGAGGCCTATGGAAAAACGTCATTTGGAGTCATCGACACAATACTTCTGAAGAAATATTGCAGACCGTCACGCCACACGACATGGACAATGCGCACGCATGCAATTTGCAACAACTGTAAGAGTACACGGTAAGAATTGACAACAATGGTCCCTCACGTGGGAAAAAAACACTCACGAGGATCAGGGTTAAGCCCCAGTCACACTATCACGATTCTGATCATAACGGACAACGATCTGACCCCTTCGAGAGCTACACCGTCCTTCAACCTTCAGCGACATCGTGATGAAGCGAAGCGAATGGTGCTCCTCCGTGGGCATCTGGAGGGAGTCGCCGGCCTCCATAATAGGTTTCCACTGTTCAAACCTCTCGCGGCCAATGGTGAGAGGCATGCATGTCCATTAGGCCATTTCATTTTTTTAAATGTTTCGATTTTTGTCAGGTTTCGTGACTTTTCTCGTTCTATGGTCCAAGTGGAGTCGATCGGTGCCATTTTTTCGAAATCGGACAATATTTAGGTCTGCCTCATTGGACCTGATGATATCGAGTTTTCGTCAAAAATGGCTATAATGGGGACCAATACGGCTGACGCTGTAATGTTGATGATAATTCCAAACATTTTTTAAGCCCGCTATTGCAAAATGTTCATACGGTCATGCTGGAGGCGATAGAATGTCGTAAACCAAGGCAACAAGGTCTGTGTAAGCTATGGTATAAAGGGAAATTCTCGTTTATGAGGCCTCAACCGGGGAAATCTTGAAATCACAACCGGAAATGCTTTGGGTGGTAAAATGCGTCAAAACAGTTCTGGACAGGAAGTTATATTGCATTAGCATGTGTTGATCGTGAAATATATTTTCAGAATGTCACAGCTGTCTTCGTGCTGTGTGCACCCCTGCAGGCCACGCGCCTTAGTGGTGACGAAGAGCGGGCGCATGACATTGTCGCTACTTCGGGAAGTGCCCTATCCTAGACATGCTTTAAAACTTCCTTGGAAAGTCAAGGAAGTTTGCTTCTGCGATTTTCCCCTGCAGAAGTTATTCAAGCTGCTATTCATAATTTTTCTCTGCTGGTTAAATCCTTCAGCATACCAATACCTCGTTCTGCAACTTACCACTTTTAAGTAAATGACAAGGATGTGAACCATGTTGCACTGTTTGTCTACACCCCATTCCACAGGCTCTTTTGCCAGTCAGGGGTGATCTGTCGGGCTTACGAAGTCTAATGTTGTTCAAGCATGACTCTAGCACCAGGTCAGCGAGCTGTGTGGTCTTGTCCAGGAACACCGACGAAGCATCTTCTGTGAATCCTCCACTGGGGCGGATCATGCTGAGACGCTTTTCACATATTTCTTTCTTTTTGTCATTGCTGACAAAGTCGCTGCAGAGACTGAACGACACAATTGGTGGCTGAATGTTCCTACATGTGACGTCCGAGGACCCACAGAGCAGCCTTGGCTACTTGGTCGCCCACACTCTTGTACCGGATGAGGTCTTGATAAAAGTGCATGTCGTTGCTGGGTGCATCAGCTACCACTGGCGCACAAAGTCACGCGCAGACATACAAGAGAAGACGAAACTACGTCATCCGGTGGAGCTTCCTTACCATGCCTTCGTTGTGCGTGAGCTGGTTTGCGAGCATAAAAATATTCATGAAGTACGGCACCAGCAGCTTATGTGCTAGAACGCCCGGAACATTGAAAGGGGAAGTTGTATTTTGAAATCGCATATTTCTAGTCAACGCTATAGGGCCAATGGTTAAGATTTTGAACATGGGGGCATGACTTGCTCCTGCCCTCCCCCTGTTTCTCCGCCTATGACCTGCAAACAGACAATTACTTTTTCGACTACTTTTAGCCACCCGTCATGCTTGATGAAAAGCTACAGGATTCACGTATCTCATCCCACGTGGTGGCTCCACAGAGATAAGGCTCATGAAATCTAAATCTTTTATCTGACACAATGAGTGGCCAAAGTTATTGATAAATTTATGAACAAACTCTTTGTGAGCTGCTAATGTGTTTGTCAATAATCCTTCTGATTTCAATACTCTCTTCGACGGGTAGACTACAAAATTAGGCAGCACATGGTATCAGCTAGCATGCATTGCTCTACCAAGAAGTTATGTGTCTGCAGGTGCTGCTCTTCGTGGATATTTTTATGTTCGCAAACCAGCTCACGCACGACGAAGTCATGGTGAGGGAGCTCCACCGGATGGTGCAGTTTCGTCTTCTCTTGTACGTCTGCGCATGACTTTGTGCGCCAGTGGTAGCTGATGCACCCAGCAACGACATGCACTTTTATCAAGACCTCATCCGGCACAAGGGTGTGGACAATAGACCAAGTCGTCAGAAAATAATTTCCGATTTCGGATTAGGAGTAGTGATTTTATTATGTCATGATATGTTGCAAACATGATGCAAGCAAAAAAATCGATGAATCTACGTTTAATGGGCGCGGAACGGCCTTTTCTGAAGGCATGTTTTCAGTAGGACGGCGTTGAAGTCTCCATTGACTTCACAGTGCATTGTTGTCAGTATCCTTGCAGCACGGTAACTTGGTTACGAACATCAAAACGTCGGATCTATTTGTAGCTAGGCGGATGCACTGGATACCCGGGCAGCTGCTGAGAGGCCAAGGTACCCTCTGGCCCCCTCCTGGTCACCCTCTTGTATTGAAGATAGGGGGATTTCCCGAGTTTTGAACCTTAACAACTTTGGCAATTGTTGACGTTTAAAGGGAATGTGGCACCTTGGTCGAATCCTGGAATTTAGTGTAACTAGGAGTACTTTTAGCCGAAAATCATGGAAACATCCCTGATTTATCTGAAAAATTTACAATAAGCTCAAAATTTTGATTTTAAAATGCACCTCCATAGGAAAATAAATATCTGCCTGTGGATGATGTCATGATCTGGTAACCACTACCATACTCAATAGGCTTCAAGGGCTTCGATTGGCTGATACTCACCGTGACGTCAGCATATGTCGTCACACCAACAACTGACAACTGTGGCCTGCTTCTCATGGTACATGAGGGGTACATTTCAGGTAGGTTTCAGCTTTTATCTGCGGAAGCTTCGAGTTTCGAGACAAATGAGATATTGAGTACCGGGTTTTCCGGCATGCTCTACAACTTGGCTATCTCAGTCAAGGCACGTTATAAAGATGCCACATTCCCTTTAACAACGCACCAACCCTTTTGATTATACGGTGTAGCCAACTCTCATCCTGTTGGGAGGAATAGTCAGGTTGTTCTCATTCACTGTCCCTGACCGGGATTGGAACCCGGAACCTATGGTGCAGGACACAAATGTGCTGCCTACTGCAACACAGCACCCCCCTCCACCCTTAATAACTTTGGCTGGTCAGTTGGTTGAGCGTTTTCTCTAGTTGAGAACCTACTCAGATTTGGGTCTGGCTACGAGCGTGGTTTGTATGTGAGACCTTGGAGTAAGACAGTGTAGTAATGTAATAATCACATGATCAGACTGGAGGCTGTAGGTATGCTATCCTGCGTCTTGAGCATTTTGGGACACACGGTTCTGAAAGAAACTGGATTGAGGACTAATTCTATTTGTTTGCCGTATCTGTTTGTTTGACGCAAGCTTAATGCTGTGAGCATGTCTTAATAACCATCATATATTTGCAGATGACCTGGTACTCCAATAGGTCACATTACACAATAAACATGGATTCCGTAGTACATTAGACATGAGCTTTACTTGTTATCCATTTTTTCCTATAAGCATACCATTGCGTGGTCTTTCTCGGGCCTCACTTTGCCGGTCATCTGCCTGTGAGTAAGCCTAGCCCTGATGAGCCCATCCCTCCTGTCGTATCCGAACACAGCCTCGGAGTCGGCCATTACCTCCTTCACACACAGTTCCACGCCCTGACCATGAACGAGTAAGTCAACAACTTCCATAGAAGTAGTCTGCAACATCTTGATCTCCTCCGCAGGAAGGCTCAGAGTGAGCACAGGATAGCATACCTATAGCCTCCAGTCCGATCATGTGATTATTACATTACTACACTGTCTTACTCCAAGGTCTCACAAACAAACCACGCTCGTAGCCAGACCCAAATCTGAGTAGGTGCTCAACTAGAGAAAACGCTCAACCAACTGACCAGCCAAAGTTATTAAGGGTGGAGGGGGAGGGGTGCTGTGTTGCAGTAGGCAGCACATTTGTGTCCTGCACCACAGGTTCCGGGTTCCATTCCCGGTCAGGGACAGTGAATGAGAACAACCTGACTATTCCTCCAACAGGATGAGAGTTGGCTACACCGTATAATCCAAAGGGTTGGTGCGTTGTTAAAGGGAATGTGGCACCTTTATAACGTGATTTTGACTGAGATAGCCAAGTTGTAAAGCACGCCGGAAAGCCCGGTGCTCAATTGAAACTCGAAGCTTCCGTAGATGAAAGCTAAAACCTACCTGAAATGTACACCTCATGCACCCTGAGCAGCAGGCCACAGTTGTCAGTTGTTGGTGTGACGACATATGCTGACATTACGGTGAGTATCAGCTAATCGAAGCCCTTGAAGCCTATTGAATATGGTAGTGGTTACCAGATCATGACATCATCCACAGGCAGATATTTATTTTCCCATAGAGGCGCATTTTAAAATCAAAATATTGAGCTTATTGTACATTTTTCAGAGAAATCAGTGATGGTTCCATAATTTTTGGCTAAAAGTACCTCTAAATCACCGCGGCCTTCTACCGCGGTGATTACTCAAGAATGAGGGAGCTAGCCAATGATGTTAATTGGGAAGAAGCACAGGAATTGGGATTGGAGGAGAGATACTCATACTTCATCAATAAGATACAACAATTTACAGAGGAGTGTGTGCCTCTTCAGAGCTCCCTTCGTAAAAAACGGAGCATCTACCTCACTAGAGAAGTCTTAAGACAGGTGAAAAATAAGCAAAAGTCATGGAGCAGGTACACTAGAGCTTCCACAGCCAGAGACAAGGAAACAACCTGGGAGGACTTTCAGAGAAAGCGGAATGACCTTCGAAGGTTGACAAGACGATTAAGGAAGGCTTACCAGAGGAAAGTCGCTGCCCAGGCCAAAGAAAACCCCAAAATATTTTGGTCATATGCCCATTCTCAGACTAAGTTGAGACCACGGATAGAGGATCTTCAAAAGTCGGATGGAACTGTTGCAACTAATGATGCACAAAAGGCTGAGGCATTGGCATTATTCTTTTCTGGGGTGTTTACCATTGAAGACAGCAGAAGCGATGTGCCCCATCTCCAAAAGGCAAGTGGAGGAAAATATTCTAGAATATATTCACATAACGCCAGCCATGGTAGAGTCAAAGCTGAAAAACTTGAAGGCATCATCATCCCCTGACCCCGATGGCATCCATCCACGCGTACTTCGGGAGCTTGCAACTGCCTTGAGCCATCCCCTGTGCCTCATCTTTAAGGACTCACTAGCCCACGGAATGCTCCCAAGGGACTGGAAGATAGCGGAAGTGATTCCAATTTACAAAAAAGGAGGACGCAGCCTACCAGGCAACTACAGACCCGTAAGTCTGACATCTGTGCTATCCAAAGTCCTCGAATCTTTGATTAGAGACGAGCTCTTGGCGCACATGATCCGGTCAGGGTTCCTTCATGATGCCCAACATGGGTTTGTCCCCAAGCGGTCGTGCACTACCCAGCTGCTCTGTTCATTGGACAGTTGGAGCAAGGAACTTGAAGAGGGAGTGCCAGTCGATGTAGCCTATCTAGATTTTTCTAAGGCATTCGACTCGGTGCCTCACAAACGTCTGATACAGAAGCTAAGTGATCTTGGTGTTAGAGGTCAGGTCCTCCAATGGATTAAGTCCTTCTTATCAGGCAGATCCCAGAGAGTGCGGGTCAACACTGCTGTTTCTGAGTGGAGTTCCGTGACCAGTGGGATACCACAAGGTTCCGTCCTAGGGCCAACGCTCTTCATTCTCTTTGTGAATGACCTGCCCGAAGGACTGTCTTCTGAAGTCAAAATGTTTGCTGATGACACCAAGTTGTACAGCCCCGTAGCTAAACATGACGATCAGATTCACTTCCAGAGTGACTTGAGGAAGCTGGAATTATGGTCGCAAGAGTGGCTCCTTCCTTTCAATGTCTCCAAGTGTGGTGTGCTCCATCTAGGTACGTCAAATCCCAAGAGGCAGTATTTAATGAATAACCAAGTCCTGGCTCAGCTTGAGATTGAGAAAGACCTCGGAGTGCAGATGGACTGTGAACTCAAATTCCGTAGACAAGCCGCTATAGCCGTCTCCAAAGCCAACCAAATCCTGGGAGCCATCAAGCGATCTTTCGTCCATCTTGATAACTTCACACTACCTCTGGTGTACAAGGCCCTAGTCAGACCCCACATTGAATACGCAAATGCTATATGGGGCCCCTTCAACAAGGCCGATCAGTTGCTGGTCGAAAGGGTGCAACGAAGAGCCACAAAACTTGTTCCGCAACTGCGAAACCTTGACTACCCAGAAAGGCTGAGAAGACTCAAACTTCCATCACTGTTGTACAGAAGGCGAAGGGGGGACATGATCTTAATGCACAAGCTGATGCACGGAAATCTCGGAATACGTAAGGAAGAGTTATTTCAAGATCCACCAGTCGCAACCACGAGAGGACACCGCTTCAAGGTTGCCAAGCCTCGGGCTGTCTCCAGAATCCGGAGGAACCACTTCGCTGTCCGTGCTGTCACGGACTGGAACAGCCTTCCTGCTTGGGTAGTAGAGGCACCGAGCACCAATGTCTTCAAGACTTATATTGATAAGCATTGGGCGGGGTTTTTGTACGAGACCCCCGACTAGAACCCTGAATTGTTGTTAAATCGAGTTCGACGCGGCCGGGTAAGACAGGCACCTGTGAGTGCCTTCCAAAGACCCGCATGACTTTATCTTATCTTATCTTATCTAATTACACTAAATTCCAGGATTCGACCAAGGTGCCACATTCCCTTTAAACGTCAACAATTGCCAAAGTTGTTAAGGTTCAAAACTCGAGAAATCCCCCTATCTTCAATGCAAGGAGGTGACCAGGAGAGGGCCAGAGGGTGCCTTGGCCTCTCAGCAGCTGCCCGGGTATCCAGTGTATCCGCCTAGCTACAAATAGATCCGACGTTTTGATGTTCGTAACCAAGTTACCGTGCTGCAAGGATACTGACAACAATGCATTGTGAAGTCAATGGAGACTTCAACGCCGTCCTACTGAAAACATGCCTTCAGAAAAGGCCGTTCCGCGCCCATTAAACGTAGATTCATCGGATTTGTTTTGCTTGCATCATGTTTGCTACATATCATGACATAATAAAATCACTACTCTTAATCCGAAATCGGAAATTGTTTTCTGACGACTTGGTCTAGTGGACAACCAAGTAGCCAAGGCTGCTCTGGGGGCTCTCCGACGTCACATGTCGTAGGAACATTCAGCCACCAATTGTGTCGTTCAGTCTCTGCAGCGACTTTGTCAGTAATGCCAAAAAGAAAAAAAATATGTGAAAAGCTTCTCAACACGATCTGCCCCAGTAGAATATTCACAGAAGATGCCTCGTCGGTGTTCCTGGACATGACCACACAGCCCGGTGACCTGGTACAAGAGTCGAATTCGACAAACTCAGCGTTTATCAGCCCGAAAGATTAGTCCTGACTGTCAAAAGAGCCTGTGGAATGGGGTGCAAACCAACAGTGCAACATAATTCACGCCCTCATCAAGTACTGCATTTAAAGTGGCAAATGATGTTGCAGAACGAGGCATTGGTATGCTGAAGGATTTGAATAGCAGATAAAAATATGAATTGCAAGTTGAATAACTTTTGCAGGTGGAAAATCACAGAAGTAAACTTCCCTAGTATCCAAGGAAGTTTCAAAGCATGTCTGTGGGAGAGTGCACTTCCCAAAGTAGCGACAACGTCATGCGCCCGCACTTCTTCCTCACCACTGGTGCGCGTGACCTGCCGGGGTGCACGCAGCACGAAGACAGCTATGACACTCCGAAAATATAATTCACGATCAGCACATGCAACTGCAATATAACGGCCTGCCCAGAACAGTTTTTTTACGCTTTTTACCACCGAAAGCATTTCTAATAGTGGGCTCAAGAATCCGCTGGTCGAGGCCTCATAAACGAGAATTGCCCTTTATACCATAGCTTACATAGACGTAAAATGACATGAGTGGAGGATGAAATAGTATAAATGAGGGACCTACTCCACTAGGTAAAAATCGTTTTCGGAGCGCTTTCGATATATTTTATATATCTTCGTCAGCGAGCTGGTACAGGTCATGAATGGTGATATAAAAAGGTATGACGATGAGTGAAACTAAAAGACATAGCACGAGGGAAAACACATGATTAGATACACATTCAATCCTGCGTGATAACGAAGTGGAAAGGGAAGGTAAGTATACAAGGGGGATATACAAAAAAGGTAGCAGATAACAGAAACAGGGGAAGTATATGGTAAAGGTTATTAGCAACGTCAGCTACCCAGAAAGGGAACATTTTATGTAACAGTATGATAAACAATTATACAATACAAGGTAAACATAAATAAATCGATAACATTTCACAAGTTACAAGATGGAATAGTCAATTTAGCTTGCAGTTGTCACGAATGAGGTGGAGCCAGCGTTCTGGAAGTTTGTAGCTGGTGTTATGGTTTAATCTGGTACCATTGGGAGACGTGATGATGGTGCTCGAGTTGTTCGCTGACTGGATGAAAGCGGATTCAAGTAGAAGTCGGTGTAGGCGTCGTGGTTCGGTGGCTAGAATTTTGGGGTTGTCGAAGTCGGGGGAGCAGTTCTTGTGTTGTTGGAAGGCTGATACTGTAGAGGTGTTGTTACGCCGCCAGGCATCTTGATGTTCCCTGACCCTGGTGCCCAGCTCCCGATTAGTTTCACCGACGTATAGCCGACGGTTATCACCGTCTGCGCAGGAGCACTCAAGCATATACACCACCTGGCTCTTTTTCTTCATGGGGAGGTGATGTTTCACTGTGGAGAAGATGAGGGACCGCAGGGTGTTCTGGGGTTTGGATACTAAATGGATCCCGATGCTTGCTGCCGCTCGTTTGAGTTGGTAAAAGGATTTACCACTTAGGGTATCGAAAGGCGGATTGGAGATGGTCTCTTGAGGCTGTGGAGAAGCTAGGTGTTCCTTTCTCATGTCAGAGAGAGCACGGCTGATGGTGGAGTCAATGAGAGATGGTGGGTAGTTGTATGCTGCGAATGTGCGTCGGACGAAGCTAATTTCAGCTTCCCTGTCCAAAGACGTAGAGCAGTATCTAAACGCTCTGATGGCGTCTGACCTGATGGCGGCTGTGAGGTACCGTTTTTCGGTGAAAGAATGGAAAGCTGGAATATGAAGGGTGTTGCAGGCCTTACGATGAACTTTAGTCGTGAAACCGTCAGTTTTCCGGTTGATCTCTATGGCTAAATAAGGAAGTGAGCCGCTGGACTCTAATTCCAACGTCACTTTGATGTTGGCATCTTTCTGGTTCAGGCAGGTGATCCAACTGTTCAGGGCGGTGTCGTTTGCTCCAAAGAGTATGAGGTAGTCGTCAGCATACCTGCATATGGCTAAGACTGAGATGTTGTGCTGTTAGGCAAGTGCTCCAATATTATCCTCCCATTTTTCCATATATAGGTCCGCAACAACGGGGGAATAACTTTTTCCCATGGCTAGGCCTTGAGTCTGTCGAAACCATCTATCTTGGTTACTGTCCTGAATGACGGCGTGGGTGTGGTCAATGGAGAATCCGAGAAGGTCAGCTATCGCCGTCGGACTCAGAGGGGTAACCTCCAAGAGAGCGTCACTGTAGGTGAGTAAAAGTTCCCGGACGATGGCCACTGCCTGAGGTGTCGGTATGGAAGGATACATCACTTCCACGTCGAGTGAAAGGAGGCGGCAGTTGTTAGCAGAGCTGGCAAGTTCTTGGAGTAGAGTCAAAACTTCAGATGGTGAGGAGATGGAGTACAGTGGCTTGGGAATGACTCGCAAACAACGGGTGAGGTGGTGACTGAGCTCATAGTCTACCCCTCATCATCACGTCTCCCAATGACACCAGATTAAACCATAACACCAGGTACAAACTTCCAGAACGCTGGCTCCACCTCATTCGTGACAACTGCAAGCTAAATTGACTATTCCATCTTGTAACTTGTGAAATCTTATCGATTCATTATGTTTACCTTGTATTGTATAACTGTTCATCATACTGTTACATAAAATGTTCCCTTTCTTGGTAGCTGATGTTGCTAATAACCTTTACCATATACTTCCCCTGTTTCTGTTACCTGTTAACTTTTTTATATATCCCCCCTTTTATGCTTACCTTCCCTTTCCACTTCTTTATCACGCAGGATCTTAAGTTTAGCTAATCATGTGTTTTCCCTCGTGCCATGTCTTTTAGTTTCACTCATCGTCATACCTTTTTATATCACCATTCATGACCTGTACCAACTCGCTGACGAAGATATATAAAATATATCGAAAGCGCTCCGAAAACGATTTTTACCTAGTGGAGTAAGTCCCTCATTTATACTATACGCTTACATAGACCTTGTTCCCTTGGTTTATGACATTCTATGGCCTCCATCATGTCTCTATGAACATTTTGCAATAACAGGCTTTAAAAAACATGTTTGGAATTATCATGATCATTACAGCGTCAGCCGTATTGGTCCCCATTATAACCATCATTGACGACAACTCGATATCTTCAGGTCCCATGAGGCAGACCTAAACATTGTCCGATTTCGATAAAAATGGCACCGATCGACTCCACTTGGACCATAAAGCGGGAAAAGTCACGAAACCCGACAAAAAACAAAACAATTTGAAAAATGAAGTGGCCTATGTCCACTCGTCAAAGTGGACATTCGATCAACATACATCTAAGGGATACTTAAAGTCAAGGGGCTTCTGATTAAGCAGGGCCAAAGGCATGGCAGTGCGACCCAGGGGGGTCAACAACTTCTGAGTCTCTCTGCCGATGACGTCACCTGGGGCAAACAGGCGTCGTCATGGTTACGCCGTATGCTTGGCCGGCGCCCCTTAGAATTGAGATTTGACGGAAGGCTCGTTTTTTGGGCAAAAACATCGATCCGAATCAGTTCTGAATAAATATAAAAAACCTACATTTCCCGACCAGGCCTACATTTCAAGAAACCCTTTTAAGCGATCTATTGAAGAACTGAAATGCTGGTCCAGATTTTGTAATTTCATCTACCATGAGTTTTAACTAACTTACATTTTAGCTTCCACTGCTTTTTCAAATATTGTATGATTCGATTCGTCGTTTGAGGTAAGGACATCATAATAACGCTATGCATAAAAATATTCTCATTTCGACGCAATCTTAGTCTACAATAAATAGTTTGCATGTATCTGATCACATTTTCCACTAAATTCTGCAAATCTAAGTCAAATAAATGTCTGCAAAGTGAATGAGCGAATAATTCAATCAATGCATTATGAATAAATATTCCGAACTCATCACTTAGTTTTATGGCGAGCATCCTTTTTTCACTTATATGACCCCGACTCAGCTTGCACTTACAACCATGTAAGGTAAGGTAAGGTGGGGTCGGTAAGGTATACATACGGACGTTTATTTAAGTTTAGTATGGAAAATATCGAACCAAGAGCGCATAAATGTGGTGTCCCTGCACCCTGGCTATCAAGCATGTATTAAACATCGATTGCCCTCTGCATGCATTGTAATGCAGCATCAAAGACTATGCGCAGTGCAGGAATTATATTTCGTAACTGCTGCTTACAGAAACAACTATAACAATAAAAACAATACAAATAAACAACTGCACATTCGAAACATAGAATCATTAAAATAGCATCGTAACATCACTGCGCGAATGACCTGCGCTTTCGCGCTTCTCTGCGCCGAATGGTTTCCAACCGCCTGGAGCAGTTTACATGTTTAAGACGGATGAACGTCCGTGTCCGTGCGAAGCACCGAAGAACTGGTTCGTGGAGGTCAGGGTGCTTGCTCTTCAGCACACGTACAAAGCCGGAGATAACCCCCGGTTGGCGGCTCAGAGCATCCGGGTGCAGAGCATGATGAACGCAGAAGTCCTGCTCCAGCTGCTTGAATTTAGAAAAGAAGGTCGAAGATGGAATGGTGAGGCCGCCGAGGCTCTTCAGCCGCGTCCACAGCCCCGCCAGTGGAATGTCCTCCGTATGCTCCGAGGGCTTTCCCAAGCTGGAGTCGCCCTTCTGGGCTACATAACCGGCCAGGTAGCCCAAGGCACTTTCCGTCGCTGGAACGCCTGTTTCCCTATCTGCGGCGCAGTGTATGTCGTATATGTTATCCTTATCAGTGATTTTCCCGACTTCTGATAAGATATCAGTAGCTTCGGGGATGCCAGCATCTTCGCTGTTGACGTTTTCCTCGCTGTTATGCTGGTCGGTCTCCAGAATTTCTAGTGCCTGAAGCTCCTGTTCGACTACGCCTTCTTCCTCATCGTGTCCAGCGCCCTCTGATCCTCCGAGCAGGTTGACGTTACGGCGGGTCATCATGAGGAGCGTCAAGAGTCGGAGGCGATTTTTGGCTTCGGTAGGAGTGGGATGTGTGTTAGCTCCGCCGCCACCGCGCAGTAGGCTGAAGAACGCCTCAAGTCGGTCCTGGGACAGACGCCTTGTTAAAAGATACGTGTCGGCCCCTAGGCACTCCTGCAGGTCCTTCAGAATACCACGGACAGCGTGGATGCCAACAAGAAGCCCCTTCTGAAAGGGGTAAAGATGCCTGGCACCTTCGACACGCAGACCTTCTACCTACGCCTCTAGCTCAGCGAGTGCTTCCTCCTGCTCCTCCGAGCCTCTGTAGCCGCGGCGCAGCGGCTTGACGTCAGAGGGGTGGCCGGCGTTCATGACGTCGAAGCCGCTGTCAATGGCACGCAGGAAGCGTGCCTCCTCCGTGCGTCCGAGGTAGCGCTCCATGGCGAGGGCGGAAGTTGCACTTAGCAGCTGCACTGCTGGGCGAACCCTTTGGCGTGCTTGACCCGTTACCTGGAACAAACCCATTGCTGGTTTTTGCTATTTTCCCCTTATAACCCCATATATATGTTCTAAATATACCCACTGAGCTCAATAATGACCGTAATAGAGGTGCTGTTGACCCCTAATACCCCCGTATATATTTTCCAAACAGTGTCACTATACATACACCATATATATATATATATATATATATATATATATAATTTATTTATATTTTATATATTTATATATTTGTATACCTATCATGGGGCTGCTATACCTACTCCCCCTTTGAAGTTGTAAACAAATTCTTGAGAAGTTCATTCTCCGCGCGATCGAGTTTTACCTCAACATGTGTTGTCGGATGCAGCTTATGGAGCACACGAAGCTCAGCACTGCCGTCAACAGCAAGGAGTTGCTGCATCAATGGCCTGGTCAGCTTTCCGGCGGACAGTGTGTTGATACCCTTGTCCAGGATATGATTGCGAAGGTTTTTTAAGGCATGCGGAGGGTCCGCCAGCACCCAAATCCGTCTGAAGGCACAACAGTTTCCTTGATATTTCGACTTTGAACAAATCACTGCTTTCTGGTCAATAGCATTCTGTCCTGCTAAATCTCGGAAAGGAGGCCTATCGTGCTCAACAAGTGTTGCTTACTACAGTGATTTAACACGGTATTTGTGGCCGCCGCCTAGCATTCGAAAACTATTAACATCCATTTTGTTACATACACTTGTTAGACATGTTCAGTTTTAATCCGAAGATATATGTAAGCATCATGGTTTCCATGGGATGTGGATGCCTTAGAAGACCTGTGTCCCTTAAAACACTCCCTCCCGGATTCCATGGAATATGAAGTCAGTCATCGCACCATCATTTTCCACTATCTACAGTAAACCTTACAGGGATAGGTACCTCCCCGGACTTGTTATGAGGGAAACAACCGGATTGTTCCAGGTGAAAAATTTCCCCAAAATAAAATATGTGCTGTGATGTTAAATCCGGGGAATCCACGGCAAAGTAATTATTGTGATTAATTATTCACTGTGGTCAACTGACAACTTCCATACACGTTACCGAGATGGATCAGCTGGGTTCGGGAAGAAGACTTCTGAGTGAAGACCGATTCCTAGCTCCCGCCAGAGCCTCATGTTGGTACCACCCATGTCGCTTACTAGCGACACCACGCGGCCACCAGCTTCCTCAACAGACATGACGGCACGTTGAACCAGATCTTTGGTTGCGGGCTGGTCAAAGGCATAGAGCACCGGGAACTTCCAGGGCACGAATAAGCCGCACGCCAAGACCAGCTGGAGGTGCCCGTGTGGTCCAACTATCTGTCAAGTGACATATGTGGAAAGCGCTATTACTCAGGTAATTAGATCCATTTCTTTAGACGTATGAAAATGTATGACAACGCTTTAATATTAGGTGTTGCATGAATAATCAGCCTGGGAAAAAGTTTCTCCATTAGATTTGGTCTATGGTATGTCCAGCCATGCTGGTCTATGGTATGGTATGTCCGTCCAGCATGCTGCTTGTGAAGCTCTTCCACCTCCTGTTCCAGCTCCTTGACCCGGCGACTAAGAACAGTGATCTGAGCATCACGTTCCACACAGCCAGTGCAGCTCGTTGAGCGTTGTGCAACTGACGTTGAGGTCTGAGGAGCACAGACTGAACGTCTGTGAGGGAGGCAGAAAGATAATTAACTAACAAAAGCCTACAGTGCGCCTGTCAATAATATTTGTAAGAAATTGGATAATAATCCGTGGATCCACCACTACTCGCCAATGATATTTTCATGGATCTTGAATGCTCCAACACCAAAAATTAAAACAGGGGAGTTAAAGAAGAAAATACCAAAAATCATATGGCAAAAAGCAAGCGCCCCATTGTCACGCGGTAACCGAGCATGATCGAAGGGGAATAATGGGAACTAACGTCTCTTAACTAGACCAGGTTAGACAGGACTCAAAAGGACAAATGAAGGTATACCAAAATACGATGCCTAATGCTGCTTTGAATTCAGTGATTTATCTTTGGTGACTTTCCACACCTGGAAGGATGAGCAGAAGGAATATTTCTGGTGGGGCAGGCAGAGATCTTGAGCTTCCACTCCGATAGTGGCAGTGGCATCCCAGGGTTGAGGAGCTCATGCTGTAAGTTTCGCTTAAAGTCTGAGGGAGCAAAATGTGCAGAACATACACGGGCATCTTTTACATTTTCCTGGCACCCATCTTTTTGTATTGCTTGCCACCATGCATGTGCCAAGGCCTGCTCTTTGGGAAACCGAAACCACTTGATATTGAGCAGTTCTCTACCTGTGCGATTCTGGCAGCATGGAACCACACAGTCCGGCATGGTTCTGAAAAAGCAAGAAACACAAGAACATAATATTTAAAGTCTGTCGGCACCATTGCTACTTTGATTTGGTTTCCTGTTCGGGACTTACTTGCATTTAATTATGTCAAAAGTGTAGAAGCTTTCGATCTGCATTTCAGGTTTTCAGCAGACTGAACATGACTATTTTGGATACTCACAAGGAATATATATTTATACGTTGCATTTTCGTTTTGCCAGGACTGAGTGAAACTATTTTATTTACCGTTAATATTTTGCTACACAGCTCTATTTTCCAGTTGCATGGCAAATTTTTGTGAGTTTCATTTGAATGAATGAGGTGTTAGAAACCTCTACATACCTACATGTATTCATGACTAAATCCTACTTTACTTTGCATATATTTCACAGGCATAATTGCTTGGAAGATATAAGAAAATCCTGAAACAAACAAGTTTTTTTAGAATCTGATTTGCCAATGTTGGTGAGGTTCGACACCTCTGGAGGCATATTTGTATTGGACCCCGCAATCTGATTCTTCAAATCAGAACATCATTAGAAGCAAAACGCTGATTTAATTCATTCACAAAGGAAAATGAGATAGGTATGGTCAGTAACATCTGAATATTACTCCTTGACTCGAAAAGAGGGTTGTCATTTTAAATACTTACATACAGTTTCGTACACACAGGATGTTATTGTCGTAGTCACTGATGGTTTGTACCACTAATTGTTATTTGTCTTGTTGCATACATCACCTGAATTATTTCTGAATCCAGTAATTCTAGTGGAGACGCGGAGATATTGCTTGTTATCGATATATAGCTGAAATTGTATGCTTATTTAATTTTCTTGTATGCTTTACACTTTATCTTACATCTATTTTTCCTAGATTTACATTTGCAACAAATATAAACAAATACATGATTCATAGACCCACAACCGATCACTGTCCCTCTTACCTATAGAGTGATTGATTTGATACATTTTTAAAAGTATTGTTTGCGTTTAATATGTCGCGATAAAAATGATGTCATATTTGCTGCCACGTGATGACGTCGACTGGGGCACCTAAAATTCTCTAATTGACTAACCTTATAAAGTAAAGGAATCTTGAGTGCGACCAGGTTTTTTTTAATGCGACGGACCAATAGCTTTCAATCAAATTGATGCCAATCATTCACTCCCACTGCTAGAACCCAGCTCCTTTTTAATGTCTGACCAGTTCGTGAGTCAGTGCCATTTTACTTCATGAAATAAGTAACGAATCACAGAATTGATTATTTGAGCTAAAAGCGCCACAACGTCTGTGATCAGCTTGCTTATAGGACTCACAGACTTCAGATGGTAAGAAGAATAACGAGTCCTAACAACAACAACGGCCGGACTTCGCCGGCAACAGACAAAAACAAAACACTCCGCCATCCAACATAGTACCACGCTTCTTTGGCCTTTCACACCGATTGTCAGCCTAAAAACAGATGCACTTCGATTCGTTGAAATCCTATTGCAATCATGAGCTACACAATCATGGCGCAGCTTTTGGGAGCATGATAGTAAAGTAGTGAAAAAACAAAACAGCGAGTATCGGCACCCGAGGCAATTTGTGTATAATGTCGGTAGCATTGGCAAAAAATACAAAATCACAATAGTGACACATGCCCGAGGATTTTAATGTCAGGGCCACAACGACGTGGTGGGCAGCCAGAAAACAAATTGGAGAAAGAAATAAGTTTTGTTCTACGCTCTACAGGGATGAATCCTTCACACTTTTGGAGCACATTAGTCTTTAGGACAATTTAGAGTAGGTTTGGAAAATTTCGCGTTGATTGGTGGCTAATTTCACTACAAAATGACCTTCAATTGAATTTCAATGGGCTCCAGACTCTTGGTGACCAATAATTGCCAGTCCGCCATTTTCCTAAGTACTTCTCACGGTGTGTAAGTCCCATCCTGGTACGAGACAAGTGCGAGCGTATTACTTCAGTTGATAAAGGATTTGGGACGTGGAGGCGACGGCAGCGTAATGAAGGATACATCCCGGGTGCAGATACATGCGTCACGTTTACTGTTTCTCCAAAGTATGGATCACGGGCCTGTGAATTTTGGTTGAGACGTCAACGCACATCGTATACGTACGTGTAGTTCGATGAAGCGGCAGTAATGACATGACCACTCTTGGATGAGCGGATTATCTACCGTCTCTTTTCACCTGATCTTTTGCTGCGTCTGTAACTGTATTTACAGTTGTCTAGCCTATCCGCTGGAAGAAACGTGTGCGTTCGTGGAAAAAAATTGCATTACTACTATATATAAACACCCAGTTGTATTTCATTATAAGTCAGCGTTTGGGAAAGCACAATATCCAGGAGGCTAAATCCAACTGGAGATAATAATCTTGTCGACCCTGGCCCTTACAAACATCCAAAGTCCTGTGAACATGACAGAAAAAACAGCCCCTACCGACAGCTTTTTAAGTGTGCTTTAAATCGAGCTTAAGCCGGAAGTCTGCGCCATCTTTAACCACGAACAACCAACAGTGCAAAGTAGAGGTGAAACCACCTGAATTAAAACGTACAGTCTGGTTCGGTTCAGTCGGTCACACTAACTAACTCCGCATCAGACATGTTTACCTACCAGACTGCTATCCAGCCCATGGGATACGTTGTAATTGAGTTCCCGAATCAGTGTCCACTCAGGTTTAGCGGAGCGGCGAGCCGCGGACCGCTCTGCGCGTGACCAGACGGGACGGGCCGCCAGCGCTCCATCCACCGGCTACCCGTGTCACTGCTGCTGGCAAGCGTCACCTCCTTTACCGTGCTGTGGTGACGTGTGACGTGTAGAATTTCATGAAATAACGGCATCCCGTTTCAAGCATACCCTAAAGCAGCCTTTCGTTCAGGCAGCGCCTTAATTTGGTTATTATTCATGTAGAGCTTGACTACGTTTTAAGAATGTTGGCAAGACGATGTACGTGTGATTGTTTTTACCTGTCTCACTCGCTTTGTTTTCACTGACTCCCAAGAAGAGTTTCGTTGATTTCGGACAGAGTGGATGGACCTAGGTAGCATATGCATTACCACACAGTACTGTTTCAACGTTTGCAGGTGGCAAGCAGCAGACCCTGACCTGTAGCAGAGCATTGACGCTGTCAGGCACGGCCTGCTGAGCCAGATAGTCCACCAGCTGCAGCCGCTGCTGGGCACTCCAGCCCTGATACCAGCTGACCACGCACCGAAGCTGCTCCTCAGCCGGCACCATCCAGGAGTGCCCCTGCACGTGCACAGAGAGAGAGACGTCAGTTTCACTGCTGCACGGGCACAGGGAGGCGTCAATGTCTCTCCTGCACGTGCACGAGAGAGAGAGAGAGAGAGAGAGAGAGAGAGAGAGAGAGAGAGAGAGAGAGAGAGAGAGAGAGAGAGAGAGAGAGAGAGAGAGAGAGAGAGAGAGAGAGAGAGAGAGAGAGAGAGAGAGAGAGAGAGAGAGAGAGAGAGAGAGAGAGAGAGAGAGAGAGAGAGAGAGAGAGAGAGAGAGAGAGAGAGAGAGAGAGAGAGAGAGAGAGAGAGAGAGAGAGAGAGAGAGAGAGAGAGAGAGAGAGAGAGAGACAGAGAGAGACAGAGAGAGACAGAGAGAGACAGAGAGAGACAGAGAGAGACAGAGAGAGAGAGAGACAGAGACAGAGACAGAGACAGAGACAGAGACAGAGACAGAGACAGAGACAGAGACAGAGACAGAGACAGAGACAGAGACAGAGACAGAGACAGAGACAGAGACAGAGACAGAGACAGAGAGAGAGAGAGAGAGAGACAGAGAGAGAGAGAGAGAGAGAGAGAGAGAGAGAGAGAGAGAGAGAGAGAGAGAGAGAGAGAGAGAGAGAGAGAGAGAGAGAGAGAGAGAGAGAGGGAGGGAGGGAGGGAGGGAGGGAGGGAGGGAGGGAGGAGGGAGGAGGGAGGGAGGGAGGGAGGGAGGGAGGGAGGGAGGGAGGGAGAGAGAGAGGTGTCAGTCACTGCTGCACGTGCACATATAGAGGCGTCAGTTTTACTGCTGCATGTGCACCGACCGACCGACCGACCGACCGACCGACCGACCGACCGACCGACCGACCGACCGACCGACCGACCGACCGACCCGACCGACCGACCGACCGACCGACCGACCGACCGACCGACAGGCAGTTAACAATTTCTCATCCAACAATCCAACACTCAGATGTATTACATCCTCCTGCCCAGTGACAGAGCCAGGGGGTCCAGCCTGAACAAGCAATGTAAGCATTTCGTTAGCCACCCTTTCCCACCAAAGCAAGCAATTTGCTAATTAGGTACTGATTTTTAGTCACCCAGACCTTTTGTTCTTTGACATCTAAGTCAGATAATAAAATATATACTATCATCATAGTCTCTGCCTACATAGGCTACCTACCTACAAGGACCTGGAATGTTTCTTTGAACCAGCTTTGGACTAAATGGTAGGTTGCATGACTTCAGTCCATGAGTGGAAAACTCTATACTTCCCACCCCAGTGGCAGAAAGTTTTACTGCTTTTCATGCAGATGAAAGATGAAATTCATCTTTATTTGATTCAGGAGATATGCTTCCTGTAGGAAATAAGCCACCATTGGTAAATTGTGTATTGCTGCACCAGGAAACCATTCAGAACATAAACAAGAATTTCAGAAAAAGACTACAGAAATAAATGGAAATTTTGATCTCCTAGGTGTCGCTCTTCATACAGCACCCAAGATTTGGGGAGAATGCCAGAACATTCTCCAATTATTTCTGTACATGTATTTCAGGAAGGAAGGATGGTGAAAATAATAAATTAGGTCAAATAAAAGTGGTCCGACTGGAAATACAAGGCAGGAGTGAAAAAGTGGTGTAAATTACTTCAGATCTGCTACCACATATGTATATTTGTTACTTTATGAGGTATGATACTTAACTACATGGCACACATAGCCAGGGTAGGAGAGAAAAACAGATCACAATTTGAAAAACACCAAATTGGGAAATTTGTAAAAAAAATCCCAGATGTGCTTGGACACAGGCCACTTGAGTTGCGCCCCAGGGGAACAGGCACCTTTAGCGACAAATGAGCATGGGCGGGAGCAACTGACATCTGTCATGGGCCAGGAAGGAAGGAGCATGCCAACAGACACATGTAAGAGAGGGAGCGCCTCACTATTAACCCCAGAAGCCAGTCTGCAGAATGTGGCAGGCAACTCGACGAGGCGCTCGGGGCAGCCCAAAGCCTGCCCTTATTGAGGCAGAAATTTAGATGCTGGGGCAGACTCCTCCAACGGGGGGGGTAATTTTTACCGATACAATTTTTATCTACTCCATTTTAAACAAAACACCCAGAAATGAAATAAAACTGTGCAACCGACCCTACCACGACAACGTAGGTACTCACGACCCTCCACGTACCAAAGCAATAGAAACTCACACACAGCAGCTATCTTGCATTCATGATGCACAATTTTAAGAATACTTTTATTCAAAGGTATATTTACAAGCGAAGTCTTTCCCCTAGTGACATCATTTTCCGCTGCTTTCAAACCCATTAATCAATATTTTAAAATTATTTAAATTGATGACTATATTCCAAAATAATATTTTTATCCACCGCTTAAGGATTTTGTTTCCTTATTCCTCCTCACATTTGCATTAAGGCATAACAAAGTTTTGAATATTTTCACAAGACCCAAGCGAAGGAAGATCCCCTTACGCCAGTGTCACATCACATCATGGACCGGCGGTTGTTCTTGGGAGGGGGCTGGCATGTTTGCTGGCATTTGGCAATCAAAACATAGCGGAAGAAATGCAAAACACTGCATACAGGGAAATTTTATTTTGAGTTGCTGTATTGTTTTTGTAACTGAATTTAGGTTCAGATTACAAAATTTAGAAAATAATTCAAAACCTAGCTTTAGAAAGGTGCCTGTTGCCTGATTTTCTTATTCAGTTCCAGGAACTATACATTAATTAAAAATTTTCTTTGGTATCTTTTAAACCATATTTTGCTTGATGACAAATATGACGCTTTTGAGACAAATCAGGTTTAGCAACGCAAGTTCAACTAATGATTGTTGTTTTTCCGTTACTTTTTCTTATCTCCCCTGTGATTACACAGTCTGACTGCTGCCCCAAGTACTAGTTCCTGCCCCAAAAGCCCCCTCTGCCCCAAGCTCAACCAAAAGCTGCCCCAAATCGATAGGTCTGCCCAGAGGCTGCCCCAAGATCTCATCAAAATCTGCCACATTCTGCAGACTGGCCCAGAAGTCATGCAATCATCACCAAGCAGCCTTACAATTGTAGGGATTAGGGAGGGGAAAGTGGTTCTGTACTAAAAATATCAAGTGTTGTGAGGGCATGGAATAAAGATACCTGGAACGGAAGCCTTGTTGATTTCTGGGATGCTTTTGTGGGGCTCATTAAAAGAATTGGGTAAATAGCCAAGAACATTAAAATATAGAAGGCAGTAAAATATTCAATATAGTACGTACAGACAGTACTATATCCTCAGCTCCAGCCGGCTATGTCGTCGCATCAGGAGCTGCCTCCGCTGCCGCCTGCACTCAGCAATGTACAGGGGGCGGCCACCAGCGACAACTGGAGGCACCTGGCTACACTGCCGGCCCTCTTGAAATCTCTCTGTCAGCCCACCTGCATAACGTGCCGACCTACAGACAGTGTGCCAACCTACAGTTAGCGTGCCGGCCTCGCACAGCAGTATGCTGGCGGCGGCCACCAGTGATGACTGGATGCACCTAGCTACTTCTGCCCGGCCCTGCTCGGACTCTCTCTGTATATGTGGTCTCTACAAGAGTGTGTCGACACTCAGCAACGTGCTGATGCTGTGGACGTTGAGTCAGCAGTCGACCAGCACCGTCCAACATGCAAACAGGGCTGTTAACTCAAGAAGCATTGGTAGCTCGCAAAATCTCAGCGCCAACTGGCCATATCGTCGCCTCAAGAACTGCTTCCGTGACCGCCCTCAACCAGCGGCATGCTGGGGGCAGCTACTGGCGATGCTGGAGACACCTGGTGCCTCCGCCCGACCCTCCAGACTCTCTGCTGCCACGTGCCGGCCTACAGTACGCACCGTCGCCGCTGCCGCGATATAGGCGAGTCCACCAGCACTATTCAAAGTGCAGACAGGACTAGAAGTCTCAGGGAGTGGTTGTGGCGGTTTTCGTGTTTCCAACTAGCTGGACATGTCACTTCAGGAACTGTCCTCACTCAGCAGTATGCTGGATGCAGACATCAGCGCCGAACGGTGCCTCCGGCGACGACTAGAGGCACTTGAATGCCCCCGCCTGGCTCTCTACGGTCTCTCGGCAAGCCCAACTGCACGCACGTGCTGAGCTACTGGAGCGTGCCAGCGCTGCGGCCTCAGCGGGTTCCGCTCGAGCGACCGGTGCGCTCTGCCCCCATTGCTGTCCTCACTCAGCAGTATGCTGGGTGCAGATATCGGCGACGAGCGGAGCCTTCGGCGACGACTGGAGGCACCTGACTGCCCCCGCCTGGCTCTCCGCGGACTGTCGACCACCTTTCTGCTTACTTGTTTTGTTCTTTGCGTTTTTGGTTCGTTTCCGCTAGTACCTTAATTTGGTCTCACCGAGCACATCTTTTTGTTTGCCTGCTTAGATGTGACTTTGCTTTGCTTGTGTTTTTAGCCTGTTTTGCTTGTTTTTCGTTCTGGTTTGTTTCCTTTTTGTTCGCACTGATCACATGCTTTGATTTAATGTCTCATAGGTCCCTGCTCTGATTGGGTGCTTGTACTTACTTACTGTTTTTCTTACTTTTACTAATGTTTTTTTAAGATTTAATATGTTCAACATATTTGGGCCCTATACTTATAACTACTTATTACTTAACTTTGCTTATTTTGTTGCGTCCCCTGTTTTTGTTCGCTTGTTGTTTTGCTGCTTTGTTTTATTTTACTTCTTCTTCTTCGAGTATGTTTTTGGCGTTATTTTTCTGTCCAGTTCGTTCCTTAATGCTCTTCTCGCTTTGTTATGACATGTCAGTCTCTGTTTTGTGACACTTTTTCTGTTTGTTCCCGCTCCATGACTAATGCTTCATGCCAGGAACTTATGTCTTGTTCATTCTATGTTAAACATTTGCTCTAATCTGATTCTGTTCGCTTACTTCCTTTTGTTTTATACTGCGTGCCTGTACAGTTCTATTCTGTTGTTCCTTATTGCTTTGCTTTGCCTTGTTCATGTCTTCTGTTGCTGGTCTCTTTATTTACTTCTATCCCCTGTCTGTATATAAGAAATGAAATAAAAAAGTTGATGATGATAATAAAAAACAAGCCTTTGTGTGTGCCTTACTTCAACCGAGAGGAAACAGCTACTACTGAGGTATTATTTGTCCAATATAAACCTAAATCATTGCATAATAGCCATAAAATATGAATGTAAAATCAGTGTGAGCCCCGATTCGAACCCAGAACACTAGGATTGCTAGACAAGCATGCTGCCAACTGCGCTATTGAGCGACAAAATTACCGTTACGAAGATGAAAAGGTCCACACGCGGGATTCGAACCCGGGATCTTTCGCTTACTAGACGAGCATTTAACACACTCCGCTATTACGGCGCTGAGCCACGCGCGCTAAAAACATGTAATAATACAAGTTGAGCTGCAGTATCAGATTCTGATTTCTCCTGTGCTTTTCTTTGAGATTTTAGGTATTTCATGCCTAAAATGTATTTTAGCAGACACAACACAGATTGGGTTTTCTGAAATGCATGGTCGTTTTCCTGTGCAAGCCACGGTTTATAAGTTATGATGCATCAAAGTCATAGGCCACCACATCTCCCATAGACTTTACATTGGTCCTTACCGAGCTTTACTTACCGAAGGATTTTTCAGGTCCTAGATTGGCACCCAAAAGCGGGGTGGGTTTGCATTGAGGTCCCCTTTCCAGGTATCTCTATTCCATGGTGAGGGTACAAATGAAGCTAATGTCGAGAGCTGGTACTCACGGAACTTGAACTATTATAAAGGTACCTTTTCAATGTTGAGTTTTAAGAGAAATGAAATGACAACACAATTTGAATATGATGCATATATAAAGTTCAGTTGGCCTCACATGGAATCAGGTTCTACCCCATAAAATCGGTAGGTATATACCTATCCCAGTTTGATCTCCGGCCCTTACTGTACGCTTTTCCTCCACGAGGAAACAAGGGTCCCTTAAGCACGTCCCTTACCTTAAGTCACAAAACACGAATCAAATGAAAATTTTTGCCTTCAGTCAGTTTTAATCAACTCTGTCCGATAATTACAGATCCATTTAGTTGTTCAACATGAACATAATACTCGATAAGGAAGGCTACGTGGATCCGTTTAGTTATTTATTTAGTTGCTATCTCTCTGCTATTTTTCTTCGCTGCGGCGAAGGTGCCGCATGCTACATGGCCGATGGATGCACTGAATCTGGCACTGCGCCTGGGTCGGAACAAATTCTTGTAAGCTCTCTAGAAAAAAACTAAAGGGATTAGCTCATGCCCACCAGGGGCACAGCCAGGGGGCACGGATGACAGATGCCCCCATCGGTGCTGAAGCACCCCTTGCATAGGCGGATTCAGGATTTCCGATCGGGGGTACCTTCCTGAGGGGTTCCATCTGGACTAGGGGGCGCCACTTTTGGCCGGCGAAACCTATCAGGTGGGCGCCAAATCCAATCGGTGGGCGTTGATTTTAGCATCCTGGAAGAGTGTGGGAAGCGACATTTCGGGGGGGCGCCATCGACCTTTCAGGAGGCGCCGTGACCATTTCAGGGGCCGCAGAGGGCCAATCGGGAGGCACGTGCCCCCTTTGACCCCCTGGATCCGCCTATGGCCCCTTGACCACTGAATGGGATGCCCCCGATACGCCTAAGTACCTCTCAGACCAATGGGCCTCCATGGTGCAGCTGAATCACCCTTAACACGCACAGTGGAGGGGTCACAAAGGGTTCTCCACTTATTTTTCCCAGGTGGTCGGAGAACCGTTCGCCGCTGGAAAACGCTACTCGGCCACATTTGACAGACTTTGTGAGCGCGTTGATTAGTGAAAGAGTTTTGAAAGCCAGTCGATAATAGTTTTAATTATAGGCTTTAAAAGCCAGACCTATCTTTTGAGACTGTTGCCACCGCGTGGTCGCACCACTTCGCTCGCACTGTAGACCAAGTGGCAGGGCATATTCCAAGCTATAAAGTGGTGGGCATTTCACCCAACAGTCCCCCATGCTATGCCCACCAGCCACCAGGGAACGGCCCTGCACGGCCCAGTGTTCACCAGTCATCAGTCATTTGATGCTCTAGGAGTGCCCTTTTGGTGGGAATTCGTGCCCTTTTCAGCCATATGCCCACCGTTCCCAATTCCTTACACATGATTTGTCGAGTGGTAACGTCATAGCGTCATAGAATCAGGTTATACGTCAAGGTCAACGCACATGAAGGTCAAGGTCAAGAGACACAATTCAAGGTCATTTGCCCCAGTAATTAATCCCGTCATATGACATTATTCAGTACAAGTGTCCTCTGCTATGGAATGTGGCACCTTAGTCAAATCCTGGAATTTAGTGTAATGAGGCGTACTTTTAGTCGAAAATAATGAAACCACTCATGATTTCTCTGAAAAAATGTACAATGAACTCAATATTTTTTATTTTTAAAATACTCCTCTAGGAAAAGAAATAAATATCAGCCAGTGGATGATGTCATGATCTGGCAACCACTACCATACTTGAAATGCTTCTAGGGCTTCAATTGGCTGATGCTCATCGTGACGTCAACATATGTCGTCACACCAACAGCCATGACAACTGTGGCCTCCTGCTAGAGGTACAAGATGGGTACGTTGCAGGAAGTTTCAGTTTTTTCTACGGAAATCTCGAGTTCCAAGACAAATGATATATTGAGCACCGCCCCGACCTGCTATACAACATGGCTATCCCGGTTAAAATCACGTTATGAAGGTGCCACCTTCCCTTTAACACGCGCCCCGCTGGGGTCCCTGGCATGACGCGCCCCTCTGGGGGGGACGTTTTTCGCCTCCCCCTCCGTATCTCATTTCCCATAAAAGCTAAATGAAAATTACGGGCGGTGTTCGAAAGCTCTTGACAAGACGAAGAGATTATACGCGAATAATTTTTATGTCAGGTCAATATTGAGGTCAGCACAGGTCAAAAAAGGTTCCATAGGCCTACAACAGGGCAGTGTACGTTTCTCTCTCTAGATCTGCCCTCAGGAGAGGTACAGTCAATATTTATGCATCATTGGATTGCTCTCATCGCCGCAAATCGAATGATGTATGATATGACCTTGCTCGGTCAAATAGTGAAAATGACCTGACCTCGAGCTAGGTCAGGGTCACAGAGTGACCTGGTATGGTCATGTTGCATATCAATCGACTCCCCGTGACAATATAAGCACAATGCAAGCAAAATGGGAGCTTTATCTCACTTCAGTGAGAAGCTATTGGCAAAACAATCACTCTATGCTCCCAAGACCTGGCATGACCTTTGAGAGGTCGTATGCTCAAAAAAGCAGCTTAATGGTCAAGATCATGGTAAGAATAGATGGTTTGAGGATTTTCAGCTTTATCTATCCAGTAATTACTGAAAACGAGCCATTCTATTTTTCACCATAGACTTATAATGGGGTGACCAAAAATTGACCCCAACTTAGGTCAACAATATCAAAATTTCGAGAGAGCAGATTTGTAGACCTTAATGACCTTATCATATTGTGGAAGTTTCAAACTGATCGGTTCGCTGATGTTCCCTGCACGCCACCTCAAACTCGTGATTTTAGGTTTTGAGGTCGGGTCACTTGACCTTGAATCAGGCCATTTTTTAACATGTTAACTGGGGGGCATTTGCCCCCCAGTCAGCCGAAATGCCCCCCCCCAGTGCCCGGAAATTGCCCCCCCAGTGAAATAGACTGGACATGACTTAAAAGTGACCGAATGCAGACTCACCTAACGAAAATAAGACACACTATTACTCTATAATTATAACTTTGTTCTATTTCTGGTTCCGAATCGGCAATCTCAAAAATTGTGTTCACCTGTGGCTGTATACTTCATCCTGCAAAGACGAACAAAGCGCGTAGTTACAGGAAATCCCGGCAAAACAGCCTCAGCATCAACTAATAACAACACTAGAGATGAGCGCTGGCCAACAACCAATCAAACATCTTGTTCTATCCGACCGGAAGCTCACATCCAAGCCAGTACCGTGACATGCATGATGCTCTCATTTCACACGCAGTCAGTTGTCAGCGCTAAGAGCTCATTCGTGGATTAGACGGGACACGGTGTAGTCAAAGTCCGTAAGACTGGTTGCTGGTGTGGTGGTATGAAGTTATTTATTATTGTGGTGCATAAATAAGGGTCGCCACCGACAAAAAAGTGAGTGGGCCAGCCAAACTTCAACTGATGCTGACAGAAAGCTTTCCACGTTTTACCAAACACTTTTTCGAATTTGGGCTGCTTGTTGCCTTCCGCAGCGGCGGGCTATACAAATTTCCGGTTTACTCCCATTTTGACTGAGATCAGGAAATTGTTAGTAAAAATTGGGAGGAAAGGGGGTGATTGATGATGCTAAGAAATCTTCTGGTTATGTGGATATAATCATTCGATGGCCACGCGGGGTTGGAGTGGCACCCCTAGCTTCCTATTAGATGGGTAGTGTGCTAAAGATATTGCGCCAAGTCGATATCAAACTGTCAAAAATTGTTTTAACACGCATTGACGGAGGTCTGAGCCACCTTCACTTCGACGGGGAGGGGGCGTGTAACCGCCCTCCCCTAAGATCTTGAGAACTACGCTAGATAGGGAAAAAACGATAAACGGCGTTGGGTAGCTCATATACTTCTCTATCGAAAATATTTAAGCCATTTTTGTCAGGTCACATTTAAGATCACCAGACGTCAAAACATGCCATCATAGGGATAACCTGGAAATGACTATAATCTCTAGACATGGAATAACACAAAAATTGAGAAACATTTTTTTGACAATAACGCGTCCAAGTTTTGTTAAACCCCCTCAAAATGGGGTATTGATCCCCTAAAGGCACTATAATGGCCAGCACACGAAATGCCCCCCCCACTGACTTTTCCTTAAAAATGCCCTGCCTTGAATAGCTCCTTGACCTGACATGACCTTGACTCAAGAATTCGGTCAGACGTGTGAAATTAATCAGGAATAAGGTACTGTAAGTCAGTGACGGATCTAGGATTTCGTTAAGGGGGGAGCCCAGGCTCGGAGGGCGCCGAACCTGGGGGCGCCGAACCTGAGGGGCGCCAATTTCAGTGGCGGATCTAGCCGGTCGGTTTGGGAGGAGCAAACCAAAGTCGAAAAGCAAGAAAAAAAACGTCACGCAGTAAAAAGCTGCGCTACCAATATCACTTGCCCGTAGAATTTTGGGTATTTGAGGCGAAAAGCAAAAAAAACTTCACGGGGTGAAAAATATGGGCTCGAGATACTTCTTCCTATCCAAGGCTGGCTATACTATGACTTGCTATACTATGGAGGTCTGGCTATACTATAACTGAGAATTATTGATATTTACTCCATGATTCTGATGAAGGGCTGTGCCCGAAAATATAATCTTCAGTGTTTTTTACATTTCCGGATTCGAGGGGACAGGCCAGGGAACATCCTATCAACTTATGTTCTGTTTGAAGTTGAGAGTTGGAACACTAAAATCTTGCTTATCAACTAAGAAGGAGTAGGGGAAAAAAGGAGGTCGATCGCTTTGGGGGCAAAAACGCAGTTTTGCCCCGAGCTTTTCGTTTGGGGAATGCCTATTTTCCCCTCCCCCTTGGATCCGCCACTGGCCAATTTAACACCCAAAAGGCGGCCAGTGTCAATGAAGAACGCGTTTAAAAAAGGATTTGTAAATGCTCATTTTCATGAAAGCTTCCTCTCAGTGAGGATATGTTCACGTTTACCATCAATCATATTTCGGGCCAGCTAAAGACTGGTACCGTGGTAGAAAATGCTGAAAGCACCCACTGACACTAACTGAAGCACGATGAGCAAATAATACAGTTATATTCGGTCATGGTAAAAACTGAGGTGTCGTATCCACCACCTCCACTTATCACAGCTGTCCTGGCTAACGGCTCCATACTGAAATAGCCGATTGACGCTAACCTGAGCCTCATAGGCCGCAGAACCTCTGCGGGCCTGGGCCCCTGAGTTTTCAGTGACTTCCCTGAGTTTATATCGAGTCCCCTCAGCTGATCTGGGACCGCTTTAGTTAACCAGGCTCTCACACTGAACTTGAAACCTATATGTCGCCGCTGAAGCCTATCAAACTTTTTGGGCCCTTTTATTGATATAGGGCCCCCTCAACCGGTCCTGGGCCCTCTGAGCTAAAAGCTGGAGCTCTGAGCTCCTGAGCCCCAAGCTGGATTAGTGTCCCTTAAGCTGGTCAGGGTCCCCTGGGTTGGTATTGTTTTCGTTTAACTGATATAGATCCCTTCAGCTTGTTTGGGGCCCGTTGTGCGTATCTGGGCACTAGTTCGTCGAGGCACCCAGCTAGTCTGGCCCTATTAGTTTTATGGGCCTTCTGAGCTTCTGCAGGTTCCCCTCAGAGTGTCTGGGCCCCATGAGTTGAAAATTGGACCCCTGGGTTAGTTTTGGGTTCCTGAGCTTATTTAGAAACCGTTTAAATAGGTAGGCACCCCACGCTGGTCTTGAGAATCCTGTGTTGGCGCTGAGGTCAAATGAGCTCGTCGGGGGCCCTTATCTGGGGCCCCCTTAACTGGCACGGACCCCTCAGCTGATTTTGGAGACCCAAAATCCCTCCTACCGGATTCCACCCACGCCAGATTTCCTGACTCCCCGAGGGCCCCTGGGGGCCATTGGGGATTTTTCCCGCGATCAGCGCTAGGGCCCCTCCCTCGAGACAAAGCTTACAACATGTCTCTGTGTATATACTCTAGCATCTGCCAGAGTTGAGCTAGAATCATTTTTAGGCACACTTCGCTTCCTCTCGTTACGGCGAATCATCAAATAATGCATAATATGACTATACTAGGTCAAAACATAAAAATGACCTGACCTAAGGCTTGGTCAAGGTCACCATTTAGCCTAGCATAGTCAGTATGCATATGAATCAACTCACAATAGCAATAAAAAATGGTATCAAAATACGGGTTTTATCAATATTTCCTGCAAAGCAATTAACCCAAGTATTAAAACCTGCTTAGGAAGCCCCACACGAACTCTCCAGAGGTAACATGTCTAAACTTGCAACATGAACCGATAAAGAGGCCTAGGATACCATGATTTTGGGAATCCGAAGGTATTCCAAGCGGCGTCTGCAGACATAGAGCAATTTTTCGGCAAATTTCCGTTTTACCCCATGCATTTTCAATGGAGAGGTCATGATTCGTACCTGTCCCTAGGCCATCGATGGGAAAATCCCGCAATAAATGAATTAGTACTTTTTGGGCCCATTATATGGTACAAGTTTGAATTCGATAGATTCACCCTTTTCTTACTTACGCCAACTTAAACATTTTTTGGGGTGAGGTTACTTGACCTGCACTGGTGACCTGACCTGAGATGACGCAACCTTAAATTTTGAGGGAAAGTTGCGGAATTGATCAATGATAAGGTGTGACAAGTACTGTGTCGCTTCGCGCCGACGTTTTTTCGTGCCACTGGGAGACCTCGAGGGGGTGTTCAAACACCCCCCCCCCAACAGGCCGGAACGGGGCTCGAATACTCTAGAACAGGGCTGAGGCCAAAAGGGAAGGCTCTAAACAATGTCTGCAATTTTTTGGGGTCAAGGTCCTTCAAGGTCATTGACCTATTACGGCACAACCCAACATATTATGCCTAATTTACGCTATAACTAGCGCTGTGCCCAAGCTTACCAATGACCTTTGATCAAGCCTTGATCATCAAGGCCAGTGACCTTTAAAATTGACCTGTAACCTTGATCTAAACACTGAATAACCTTTACTTTGATATAATAGCATACGTCATAATAGGAATCGTAACATTATGCAACGTCATTTAGGGGCTGTCCAGGAGTACCTGTGCTCAGGGGCGCCGCCACGGAATTTTCGCAGGGGGACGGACCCGGGCTGGTACTGACCGTGGGAGGCGAATTTTGAGTATATTCGGTACTTGACAGCATTAATGACCATTGACCCAAAAATTTGGGGGACGTCCCCCCTGGTTGGCCAGCAGGGGGGACGCCCCCCCCGTCCCCCCGCTTTCGGCGCCCATGCCTGTGCTCATCAGGGACACCTATGCTCTCTGGGGGGGGCTTTGCTTCGATGAGGCACCTGTGACACCCAGGGGCGCCTTCGCTCCCCAATGGACGCAACCTAGCTATCCAGGGGCATCTTTGCTGTTCCGGGGGTGCCTTTGATACCCAGTGCCCAAGGGGAGCTTTTTCTTATCCAGGTTCACCATGGTATTGAGGGGCGTATTTTTATTCAAGGTAACCTATACTACCCAGTGGCGCCTACCCTATGCAAGGGGCGCTTAGGCTATCCAGGGGGTGGCAATTTGCTATGCATGGGGCGCCCTTATGCTCTCCATGGGCACCTCATTCAGAGGGTGCCTCTGATATTCAGGGGCGCTTTTCCTATCAACAGGGTACCTGTGCCATCTTGGGGCTATTCTTATCAAGGGACGCTGCTGTTATTCAGGAATACCTACACCACTGTCGAGGGTCGCCTTTGCTACCCAGAGGCGCCTTTACTTCTTAGGAAATTTGGCGCCCGTGCTTTAAGGAGTGCTTCGGCATCGATTGATTGCTCTATTATTGGGCTTAGGTGCACGTGAACCTTGAGCTCATGTAGCGCCCATATTGTTGCTAAGGAACGCTTATGCTATCAAAGGGCGCCTTTACTATCCAGGGCCACTGTTTTATTCAAGGCAGTCTGTTCTATCCACGGGCATCTGATATTTCGGGGGCGGTGCCTAGGTTATTCAGGAGGCGGTTTTTTTCTCCACAGGGGCGCACTATTGCTTTCCAGTTCAGTGCGCGCGGCGCCAGTGGCAGGACGTGCTGCTGAGCTCTCCCGACCTACCACACCAGTGCCCTTTTCACGTGAAGCTGTGTAAGCGTGTGAGTGAGATTGACTGTAGCTGAATCTAACTGGGGTGCCCCTGCCTCTCACGTCATCTTGCAACCGTGCAACCGAACCGGAGCTCTCCCAGCTGATCGACGTGTCTACAACAAACAAGCAACGACTGATTACAACAGATAAGTTTCCATCACTGTGCGATTGAAAACCAATCATGGTCCATCGCGATGTGCTACGCCATCTAGTCCTGCTCGCTGTATTGCAAATCATCGTTCGTGCTGCTCAACCAGCTACCAGGCCCTGGCCAGTCCGTCCGAAAATGCCCCCAGGGCATAGACACAGGACCACTGGGCGAGGCTCCGCCCATACGCCTGACCAGACGGGTGAGCTGAGGACCGCTGCGTCAGAAATGATCGCCGGGACAACGGGTACTGCAGCCGACAGCGGGGAGACGGGTCGCCGCAGATCCAGGAGGGGCAGGCGGTCTCGCGCTCGAGGCAGTAGAGGCGGCAGCAGATGGACAGGACCGGGGGATTTCGCCCCGGGAACTTGATGATTGGTCACCTTAATATCCAGTCTATACGATCGAAACTACCAGACCTACGCCACGATTTATCTGACATTCAAGCGTACCATGTTCTTGCACTTGCAGAGACATGGTTAACGACCAGCATCCCATCACGACTCCTGAATGTTAATGGCTACACGATTTACCGCAGCGATCGCCCAAAAACCAGCAAGTTGCCTAAGGGCCATGGAAGAGTCGCGCTACTAATACGAGAAGACTTTGACGTCGAAATATTGACCAACCCAGTAACTACCACAGCATGCGCCTCCAATCTCGAGATCATATGGGCACTCGTGCGACCAGGAAAATCCAAGCGTTTGATCGTGGCATCGGCATATCGCCACCCAACAAACACAGTCCAGCAACTGACGGCCGACTTTGAAGATCTTGAGCACCAGATCCAATACGTGATTGCAGCTCACCCTGGTACAACACTGATTATCTCTGGTGACCTGAATGCATGTCTCCTCAAAGATGACGATAACGCAAACAGTGCTACCTCCAAACTGCGTCAGATAATACTCACATATGGGCTACACGCGTGTAATCGAACCATCCCGACCTACAGACCGGCAAGCACACTCATCGACGTGATTTTGACGAACCGACCAGAGTGGATACTGAAGAGTGGTGTCAGCAGATGCCACTACGGAGGGCCACACGATTTTACCCGTGTGTTAATGCAGTACGGCTCGAAAATACAATCACAACAACCAATGATCGAGACACGACGCCTTAACCGGATAGACAAGACTGCTTTCAACCTGACGTTGGCGGCTACAAACTGGGACTCAGTCTACCGAGCACCTGGACCTGCCGCCAAGTGGGACGAGTTCCGCCGGATTTTTACATCACTACTTGACGCTGTAGCACCTGTGCGACGGAGGCGGCTAGCCCCGCCCTCTGCACCCCACGTGACCGGCCCGACCCAGCACCTGCTGGCCCAGCGCCGCGCCGCGCTGCGTGGGATCGGGGGCGGGCGGGCGGGCGGACTACAAAGATGTCAACAGGCGGTGCCGTACAGCAATACGGAGGGACACGCGTGAACACCTGCAACGTCAGCTCGTGGAAGCTGGCTCCAGCAAAATGTTTCATGTATTGCGACCAATAATTGGCAGTCGGAAAACAACTAGTAGTGTGCCTAGTGTTACACCTGATGCTATTAATGAGTATTTTGTGAATGTCGGGCCCAGAACCGCTGCTAGTGTGACACCACCAGTAGCCGCGCCAACCACCCGGCTGCCACGCGTCCCCTCCTGTGGCTTGAGAGTGAGGCCGGTGACACCGGATGACTTGTGTATCACTGTGGGATCCATGAAACCATCTTCATCTGTTGACAGTACTGGTTTTAGCGTTTCATTGTTTAAAAAGTTCTTTTATGGCATACACCACGTTTTACTCGACATTATCAATTCTAGTTTAATCACCGGCGTTGTACCACAACAGTGGAAGCATGGTATTGTGGTTCCGCTCCCAAAGGGAGGTATTTTATCTGAGCCATCGAACTGGAGACCTGTAACAACTTTGCCTGCGATCATGAAAATTACTGAAAGACTAGTCCACACTCAATTGAATTCGTATCTGAATGAGCACAAACTGTACTCAAATGCCCAACACGGATACAGACACAACCATTCAACTGAAACAGCCCTCACTCTCATAACCGATGAGATCTACCAGGCCATGGATAATGGAAACATTTCACTTCTTCTACTTTGCGATCTCTCAAAATGCTTCGATGTGATCAACCATACTAAATTACTCGAGAAATTACATGCCTACGGAGTGGAAAATCATTGGTTTTCAGACTACTTGAGACAGCACCAGCAGCAGGTCAAAATTACAACTAAAGAGGGGGTCAAAATCTGGTCAAAATCTCTTCCAAACACGATGGGCGCATATCAAGGTGGATCTCTCTCTTGTTTGCTCTTTTCGGTCTTCACTAACGAACTGAGTCTGTATACCAAAAAGGCCAAAATTGTTCAGTTCGCTGACGACACCCAGATACTCATCTCAGGCAAGAAACAGGCCATTTTTCGAATGATTGCTGACCTAGAAGATGAAGTTTCTGTATTGCTCGATTGGTTTGCTCACAACTCGCTGAAATTAAATGCCTCCAAAAGTCAACTCATTGTTTTCGGCACGCAGGCAATGCTAAAAAATCTGCCAAAAGTTAGCATTCGCGTTGGCAATGTTGTCGTGACCGAGAGTAGGGCAGTGAAAAACCTAGGACTCTACATGGACAGATCATTGACATACCAAACACACATTGACAACTTAGCTGCTAAGTGCACAGGCATGTTGATAGGACTGAGAAATGCTAGTCATGTTTTACCTCGATCTGTTCTGAAACCAGTCATCAACGCGTTAGTCATATCTTCGATTCGTTACTGCATTTCCATTTACGGCACGTGCTGCACAACGCAACTCCATCGTGTACAGAAGCTCATCAATTTTTGTGCCAGGATCATTACCGGCAAGAGAAGGTCAGACCACATATCACAAGATGTTCAGCGCTTAGGGTTTTTATCTGCATATTCACTGACCTCATATCATCAACTATGTTTAGCTAAGAATGTGCTTCTTACATGTCAACCAACCGACTTGAGCACGATGTTTCAGTTCGTTCACCATTCTCATCATACCAGACAGATAGGACAGCTCCAGATACCCCGAGTTAGAACTAATGTAGGAAAGCGCAGACTTGCGTACGTTGTTGCTGCGAAGCACAATTCACTGCCCACCGAAATTCGCGATTTGGGAGCGAAGAGCCTGTTTAAACGTGCTTTGCTAGAAGCTTTACGTGGTGACGGTTGAGGGGCTACGTGTGTGATGATGTGTATGTATGTTTTTACTTTTATTCACCTCTCTCTTACTTTTTATTTCCACAATGCATTGACGTGGGAGCATGAAAAACCTTGCTATCTTGAGGATGTTACCGAATAAACTGACTCTGACTCTGACTCTGACTCCAGGGGCGCCGTTACTGCCCAGGAGTGTCTTTCTATCCAGGGGCGCATATGCTGTCTAGGTGTATTTTTCAATCACAGACATGATTGAAATACATGCCCCTACGTCATCCTGGGGTGATTTTGTCTCCGGTGAGGCGCTATTTTTCTCTTCCGGGCACCAGTTTATCAAAGGGCACCTATGCTGTCCAGAAAACCTTTGTTATCTAGGGCTGCCTTCGCTGTTAAGGGGCACCTTTGCTACCCAAAGGGAGCATTTTACTTTCCTGGAGTGCTTATTTCCATCTAAGGGGAACATATGCTATCTTGCGCCTTTGCAAACATGGGGCGCACTTTTCTATCCAGGTGCGCCTTTGCACTTCAGGGGGCGCCTCTGCAATCCAGGAGGAGCCCAAAATAGATGGAGAATAAGAATTCTGAAATAAGGCGCACGAACACTGAAATAAAGTGCCTAGTTATCAGAAAGAGGCGCTCATCTGCTGAGCGGGGAGGACTGCTGGTTGGTGAGGGCAGCGTTCTCGGAAACGGGGCGCACATACTGAAAAAGGCACCCGGTTGCAGCGATGGAGCACTAAGCCTTCAGTTATAGGTTAATGAAATGTGGTTAAAGGCAGTCCATGCTCAAATTGAGCGCTCGAGCCCTGTAACAGAGCGCGCGACTGTCAGACAGGTGTGCCAAACCATAGACAGTAGGGCAGCTGAAGATGGAAAGGGACACCTATGATATCCTGGGGGCGCCTGTACTCTCAGGTGAGGCGCTTGTTTTCTTTCTCAGGCGCCTAGTTTATCCATGGCCGCCTATGCTGTCCAGATCATCTATTTCAAGAAGGGTTCACTTTGCTGTCCAGGGGCGCCTTTGCTATCTAAGGGCGCATATGATATCTGTAGGACGCTTTATGCAGAGGGCGCCTAGGCTGTCCAAGGGCGCCTCCTAGCCAAAGGCCGCCTTTCACTTCCCTGAAGTGCCTATTTCTATGTAAAGAGTGCATATATTATCTAGGAGTGCCCTTGATATACAGAGACGCCTTTTTGTCCAGCGGCGCCTTTGCTCTTGAGGGGCGCTGCTCCAATCCAGGGTAGCTGAAGATGGATAAGGGACATCTATGTTATACAGGGGGAGCCTGTACTTTCCAATGGGGCGCTCATTTTCCTTCTCAGGCACCTAGTTTATCTAGGGAGCGCATAGGCTATCCAAAGGCGCCTTTGCTTTCGAAGGGGTGCCTTCCTAGGGGCGCCTTTGCTATCCAGGGGCGCCTTTGCTGTCCAAAGCACTTGTGTTATCCAGGGTTGTCTTTGCTGTCCAGTGGCGCCTTTGCTATCTAAAAGTGCATATGATATCCGTCGGCGCTTTATCCAGTGGGCGCCTGGACTATCAAAGGGAACTTTTTCTATCCAAGGGTTGCATTTATTTTCCTGAAGTGCCTATTTCTATCTAAGGGGCTCCTATTCTGTCCAGGGCACCTATGTTTCCCAGATTTGCCTTTGCTGTCCAGGGACGCCTTTGCTATCCAAGGGCACCTTTCTTAACCAAGGGGCGCATTTTGCTTTTCTGGAGCGCCTATTCCTATCTAAGGGGCGCATATGTTATCTAGGAGCGCCTTTGATACCAGGAGGCGGCTTTTTGTCCAGGGGCGCCTTTGCTCTTGGGGGGCGCTGCTCCAATGCAGGGCAGCTGAAGGTGGATAAGGGACATCTATGTTATACAGAGGGCGCCTGTACTTCCCAGTGGGGCGCTCGTTTTCCTTCTCGGGCTCCTAGTTTATCCAGGGGGCGTCTAGGCTATCCAAACGCGGCTTTTCTATCGAAGGGGTGCCTTCCTAGGGGCGCCTTTGCTACCCAGGGGCGCCTTTGCTGTCCACGGCACTTGTGTTATCCAGGGTTGTATTTGCTGTCCAGGGGCACCTTTGCTATCCAAGGGTGCATATGACATTCGTAGGCGCTTTTTCCAGTGGGCGCCTAGGCTATCAAAGGGCGCCTCTGCCCCAGTAAAGACAGTAATTTGCCTTTACTGCCCAGTGGCGCCTTTCCTAGCCAAGGGCGCATATAGTATCCGTAGGGCGCTTCATCCAGGGGGCGCCTAGGCTATCTAAAGGCGGTTTTTCTATCGAAGGGGTGCCTTCCTAGGGGCGCCTTTGCTACCCAGGGGCGCCTTTGCTGTCCACAGCACTTAGGGTTGTCTTTGCTGTCCAGGGGCGCCTTTGCTATCCAAGGGTGCATATGACATCCGTAGGGCGCTTTTTCCAGTGGGCGCCTAGGCTATCAAAGGGCGCCTTTTTCTACCCAAGGTGAGCATTTTATTTTCTAAAGCGCCTATTTCTATCTAAGGGGCGCTTATGCTGTCCAGGGCACCTATGTTACCAAGATTTGCCTTTGCAGCCCAGGGGCGCCTTTCCTAGCCAAGGGCGCATATGATATCCGTAGGGCGCTTCATCCAGGGGGCGCCTAGGCTATACAAAGGCGGTTTTTCTATCGAAGGGCTGCCGTCCTAGGGGCGCCTTTGCTGTCCACAGCACTTGTGTTATCCAGGGTTGACTTTGCTGTCCAGGGGCGCCTTTGCTATCCAAGGGTGCATATGACATCCTTAGGGCGCTTTTTCCAGTGGGCGCCTAGGCTATCAAAGGGCGCCTTTTTCTACCCAAGGTGAGCATTTTATTTTCCTAAAGCGCCTACTTCTATCTAAGGGGCGCTTATGCTGTCCGGGGTACCTATGTTACCAAGATTTGCCTTTGCTGCCCAGGGGCGCCTTTCCTAGCCAAGGGTGCATATGATATCCGTAGTTCGCTTCATCCAGGGGGCGCCTAGACTATCCAAAGGCGGGTTTCTATCGAAGGGGTGCCTTCCTAGGGGCGCCTTTGCTACCCAGGGGTGCCTTTGCTGTCCAGGGGCGCCTTTGCTATCCAAGGGTGCATATGACAAATGACATCCGTAGGGCACTTTTTCCAGTGGGCGCCTAGGCTATCAAAGGGCGCCTTTTTCTACCGAAGGTGAGCATTTTATTTTCCTAAAGCGCCTATTTCTATCTAAAGGGCGCTTATGCTGTCCAGTTCACATATGTTACCAAGATTTGCCTTTGCTGCCCAGGGGCGCCTTTCCTAGCCAAGGGCGCATATGGTATCCGTAGGGCGCTTCATCCAGGGGGCGCCTAGGCTGCCCAGGGGCGCTTCATCCAGGGGGCGCCTAGGCTACATTAGTTCCCGATGGCGCAATCTTGCTATCTAGTGGCGCCTTTTCTTTGCCGGGGCGCTTTTGTTAGCTTTCTAAATTTCATCTTCAACATTTTGCTGGGGCGCAAAATACCAGTAAAGGCGTTTTTGTTTGGGCAGGGGCGCTTTGCCATGGTTTTAAGGAGTATGTGTTCATTCAAGTGGAATAAGTGGTATCTACCACCTTGGCGCACGAAATGGGCACAGGCGCGCCGCTCATATCGGGCGCCTTCGGCGCCCGATATGAGCTGAGCTTTGCTGGGGCGCTTCGGAGCTAAGGGGGGGGCCCGGGCCCCTAGGCCCCCTTGGATCCGTCACTGCTGTAAGTTTCGTTGTTCTGCATCTCTTCGTTTTTTAGTTATCTGGGGAAAACCAGGAGGGGGGGCGAATTTCGCCCCCCAGCGGGGCGCGTGTTAAAGGGAATGTGGCACCTTCATAACGTGATTTTAACAGAGATAGCTAAGTTGTAAAACAAGTCGGAAAACCCGGTACTCAATATATCATTTGTCTTGGAACTCGGGACTTCAATAGACAAAAGCTAAAACCTACCTGAAATGTACCCCTCATGTACCCTAAGCAGTAGGCAACAGTTGTCAGCAGTTGGTGTGACGACATATGCTGACGTCAGGGTGAGTATCAGCCAATCGAAGCCCGTGAAGCCTATTGAATATGGTAGTCGTTGCCAGATCATGACATCATCCATGACATATATTTATTTTTTTCCTAGAGGCACATTTAAAAAATAAAAATATTGAGCTTTTTGTAAATTTTTAAGAGAAATCAAGAGAAAGTATCCTTAATTATATTAAATTCCAGGATTCGACCAAGGTAATGTCAAGGTCAAGGTCAAAGGTCTTTTGAAATGTCAAACATTCAATTCCTGTCCAAAGGCTGCTATAGTGTCAGTTAAATTGTACATGGTTGTGAATATGCCATATCTATGTGAGGTGACATTGACAAAAAGGCCCGATTATATGACGTTATTACCTCACCTCGACAGTGCCGGCGAACTGGTGCCAACCCGTGGTTGCGACAGTTTTGACATATATAAAGGTCAAGGTTAAGGTAAAAGGTCACAGTTCAAGGTCATTGACCATACGGTTCTGGTCAGATGACATTATTCAGTAATACATATGTAACAGTGCGACTTCATACTTGGCTCGACAGCGTCTAGGTTCCTTCCGCGTACACACCACCACCTGAGGGTCCGATCGTACCCCCTACGATCTCGGGAACTAGAAGAAGAGGTCAGAAAAACTACGATATTGCCAACTAAGTTGGGGAAGTCTCCGGCAGCCAGAAGACCAAAACGGATACTAACCTCTTCGCTGTAAATGTTATCTTCAATACGGCAAGATATCACAATCTGGTACCAAAGCTTCGCATTCTCGGCGGTGAATATAATCATTTTCTCTCTCGTACGACTTCAAAACGATTTAAGTTCGGGGAGGCTCCCATATACTTGAGTAAAAATTGGCCTTTGGTGGATAAAAATAAATGCGTTCTCTAAGCTACGACTGGACATGGCAAGGAAAAGTTGAAACAATGCTGGAAGCATCATGCCGTCTGCTACTCTGGAGCCGACGTTTAACCATATCCGTTGACCTGTGACGTCACATTGTGCCAAAATGGGTCAAATTTAGACCCTTTAGAAGGTTCATCACCCCACGGTGGTATCGATGGCCCCTATTCTTTTCAGAATAGCAGAAAAAACGCCGAGGCGCAGCACCACAGCTGAGGGATCCATCTTTCACCCCATTTCCGGATGCAGGGGGCTTTTCCGGTCATGCCCCCAAAGCGCTGGAGGGGGACAAACTATCTTTTGCCCCCCCAAACGCCGGAGAAATGTTTGAAATAGGTGTTTACACTAGTTCTGTAGAGCAAAAAATATCCGCTCCCACCCCCCCTCTTCCCCAGGAGAGCGAGCATGTACATGGATAGGTAGCTTATACTAGGTCTGTCGAGCACCCAAATTGCACGTCCCACCCCGCCCCCTCCAGGAGGAGGAGAGGCAGACATGGGTTTGGCCCCCAATGCTCGGGTCCGCGTCCGCCCCCGTTTCACCCCATCATTTTCCCACCATTACTGCAATCTTTCACCCCGGGCCAATAGCCTATCGTGACCCAACTTGACCTCTGGAGGTCAAACCATTGAATTGAACGTTAAAAATGTAAATTAACCCGCGCCCCACCGGGGGTCCGGCGCCACCTTCGCCCCACCGGGGACCATCGATGGCCCCCTCTAACTCCGAAAATATGGGCATAAGCGCAAATCTGCAAAGTGCAATAGAAAGCTCGCGTGAATTCAGTAAGAAATTACTTCGCATGTTTTAGTGCTCAGGTCAATGGTTTGACCTCCAGAGGTCAAATTAGGTCAAGATCGGCTATTTTCACTCAAATATGCAATGATTAAGCAAACTGGGCATAACTCTTATGTCATTTGAGCTATTGAGGCCTGGTAAGGTACATTTGATAGCGAATTGCCAGTACTTTTTCCGCTATGTGGAACGTAAAGACCTCCCGCCAGTGGTTTGACCTCCAGAGGTCACCTCGTGACCTAATATGACCTGAGGTCACGAAAGGTGAAAAAGTGACCTTGCCGTATATCAAATGAAAGCCAGTGACACGAGAAACACGGTGGTAATTGTTTCACCGCTCTAGCTTAATTAGGTCAAAAGTTATTGTCAAAATACTGTTTTTGACCTCTGGTGATCTTGGATGACCTTGGAAAAGTCAAAGGACAAATATGACCCCTGGGATCCGTGAAAGGGTGTCAAAAAACGTTGTTCTGAGCAGTCTGAGTATTTGCAATCATTTTTGTGGCTTTTATATCATGAAACAACTTTTCCCTATGCTTTTCCAATGGGAGAGGTCGCCTCGTGACCTGACCTCAGGGCAAGAAATCGAAAAATCCCGGATATACACCTTGTAGACCCTGGAGAGGTTATGAAGTGTAGGAAGTTTAAAATCGATCGACTTTGAAATGTAGCTCTTACAGAGCTCTAAAGGTGAAGTGAGGTGACCTTGGTTGACCTCGTCTGGTGACCTGACCTTGGGTGACCCGGGGTAAAAAATTTCAGGGATGATGGGAAAATGATGCAGTGAGAGGTAGAGCCCTCAACCGCGGTGCTGCGCCTCGTCGTTGTTCTGCTATCCCGGAAAAACCTTAGGGGGCCATCGATGGCCCCCGGTGGGGCGAGGGTTAAGCCCATATTGAATTCAAGCGACCTTTCCAACGCACTTTACAAAATATATCTATATTTTAACCTATAACCCCTAATTTAGAAGTTAGAGGGGTCCATCGATGGCCTCCCGATGGGGCCAAGGCAGCGCCAGACCCCCGGTGGGTCGCGAGTTTATACCTCAAGAGCCATTAATTAGCCCTAGAGCGAAACAAAAGACTCCAACGTGTTTGTCTTGACCCAAGGATCCAAATGATATGCGGCATGACCTTGTGAGGTCAGATTATGACCTTGACTTTAGGTCAAGGTCAAATGACCATTCAAGGTCACGCTATCTATCAGTTGTATTCTTGGGTCATGCTCATTAGTTTTCACTATGATGCAAAATTTAAAACTGCATCTTGTTTCCTTCAAAAGTTATAGATACAATTAATTCCGAGATCTTGACCTTTGATGACCTCTGGTCAAGGCTGGAGATCTCTTCTCGATTCAGGGAGAGGGTTCTGGGTGAGTTAACGCAGGCACGACAATACAAGCCCTATGCAAAGCCTGAATCCAGGTGGGTTCTAAGCTCCCAGCCCTCCAGGATTCCACCCATACCTCTGGTGACCTTGGTATTGACCTGACTTTAAAATTAATGACATAATGACATCGAGGGACGCAAACCTCCTTCCCCGCCGTTGACATCCATGACCACCATGCCGACACACTAGCCGTTGAAATCAGGCGCTTTTTCTTGCTAACACGTGCAATAGAGCTGGGCTTCGGAAGCCCCCCTACATATTTCTAGAGGTGGCCGACAACCGCCCGTAGCCGAAAACGATAGGTACTCGGTCACATTTGAGATAATTCAATGACGCGTGGATCGGTGCAAGAATTTTGAAAATCGGTCGATAAGTTGTTTTTTTCTTATGGCCTTCAAAGCCAGATCTACATTTTGAGATCGCCACGATCGTGCGGTCCGGCCACTTTGCTTGCATTGGAGACCGAGTGGTGACGTCATAACTTCAGATGAATGGGACGATGTGTCTATCAATCTCACATGAAGATCAAGTTCAAGTTCAGGGTCAAAGGTCACAGGGCATGGTCATATAAGCTCTTTAAATGTCATAGAACCCAGTGGAAATTTGTTTTTGTGATATTTGTGATGCATATGTTTTAGGAAATATTATTTGGGACTTCCCTCTTGACCCTGGTCCGCTTTTAGCATATTTCCGACTTTTTCCGCATAAGCATGGAAGTTGCCGACTGGTCCAAAGCACAGCCAATAATTGGAACCACAGACAGATACTGACAAAAAACAAATATATTGATGATAAAATACGACAGGAATAATGTGATAGTCCAAGAGTTAGAAGAAAAACGTAGAACTTTTCAAAGGTTGTCTGCCCACAAGTATTTTGAGTATCTGCAGGGTATAATTGGGAAATTTAAGACGGATCCGAAATGCTTTTGGTCATTTCTTAAGTGCGTGAAGGGAAGCAAAAGTAAAATTCCAGATTTTTCAGATGGACACCGAAAAGTCACTGAAGACACTGAAAAGGCAAACCTCTTGAATGATGGATTGGCAGCAAAGTTCACCCCACCGGAAGTTTTGCTCTTTCCTACCGCTACCGAGTACGGGCTATCTCCTCTGAATAGATTCGAGATAACGGAAGGAACTGTTCGGGCCATTTAAGATAATCTTGAAGAACATAAGGCGTGTGGTCCAGACAATGCGAGTGCTAGGGTCATCAAAGAGTGTAGGAATGAAATATCCCAACCTGTTTGTATCCTCTTCAAAAAGTCCGTGAACGAGGGGATATTTCCGAGCAAGTGGGCGGAGGCTAATATTGTACCTATCTTCAGAAAAGGATCACGGAAACTACCACAAAATTATCGGAGCGTATCACTACTCCCAATATTTGGAAAAATTCTCGCAAAATGTGTGCATGCAACATTGCTAGCTCATGTACAACCAGTCTTATGCCAAAATCAACACGGTTTCGTTCCACGCCGGTCATGCGACACAAATTTTGCAACTTTACTAAAAACGGCGTGGGACTCGAAATCTTCCGGGCGCCAAACTGACATAATTTATACTGGTTATTCCGCGGCCTTTCAAAGTGTCAATCATAAATTACTTATCTATACGCTCCGGGAATCTTACAACATTTCTGATCCAGCTCTAAATTGGATCGCATCGTATCTTGGCTCTCGAAAACAGCGGGTTGTCATGAACGGGAAACAATCGAACTGGTCGGGCTCTGGATCTGGACAGGCTGGTATCGTGGTCCAAAACCTGGAAAATGAATTTAAACCCAGCCAAGTGTCAATCCTTTCGAATTACTCTTAGAAAGAAAGTTGTCGCATCCGAATACAAAATTCGAAACGTCACCTTGGATCACGTAGAGAAAATTTGGGGGCCTCGGCGTTTGGTTGGACACTAAACTGACCTTTTCCGATCATGTGGATTTCGTCGTTGGCAAAGCCAATAGGATGCTGGGTCTTCTGATACGCTCACTCCAGACAGGCCGAATGGGAGGAGAGTTCCAGACAGACAGGGACGGCGGATTCCAGGGTGCAAGTGGTGTAGTTGCACCACTCGATTTTTTCGAGTGGTGCAAAAGTATCTTTTTGCACCACTTGTTTTGGCTTTGTCCGGGAGGCGCCCCCCCAGGCCTCAGCCGGCGCCCCCGGCCGGTCAGAGAAAATCAAGCCTAATTACCGCCTACCTGAAGAGGTAGGATCCTCTGTGAAAAAGACATTTTCATACATCAATGACGCACCTTGACATCAAAACTGCGCCCTGGAAAGCAAAAGGCGCCCCCGTTGAGTAAAGGCGCCCCTCTGGATAGCATAGGCGCCCTTAAAAGCGTAGGTGCCTCCTGGACAGCTGAGGCGCCTCCGAAGAAGAGAAACGGCGCCCCTAGATATCACATGCGCCCCCTGGTTAGCACAGGCACCCCTTGACAGCAAAAGGCGCCCCCCGCAGAGAAAAGGCGCCCCCTGGACAACATACGCGCCCTTTGATAAGAAAGGCGCCCCCTGGACAACATACGCGCCCTTTGATAAGAAAGGCGCCCCCTGGAGAGATAAGAGAGAAACCCCCCTCCCGAGAACAACGGCGGCAGGGACGGCGGATTCCGCAGGACAGGGTGTGCAGTTGCACACCTTGAAAAAATGATGGTGTACAATAGTGTATTTTTGCACACCTGGTTTTGACCTCGTACGGGGAGGCCCTCACGGATTTGGGTGGCACCCCAGGATTTTGCCGGCGCCCCCGGCCGGTCAAGAGAAAATCAGACACATCGCCTGTCTGAAGGGGTAGTACCCTCTGTGTAAAATAAAATACACTTTCAAATATGAATAGCGCCCCCTGACATCAAAGCTGCACCCTGGACAGCAAAAGGTGCCCACCCCTTGAGTAAAAGTGCCCCTCTGGATAGCAAAGGCGACCTCTAGACAGTAGCGGGGGCGCCCTCTGGATAGGATAGGCGCCCCCAAAACAGCAAATACGCCCTTTGATACCAAAAGCGCCCCATGGACAGAACACACCCTCTGGATAGCATAGGCACCCCTGGACGGCAGAGACGCCCCTAAAGAAGAGCAACGACACCCCGGGATAGCATATGCGCCCCTGGTTAGCACAGGCACCCCTGGACAGCAAAAGGCGGCCCCCCGCCCCCTGAGTAAAGGATCCGGGTCTCTGGATAGCATAGGTGCCCCTGGATAGCGCAGGCGCCTCCTGGACAGCAGAGACGCCTCCGAAGAAGATCAACGGCGCCCCTTGATATCATATGCACCCCCTGGTTAGCACAGGCATCCCTGGATAGCAAAAGGCGCCCCCCCCCCGAGAGCAAAGGCGCCCCCTCTGGAAAGAATAAGCACCCATGGATAGGAAAGGCGCCCCCTGGAAAGGACAGCAGAACATTTTTTAAGTAAAACTCAGTGGAGGGGGGGCGGTGGAGATTTTCTTGTGCTGGCCATTATAATGTCTTCGGGGGATCAAACCCCCATTTGGAGGGGGCGTTAATAAAATTTAGACGTACTAGTGTTTAAAAAATGTCTCCTAATTTTTGTTATTCTATATTCTAAAGATTAGAGATGCTGCCCAGGACTGCGGGTTTTTTTCAACGGAAAAAGGCCAAACCGGGTTTGCGAAAAGGCCAAAAGGTTCAAATTGTATTTGCACTAAAAAATCTTGTTTTTCATAAATTTCGTCCAAGTTCTTCCCAGTACGGCTGTTGGAGTCTGAGTCTCATTAAAGTCCTCAAGGGACTTGTCACGGAGACCCCGACCCCACCACCCGAACGAGTAACGCCCACAATGAAGGGTTGATTTAGAAGCCAAAGTTTAACCTCCCACAAAGCACAGGGATGGCCGCCTCGCTCAGGTCACCCTCTCATCAGTCAGTTGCCAGCCGACCTACGTCGGGCAAACGATTGAGCGCCGGAGCGTCTCAGGGGAACCGATCTCAAGCCTGGACATGCACTCCCACTGCATGCTTCTCAGCAGCGGGCCGGAGCCCGACTCTCTACCAACCGAGCAACCAGGGCGGCCAAATGGCCAAATAAATACCACAAAAGCCATATTTGAGGCTAAAACGAACCTTACCGGGTGTCATAAACCCACAGAAAAAGGACAGAGCACTCTTGTATCACTGCAGTGAACAGTGCACTGTATAAAACTAAATGTTGATAATTTGATATTGACTTGACGATATATTTTTAGCACACTGCCCATCTCATAAGAAGGCAGGAGTCCCCTTCCAATCCCGTGTGGCGACCCAATTATTTTATCCACATAACTAAACAATTTGTTAGCATCATCAATTATCTTGGCCGCACCACTCCCCGCTAACATTTGATATCTTCCTGCTTTTTCTGTGAATTGTTTGCTCTTGAACAGTGACGGATCCATAGGCAGATCCAGGATTGCCAATCGGAGGGGAGCACCTTCCCGGGGGCGCCATCCGGAGCAGGGGGCGCCACTTTTGACCGGAAAAACCTACCAGGTGGGCGTAAAATCCTATCGGTGAGCACCGATTTTCGCACCCTGGGGGAGAGTGGGAAGCGCCACTTCAGGCGAGTGCCATCGACCTTTCAGGGGGCGCCGTGACCATTTCAGGGGGCGCCGAGGATCGATCGGGGGCTGCATCTGCCCCTCCCCTTTGCCCCCTGGATCCGCGTATGGGCGGATCTAGAATTTTAGTAAGGTGGGGGGGGGAACGCGGAGCCTCAAAGTGGGCACTTGACCATCAACTTTTCACCCAAAGGGCGCCTATGGTATTCGGTTTTCGGTTGCCGTCATTTTGGTGGATCGTATTTTTAACAACGTCCTATCCCACCCTCTCCCAGCCATAACAGTTTGTACCAGCCGAGCAAGATGCCTATTTGGCGTGATATTTGAAACAATGAATTGCTAAACAGTTCAGTCCACACTTTTTTCGGCACCTCTTGAAAAATCTGTAACTGCCACTAGGTCATGGAGAAATTCAAGACACTTGGGAAGATGCAACAGCTGAACATAAAGGTATATATCTGAGGATTTTTCTATTAGTGAAGAGGGGTTAAGTTTATTTTAATATCAAATATGATAAGCATCATTTTGCCTTTCCACGTGGCCAAGATTCGTAAGATAATGGTGAGAGGACATTGAAAATAATCGCAGCGAATATGAACCTGGCCTGTGCGCTGCCCAAGAAAATTATCTCAGCGGAAAAGCTTTTAAGTTGTAGGAAACACAAACCGGACTTTAACCCACATTATTAATTGCTCCTAAAAAATAATGTTTGAACCAGATGGCAGACTCAAGGAGATATAAGGGAAGTTGAAACGTTAAGATAAACACAGAATGAAGTATGTGGGCATTTTCCATCGACCTTTATCTATATTCTTCAATTCATCAGCATGGGAGAATTGCTCTTGTGCGTGAAATTTCGGAGGTGTTAAGAGAATTTCGGTAGCCATGTGATTGAATGCTGAAATAGATCATGCCATAGGCATGTGTGATTTGTGACATAAATGGGCCCTACTAGAATAAAAAGAAAACAGTTTCAACGTGTCCAAGTACTCTCTTGATAAATTGATAACTTTTTTTCGTTTATTGGCTGTAATTTGCGCGTTTAATGATCATGTGCAGTGTTCAGATCGAAGTGAAAAGACCATTCAGATTGATAAAACGAGTATATTTTGTCACTGACCATCCACTTATACCATCAACCATCGCCTTCAGGTCAAGTTCAGGACTCATTTAAGAGAAGAGGTGAGCGTGCACTGTGCATGCCCAAATCGAGCCACAGCCGCCCTCCCGATGGACAGACCGCACAGAAATACGTCCTCGTCGCGCTTGATTTCGCGCACGCGTACGACGTAGTGGACCACCACCTGCTACGCGTTCGCCTGCTGGAGATGGGGCTGTCAAATTGCACGGTGGCCTGGATTTGGCAGTGACTCCGGGACCGAAGAGTCCAGGTGGAACTAAATGGTGTGCTTTCCAGTGAGCGCATTTTCCGAACTGGCCTGCCGTAAGGAAGTGTCTTATCGCCAGTTTTATTTTGTATGGGCGGCTCGGCTGGTAGACGCACTCTGCGCGGTTCCCGGATGCTCCCCTACATGTACGCCGATGATACGGCGGCTCTCTGCACGGGCAACAACATCCAAGTCGCCAAGGACCGGGCGCAATAAAGCTGCTGCTGGCACCCTCATGAAGTGGACCCGACAGCACAAAATGGTGGTATCAGGAGCCAAGATCCAAGTACTGGTGATGTCCCAGTGGGCCAGAGACGCCGATCCCTTCAATTTTAAGGTCGACGGGAAGTCTGTCACTGCTGGAGACACCCTACAGCTACTTGGCGTCACCATCGATCGGCTCCTCCATTTCGGTCCACACTGTAAGAGACTGTGGGAGAAGGTCCACCCCTGCATCTCCCACCTACGTCAACTGTCCGGCTGCAACTGGGGGCTGCACGAACAGCACCTCCGAACCGTCGCTACTGGCTACGTGAGAGGAGCGATGGAGTAAGCGGCCGCAGCGTGGCTCCACGCCACACCGCCATTTCATGTCGAGCTGCTGGAACGCAAAATGAGAGCGTCGGCGCGTATCATCACAGGATGCACCCACTCCACTCCCAGCCGAGTTAAGACTCCCCGCGTAGCGGCCAGAAGGAGGGTACTCGCGACCCGACTGCTGGTGAAATTCCATACCCTGCCGCCTGAAGACCCTCTGTGAAGACGTGCGGAGGCGACAGCGCCCTCTCGACTCTCCTCGGTGACCGGGTGGCGGCAGGTGGGCAAAGACATGTGGGATCAAGCAGGCATCTCCCTCCCCATCGAGTCTTTCCTTCCTCGACGTCTTCCACTGTGGGTATCAGGAGAGTGTGTCACATTTCAACTAGACGTGGACCCACTGACATCAGGAGCGCCACCTGTCCGGAAGAAGCGAGTAGCTCTCCCCCACCTCGCTTCCATGACTCAATGTGCCACATGGGTGTGGACCGACGGGTCAGTGCACGGAGGGGTCACGAGCGGGGGAGCTGGGTCTTCATCGAATCACCAGACAGAGCCCAGCATGAGCTCAGGCGACCAGCAGAATCGCTCTGCTCGAGTTTTCAGGCTGAGATGGTAGCCATCCAAACTGCCTGTGTCTTCCTACTGGACTAATCAGTGCACACAGAAGATCCAGTCATCTTCAGCATGGCCTGCCAAGGTGACGACGCATTATAGAAATAAATGGCTTCAATGTCTGCAGATAAGACAGCGAATCGGTAAAAATCGCAAACTTCCTCACCATCAGCTTAGACACCTGGTCCAAACAGCAAAAAAAAATGGAGTACAGCTTTGAAGTAAAAATGGATCCTTCGTAAGGCAAACTAGAAAACTTCTCAACATCGTCACCAACAAATGCACGCCCTGTGCCATTGTCACTTTCTTTTGCAACCGTCTATATAGAAACAGACATGGTTTTCGAACGGCTCCGCAAGCAAGTTCATAAATTACTGGCGCGTCGGTTCAGGAGGCAAATTTTTGCTTTGCTGGCGTAGGTTGTGTTCGTGTTAACTGTCGAGATGAGCTATGGTTCAATAACAGCTGCTTCATGTGGTTCGACGAGATTGCTGTCGATACCAGCCTGTGCCAGCCAGGCACAGACTCTCACTCCCTGGTGACGGGTTGCAAAACGCGAGCCACTGTCTATCTGACTGAGGTAGGCGTCGCCAAAAAAAATGTTTGGTATGTGGGGCGTGTTGGTGACTTATTTTAAAGGGAACGTGGCACCTTGGTAAAATCCTGGAATTTTGTGTAATTAGGCGTACTTTTATCCAAAAATAATGAAACCACTCATGATTTCTCTGAAAAATGTACAACAAGCTCAATGCTTTTATTTTTAAAATACTCCTCTAGAAAAAATGAATAAATATCTGCCTCTGGATGATGTTATGATCTGGCAACCACTACCATACTCGAAACACTTCAAGGGCTTCGATTGGCTGATGCTCATCGTGATGTCAGCATATGTCGTCACACCAGCAGCTTACAACAATGGCCGCCTGGCGAGAGGTACATGAGAGGTACATTTCGGGTAGGTTTTAGTTTTTTTTCTACGGAAAAATCGAGTTTCAAGACAAATGATATATAGAGCACCTGGTTTTCCGATTTGCTTTACAACTTGGCTATCTCAGTTAAAATCACGTTCTAAAGGTGCCACATTCCTTTTAATGGCTTAATGCAAAGCGAGTATCTTACTGCGCATTTGTACCGGTATTTCACTAATTTCTACTGGCATGCTTATTATGGGTGAAGCTTGGAACGCTCTTGTTACTATTCTGATAGCGAGATGACGGACATATCGATAATCTTTTTCGCGGACTAAGGAGTGGCCTCATACGCAACCCCGGTCTGCGACCTGGAATAACCCCCCACCGGCGCAGGAGAGCCGCATGACAATGTGCTGAAATCAACCATATTTCATTCTCAATGTATCTCTTCATAAGCCTGTAGGTCAGTGCCATCATTCTTTTCTTTGAAATAAATAGTAAATATCCCGCAGTCAACCCCGGATTCGACCCGCGCACCCCTCATCACGAGACAGGACCTCTAACCACTAGACCACTGCGCCACACTGTACCGACTCCCACTAACCCTACACCTGTGACCCGTCAGGAGGTCACTGGCCGGTATCACGCAATCAAAACGATGCCGTGATCGTGGCGCCGGGTGTTGTGTTCGTACAGAAAAGGCATGGTATAAAGCTGCTTCTAGAAGACGAACCAAACATTAGATTCACCTAGAATCACTTGTATCGGCGACCCAGGACCCTAAGCTAGCTTTATGCCAAATTGCATCCACTTCCATTCATTTTGAGGACTTGAAACCATGGTGAGAAGCAAACATGTTCCGAGAAATTTAGCTCCTTGAAATACCCCTTCGGACGAATTACTCGAAAGCCGTTGGAGATAAGTGGGTAGTGTAAATGAATTGAATGACTGCAATTAATTTTCCTATTCAGCCATGTCAATTCTGAGCTTGTGAATGACATGTGCTCTGAACCGAAAAGCTGCAAATAAAAGGTTTTCTACTAAAATTATATTTATACATATAAGACAATGAATTTTATTATCACGATATCCATCTCCGAATATTATCAGGCGGAAGCAATGTTCTTTTATTATTTGAAATGAAAAGTCAAATCGGCGCATTAGATCGCGAGAGATTAAGATTTAAATGAAATGAGCAAAAATGTAGTCCTCCGGCAAAATGGCAAAAACTAGGTCAGAATTTTACGTTTTCCACTGGAAACTATGCCTAAGCACAAGAAAATTGACGTAGCTGCCTCCACGTGGCTGTCTTTAAACTAACTGAAGCGTGCCTTCTGACATTTCGAGCTTACAAGTCGGCTGTCAAATTTCAATATCTTTTTGCTTGTACTAGAAATACTGCGTTTTGGCGTAATAAATATTGTCGGACCAGTTCGAACTTTTTTCTCAGGTGGCCTTGTTGCTTATTCAAAAGGAGGCAAATTTCAAGTTCGTCGCTTAAGAAATAAAAATGATAAAATGCAAAATTGAAAACATTTGTTCCAAAATTTCTCAAAAACAATTTTGAATTTAAATTCGGGGGCCTTAGTTTGGGCGTCTAGCGTAAAAGGGCAATCACCCTACACAATTGCACAGCCCTGGTATCAACTGTCAGAACCGCCAAACGGCCAGAATAGAGCCTCTTGAGAAATCTCAATCCGCTTCGCTCCATGGATTTCGTCATGCGGCTCTGACACAGCCGTACTCGATCTTCGGACGAATAAGTGATCTATACAGCATAAGAAGCTTATAACGTAGCGTATAACAATGAGCGTATAACGTGCGCATAACGTATATATAGGCGATAAGCGTATAACGTGTATAGCATGAGAAACATTTCTCTATCTGCACGGTATCTCATCCTCGTCAACACCTTCAGTATTTTCAGCGTATCGAAACATTTTTTTGCGGAAATCCTTCAGGTGTGGCACATATGAAAGCTTATCGAGTGTGAGCCTCATAAATCTGGTTTCTGCTACAACGTCGCTCGGATTTCCGCGAATTTACAAAATCGGGTATTCAGTCTCAATTGAAGCCATTCTGTATGCATTTTATTGAGTGTTATGGGCGCCACATGACCTTCGTTGTCGGCGCGCCCTTAAAACCCAATGATGATGATGATGATAAAAGTGCATGCACTATGTCTTTGAACTTGAAAATTTCAGTCCATTGCGTGTGATCCATTGCTGCAATATGTCAAGGCCAAGCTGCAGCCGCCTCTGCGCAGCTGCTGTAGTAGACACTGTCACACATATTGTGAAGTCTTCAACGAAAAACACGTGACGTATGTTTGCGGGAAGTGTCTGCAATATCATTGGCCATAACTGCAAACAAGGCTATGAATATCGCAGAATCCTGGGCTATGCTACTCTGTTGCTGATGCCAATCCGATACGACTGAGTTTACGCGAAATCTAAAATACCTATTTTTCGGAATATTAGAAATAAACCACCCCAAGTGGCCTCGCACGCCGAGTCCAAAGAGTTTCTGCAGAACGCCATTGGATAGCAAAGGCGCCCCCAAGAGATGATGGCGCCCCCTGGGGAGGAAGGCGCCCCCTCCAGAAAATCTTGCACCACTTCTCGAAAATGGAATCCGCCGTCTCTGCAGACAGATCCTATTTTGACTGCATATTTTGGAAATGTTAGATCAATTCTTGAATATGGTTGCGTCATCTGGGGCGGAGCTGCAAAGTGCCAATTGGACAGAATCGAATTCGTCATGTGGCTGGCTTCAAACATTCACTCATCTCGGACATCGAATTCACTGTTATATCACGATCTTCTAAATGTTTTTAAAATCAGTAGCCTGTCCTAGAGGAGGGTCCAGTATGATGAATGCTTTGTTTTCAAGTTATTTACGGGAAATTGACTCCGCCCCCATGCTCGAGGCGTTCCCCTTACATGTACCTCAGTGGCGAACCAGGTCTATGAGAGAACACTTGCTCCATGTTCCGGTGGCACGCGTGGACACTGTAAGGCGTGGTTTGTTTTCTCGGGCGGTGCTGTGTTTTAATAGACATGTTGCGCAATATCCGGAAGCCGACTCTTTCAATTCAACATTAGCAGCTTTTAAATCCAGTGTCAAGAATCATATACGAAGCCATCCATTGTAAACGTTTAAAGGGAGGTATATTTATTTGTTTCTGTAAGGTGAAGTGCAGTGTTTTTCCTGTTCATTTTAAATTTTTAACCTGCAAAATTTTACATCTTATTATCTTAGAGTGTCTCATGTTGACTGCCATTCATCCGTTTACTTCGACATCAGCTATAATTGGGTGCATACCTATAAACTCAATAAACTCAAACTCAAAAGTCAAATTATTCCGGGAGAAGAGTGACGGGATGGGGCCCTCGGAAACCGGCACCGGCAGAGCCACATTTATGTCCCAACAAGTTGAGCGTCCGGTGGCAGCACAGTGGCACCCTGTAGGGGACTGAGCTGGCCAGTGGTACCTCACTAAAGCAAAGTGTCTACCAGTGAAGGCCCAAGCCCGAGCCTGCCCAGGGACACAACTTGCAGCAAGGCAGCAGGTCCGGCAAAAAAGGTGGGTCACCTGAGAAAAAACCCAAACATGTGGAGCGCACTCGAAAGACGACAGCCGGTGCTCCACCGCGCCAGGGTATCAGCACCCGCCCACAGCTGGTTTCGGTGGCACCCGGGTGCCAGCAGCGCCATCTATACAATCGCCACCCAGCGGACGATGGCACATCCTTACACAGCATTTAGAGTCATGTATATATGTATGTGTACACGTTTACAATAACGAACACCATGTATACACCAATGAAGACCGAGTATAACATAATCGAGGGACAGTTTACCAGGCATTCAAAGAACACCAACCAAAAGAACCTTGACTGTGCTCAAATGTAATGGTTTACGAGTTGTCACGACTTGTAGGCCCAATCAGACTACAATCATGGTTCGACCACCATTTGAGACTTATGACCTCGCTTGACCCTTAACACACGCATTGATGGGGGGTCTGAGCCACCTTCGCATTGACGGGGGCGGGTACCCGCCCCCCCTAAGATCTCGAGAACCACGGTAGGTAGCGAAAAACGGTAAACGGCGTTGGGCTGCCCGTCCACTTCTCCATCGAAAACATTTGAACCATTTTTTTCGTCTGGTCACATTAAAGGTCATGGGAGGTCAAAACATGCCGTCATAGGGATAACATGTAAATTCAGTTTTTTCGGCCATTACATCTGAACAAGTAAAGATAGAGCAAAACTGTATGAATCCTCTCAGCAAGCCGAGTCGAACGATATATAATTTGGCCTTCCTAGGTCAAATAAAGGATCTGAACTGACCTGAGGTCAGGTCAGGGCCAAATTATATAAAGTGCATATCATTAGAACTGCAAAGCCCAGGCGAGTATAATGCAGCTAAAATAAATGCTCTATCACCATCCGTTACTGATTTTTCCCATGTATTTCCAATGGAGAGGTCATGTCTCGTACCTGACCTTAGGTCATCGATATCAAAAATACCGGAACATATTTTAGAGAACTCGGTGGGGCCATTATGCGATATGAGTTTCAATCGGATAAGTTCACCCTGCTCCGACTTATGCCATCTTAAACTTTTTTTGAGGTCGGGTCACTTGACCTGTACTGGTGACCTGACCTACCTTAAAATTTTCACAGAAGTTGTAAAAATGATGAGGGAAAAGGAATGCTAAGTACGGCGGCGCTACGCGCCGCCATTTTCTGATGTCTCCGAAAAACCATGAGGGGGGGGGGGGGCGGGTACCCGCCCCCGGTCAATGCACGTGTTAAACTATTGAAATATATCGATGAAAATTAGCTGTGATGTAGATCACCATAGCCCCTCCCACCCCCCCCAACCTGTGTGTTTTGAAGCCTCTTAGTTTCCGAGATCTCAGCAAGATACATCTTAGGGTTCACCAGGCCCCCTACCGTGCGTGTTCGGTGTTAGTTCCAGACCCCTCTCCAGTGCGAGTCCTGAAGAAGGAGGAAACTAAAGAAAAGGAAGATCAAATACCGAGAATATTTTAAGACGCAAAATTTGATTTTTTGTGACATTTTCAAATAGTGAAAACGAATCATGGGAAAATAGTTTCAGTGTGGAAAATACTATTAGGTAAAAATAGCCTTGTTTTGGTGACAAACAGATATTATGACTCTCTTTCCGATAATCACATCATATAGGGAAGAATGCCTCCACATTTAATTTCAAAATATTTTGTTTTCAAGGATTTTGAATTTAAGAATACAAACTTTGCATTTTCGTGCTTATTTATTTATTTTTCTCACCACTATAACAAAATGGCGAACGTCTGCAGCCATCATTTCAGAGTCCATTGTTGACGCGCATCGGTGGCGCATGATATCCCTGACAATGATGATATTTCGGTGATAGTGTAGGAAGTGTCGAAATTTTGTGAAGTTGCGCTGTCCTGGCAACTTACTAACTGTGCGTCCTGCTGAGGTGGGTCTATACCTTCCGGGGTGATTTTTTTGATACGTTTAGTCAAATAAACTCTTTTAATCAAGATATGTCTTCTTCAACGAAATTGATAAGAGGAAGCGTGAGGAGATCAAAAAGAAGATCAGCGAAGCGACCTTGCCCAGGAAATGATGGTAAGTTGAGATGGTATATTTGGCTTGATGCACGTTTGTCTCAATGTGGTTTAATGGGAAGGAATATACCTAATGGCTCAAGTGGTATGTAACAGTTAGGTAATGCCTTCTTCAGTGAACACCTAACTCAATTTTCAATTTTGCTGCATTACCTGGAATGCAGAGCTCCTAATATCCAGAGCTATATTAACTGGAGTAGCATGAATTGTGGTACCTGTGTTGACAATACTGGGAACAATGACCCAGTCTGCAAAGTATGGCAGCAGGCCAGACAAGTAGCACCAGCCATCCAAAATTATCGCACCAGCAGCCTAAAAAATTCACATGAATCTGCCATATACCAGGGAGAAAAACGCACACATTCCTACCTACATGATGCCCAGCCTGCAGAACGTGGCAGGCGACTCCACGAGGCGCTTGGGGCAGCCCAAAGCCTGCCCCAATTGGGGCAGAAATTTGGATGCTGGGGCAGACTCCCCAAACGGGGGGGGTATTTTTACCGATACATGTTTTATCTATTCCATTTTAAACGAAACACCCAGAAATGAAATAAAACCGCCGTGCATCCAACCCGACGATGATAACGCACTCCACGACCCCCACGCACAGCAGCAGCCATCTTGCATTTATGATGCACGATTTCAAGAATACTTTTATTCAAAGGTACATTTACAAGCGAAGTCTTTTCCCCTAAAGACTTCAATTGCCACTGCTTTCGCGCCGTATAATCAATTCTTTAAAAAAGTATTTCAATTGATAACTAAATTCGATAAAGAATAATTTTTTCCACAGCTAAAGCATTTTTCCCCTTCTATTTACTTAAATTTGCATGAAAGCATCACAAAATTTGGAATATTTTCACAAGACCCAAGAGAAGAAAGATTCCTGTGCACTCGTGTGACATCACATCACTGACTGGCATTTGTTCTTGGGGGAGGGGGTTGGCATGCTTTGCTTTTGAACGGTGGACCATTTGAGTGGTAGACCCTTTGAAGAGTGGACCTTGTGACATAGACCCGATTTGCCGGCCTTTGGCGATCAAAACATAGCAGAGGAAATGCAAAAAAACTACATACAGGGAAATTTTATTTCGAGTTCAAAGTTTGTTTTCTGGAACTAAAACTAGGTTTAGATTACAAATTTAGAAAAAATCTAAATTTAGCTTTAGAAAGGCGCCCGTTGCCTGATTTTTTTATTCACTTCCTGGAACTTTACGTCTATTAAAAATTTTATTAATTTGGTATCTTTTTATTCCTATTTCTCTCAATGACAAATATGACGCTTTTGCGACAATTCAGCTTTTACAGAGCGACTTCAACTAATGATTGTCGGTATTAATTGTTCTTTCTTCTTCCCTCTGTGATTACCCGGGCCGATTGCTGCCCCAAGTACTAGTTCCTGCCCCAAGAGCCCCCCTCTGCCCCAAGATCGACCAAAAGCTGCCCCAAGTTGGTAGGTCTGCCCTGAGGCTGCCCCAACGAGATCTCGTCGAAATCTGCCACGTTCTGCAGACTGGCATGATGCAATGCTACCTCTCTTATTAGTTAATTAGTTAAGGACTTTTTATAAGGCCCCTCCTGTGTCTTTATAACTATTCAGCCAGTCTGCAAAATATGGCAGCAGGCCAGACGAGTCACACCAGCCATCTAAGTTCTGGCACCACCATCTTCCAAAAATTCGCACCAATCTGCCACATACCAGGGAAAAAATGCACCCATTCCTACCCCTACAATGCAATGCTACCTCAATCATAAGTCAGTTAATTAAGGGTTTTTATAAGGCCCCTCCTGTGTCTTAATAGCCATTCAGCCATTATTTGTTTATTTTAAGTGTCACTAACCTCACAAATTCGCACCAGGTAGATACAATTCGCACCACTCGGGTCCTGTCTCCAAGGGCACTCGCACCGACGAGATCTCGTCGAAAATGCCATACTTTGCACACTGGACAATGACCCACCAGTCTGTAAAGTATGGCAGCCAGTGTGCAAAGTATGGCATTTTTGACGAGATCTCATCAGTGTGAGTGCCCTTGGAGACAGGAGCAAGTGGTGCGAATTTCATCAACCTGGTGCAAATTTTTTAGGCTGGTGCGAGGAAGGTGCCACTGAAAACCAAACAAATAATGGCTAAATGGTTATAAAGACACAGGAGGGGCCTTATAAAAAGTCCTCGACTAACTAACTAATAAGAGAGGTAGCAGTGCATCTAGTGGGTAGGAATGGGTGCATTTTTCTCCCTGGTATGTGGCGGTGTGAAAATTTTAGACGGCTGGTGCGACTTGTTTGGCCTACTGCCATACTTTGCAGACTGGTATGGCAGCATGCCAAACAAGTCGCACCAGCCATCTAAAATTCTTGTACCACCAGCCTAAGAAAAATCACACCAATCTGCCACATACCAGGGAGAAAAATGCACCCATTCTTACCCTAACGATGATAGCATTGACCTCTATTTTTAGTTAGTTAGTTAAGGACTTTTTTATTATGCCCCCTCCTCTGTCTTAATAACCATTCAGCCATTGTTTGTTTGGTTTAAGTGTCACCTTCCTCACACTAGTTTCACAAATTCGCACCAGGCTGATGAAATTCGCAACACTCGCTCCTGTCTCCAAGGGCACTCACACCGATGAGATCTTGTCGAAAATGCCATACTTTGCACATTGGATGACCCAGCTCCCATGCACAAGTTCAGTTATGATCATACAATGTTTCTGGATACAATTTCAACTGTAATAGAGCTTTTGGGAATGTAACTTGGGTTCCAATCTGATTTTTGTAAGTCTGCATCCAACAGGATCTGGCACTATTTGGCTGATCAGTGAAAACTTCAGCCTGATAACGCCCGGGCGAGCGAGTGAGCCAGTGGAGCCTGGCTGCGGTCCTTGCCTGCTCCCTCCTGTGCCCTTCCATCCATACATATATTTACACCCAACACATACACAGAGCATACACACCTAGCTTTCCCCACATCAATTTTAACATGCATCTTCCATTGCTGAGGTGGACTGCTCCATTGTTCATTGCTCATGTTTTTCAATACTGTGTCATTTCTGCAAATATATATACAGACTCAACTGTGGTCAGCTTTCCCAAGAATGGCTACTTTCCCAACAATGGGAATAATGACTCATATTTTGAAATGCTTGTTCCATAATTGGAAACACGTTTTCCATTGTAAATTCAGACTGGAATTTCAGACAGCTTGAAATGAATAAAGGTGTATCTTCTGAATCATTTTGATGTCAGTTTCCCTGACTAAATATGAATGGCAGCCATAGGCAGATCCAGGGGATAAAGGTGGGCATATGCCACCCCAATCAACCCTGCGCCCCCTGAAATGTCGCTTTCCACCACCCGCCCCCAGGATGCGAAAATTGGCGCCCACCGATAGGATTTTGCACCCATCTGATAGGTCTATCCAGTTAAAAATGGTACCCCCCGCCCAGTGCGGATGGTGCCCTGCGGGAAGGTGCCCCCAATCAGCAATCCTGGATCTGCCTAGGATGGTGGCCCAAGGAAAAAAGGCCTGCCCCTGCAAGAAGCAGGCTCAAAGGAGTGGAAGGGGGCATAGGCTGATCCAAGTTTTCCCAGGGGAGGGGAACGTCAAAAGGGGGCGTCATCTGGGCAGGGGGTTCCAAATTCTATCGCAGAGTCACCAATTCTCACATCAAAGGGCAGTGTTGAATCCAAGACTTAATTGGGGAGGGGGCTAGAGTTTCTAGTCTCTCACACCATTGCCTTTGATCAGTCTCCCCGTATGTTTTTACTACATGCACTCTGATATCTTGAGGGGGGAAGCTTGTGACTCGAGGCAACACCTATCAGGTGGGCACAAAATCCTATCGGTGGGCGTCGATTTTCGCATCCTGGGGGAGGGGGCGGTGGGAAGCGACATTTCAGGGGGGCGCCATCGATCTTCAGGGGTGCGCCAAAGGTCAATCAGGGGACACGCCAAGGGTCGATGTGCAGGGCGCCGATGGTCAATGGGGGGGCGCGAGGGTCGATCGGGGAATGTGCCCCCTGTGCACGCCTGGATCTGCCTATGAATGAAGTACCCCAGTATAGATATCGAGTTGATGCAGTGGCGCACCATAAATAATTAAAACCTACGGAATAGTTCGATCTGGGGGACAAAAATTGCAAGAATTAAAAACTTTCTGATACAAATAAATTGAAAACAGGTTAAGAAATACAAAAATAGCACTTTTAAGGTGTACTTACTTCCTAAACAGCCGAAAGTCACGGTTTTCCTCTATTTCCTCACTCGTCAGGCACATGGTGGGCAGTGTGGCGGCAATGAAAATATTTTTGCTGTCTACAATTTTGAAATTTTGTTTTTACTCTATTATTTTTCATCAACTTTCCCCGAAAATTATCTAAAAAACATCTGTTTGGTCGTACAGTTTCAGAGCAATCTTCAATCGTTCGTTACTGTTGGGGCTGGATCACGCAGTGAAGAAGAATATTTGAGGGAGCAGTCAAAGACAGATTTTCTAATTCAAAGTAGACCCCTCGCCCTCAAATTTTAAGAAGAATTGGAAGTGACCAGGTAGAAAGATTCCCCTTATCTTATCGTAACTCCTGTTGTGCTTTCTGAAAACATCGTTCCGGGCGTTCCCATCCTTGGTAACACGTTTCCATTTATGGAACAAGCGTTTCCAAATATAGGTCAATGCTCCCATTGTTGGGAACGTAGCCATTCTTGGGCACGCTGACCAGTCTCCCCCACTGTGATGTTGAGCACAATAGGCAGGCACAGGACCACTGATCCGTTTGTCCATCCCCCTCTAACTGGACAGAAATAACTTGGCACCCATATTTCTGCTTTTTTCTCTTTCCCGCTTGCAACCGGTCTCATCATGGCTTGTGCATTGTGATTAACCTATATATGAATTCATTGCATGGAAATGGAAGGGGGGGGGGAAATGCTTGCTGGTCCCCCTCCCCGTAGCTACTTCTGTTATATCTTTACCTTCATCATTTATGTTTTAGTCATAACAGCATTATTTCCCGGCCAGGGCCCCATTTCATAAAAGTTGTAGAAATGCGACGTGTTTTACATCACATTCACCTGCAAGTTACGCCGTACTCAGAATCACGTTTCACAAAGAGCGGTGACATTCACGCGAAAGCGGCGTAATTATCAAATGCAGCGTGAATTACGCCCAATTCCAGAATGGAATTACCCGTATCAAATATGGCATATTACTGCTGTATTAACACGCGCATTGACGGGGGGGGCGGGTACCCGCCCCCTCGGGTTTTTCGGAGATAGCAGAAAAACGGCGGCGCGTAGCGCCGGCGTACTTGGTATACCTTTTCCCTCATCATTTTTACAACTTCTGTGAAAATTTTTAAATTAGGTCATCTCAGGTCAGATCACCAGTACAGGTCAAGTGACCCGACCTCAAAAAAAGTTTAAGATAGCATGAGTCGGAGCAGGGTGAACTTATCCGATTGAAACTCATATCACATAATGGCCCCACCGAGTTCTCGAAAATATGTTCCGGTATTTTTGATATCGATGACCTAAGGTCAGGTACGAGGCATGACCTCTCCATTGGAAATACATGGGACAAATGTTTTTTTTACGGAATAACTCAGTAACGGATGGTGATAGAGCATTTATTTTAGTTTATGTTTAGTTATGTTTATGCAAATTGAGTTTTGCATAAATAAAAGCTTCGGCGATAATTATCAAAGGACTGCTTCGTACTGTTGTGCCCCCAACTCTGTGACGCACTCGGTTGTGATGATGCGGCGGTGTTGTGCACTGTGCTGCAGGTGCAGTCGTAACTGAAACAGCTCGATTACGGCAATGGGCAAGATATCCTTTAAATATGTTAGTAAACCTTTGTATTAAGAGATAACATGAGGTTTAGGATGCGTTCTTTGAAATATTCTGTCCCGGGATTCTGCGTGATGTGACGTCACAGCCGTTCTTTGAAACTTTGCCCGTGATTCCGCTCGGAGTGCTCGGAATCGAAAAAGTAATTCCGCTCAAGATGTCGGCGCTTATGGGTGCAGTTCGTAGCTGTGAGTTTGTGGACTTTAAATGTTTATCTGCTTATTAGGTCCACAATATATTTTTAAGGATAATTGGTACCTTATAATAAAACCTAAATGAATGTAAATTAAAGATTTGTGCGCAAACAAGTCAAAATAAACAATGGGACTGTCGCACCTCGCCATTTACGCCACATTCCGGCCTCATTTAAGAACTTTCCACAGTCGGAATCCGGGGAAAATCATGACATCACACCCCCGGGATTCCGCATCAGAATATTTCAAACAACGCAGCCTTATTATTCATCAATTCCGGCGAAATAAAACATTGTATTGTTGAATGTTGTTGGTTGAACCTGAACGGGTGTGTAAGGACCAGGGCACCTGAAAAACAGTAAGAAGTGGTGGTAAGGTGACAACGTTTAGTAGGGTGTGGGGGATGGGTGAAAGTCTGTAAAGCCACAGGGTAATATTGCATTGTGTAGGTAAGGATAGGTGCGTTTTTCCCTGGTCTAATGATGTTCGCACCAATGGGGATTGGTGCAAATTTTAGGTGGCTGGTGGTGCGAATTTGTGCGAGAATTCTAGATTGCTGGTGCGACTCGTCTGACCTGCTGCCATACTTTGCAGACTGGTTTCCCCAGCACCAGGGTGAGGAGCCGCCAGTCTCTGCCCTGTACATTTTATTATATGAACAGTTATCCGGAGGCATGGGCTTTTTATGATTTTTTTGCATAGGACCCCAATATACATGTGCAGTACCAAACATTTTCATTGCAGCTCAGGGAGTAAAGGAGAGCAAACTGCAAAGGTTAAAAATTTATTTGCAAAATTGGGTGAAGGGGAAGTGAAGGAAACATCACTAGTGTGCCAGAAATGTAGAAAAAGTTGAGGTGGAAAACATTTTGATACATTTCAAGAATATCCCCATCTAAGCTATAGTCATGGTAACTGTTATTGCTGTATCCTGATCCTCAGTCCTTTCCTCATAGCTCCTTTGTCATAGAAACTAAGCCAATGACCCGTAATTGGAAATTATCCTTCAAGAAATGGAAACACCTTAAAAAATTGGAAACATGTGACCGTACTTCTATGCTGTGCTGTTATGGTATTGCTGTATTTTCTAGGGCTCTAATGAATCAGAAACAATATCTGCAACAGAAACTGGTCGATTTAGAATAATTTCACCTCCATTTATTCAAGAGGCCTTATTAAAGGGAATGTGGCACCTTGGTGTAACTCCAGACTGGTGCTTTTAGGCCAATTGCTGTTGAACTGACGGTTTTGGTCTTATTTCTGCTGAAAAATGGTTATATTTTGTTTCATTTCTCTTTCCTCTGTTTGCAATACAAAAACCTCCAAATTAGCATAACATAAGATGTGTATTAGCTAGTAATGCCTTGTGCCAGATTGAACCTGTTTGAATCCATCACGTTGATAACAGGACAGCAACACCCGTACAAAAACAGTCAGGTGCAGCTGCGCGTCGTGTGAGAACCACACATTGGACGGCAGCAGTCGGCCGGGGTCCTGTTTGGATTCCAATCTGAACTGAACTGCTTGGGCTCAATTATTTTGAAATGTAGAGCAAATATTTACCTTCACACAGCTGAATACTGCCATATCCTGTTGGATGCAGACTGACAAGAATCAGACTGGAACCTGATTTCAGTTGTGTTAGGAATACACATATAAGTGAAATGTTTTACTACAGTGTCTCCCTCTGGTATAAGCTGATTAAGGCATCATTAAGTTGAAGCTGGTTATATGATGTTGGTTATATTTGGAAGAGGTAACATTTTTAAGGATTTTTATGAAGGATCATGGAAAGTCCACAATGGATATTCAATTGAGATGTCAGTACTACCTGCATAGTTAAAATCATGTACGGGAATTTCTGAATTGATACCTTTTTGTCAACTTTGCTGGCAGGAAATGAACATTTCTAAAACACGAGGCTCAGGCCCGGAGTATTGCTTAGTCCACCCAGTGCGTTATACTGGTAAACAACCAATGTTGTGAGATATGTCAGAGTAACTCAATTCTCTGGCTTAGTTCCCATGACCAAAAGGTGATCTAGATGAGACTGTCGATCATAATTAATTTAGGGATAATTGTTTTGCCTTGTTTGTAAGGGGTTTGGCCAAGGATATGTTTCAGTGCCGCATCCAACATTACCCAACCACTGGTGGTGGAACGGGGGCCATCGGGGCACGGTGTCCCCCTGAAATCATACATTTTAATACTAACCTTGTGGCGTTGACTGGAAAGAAATGGGTTGAAAAGCCCAGGGTGCCCCCCTTAAATTCGGACGTTACGCCGTCAGTTTCCAACCTCCTCCCAGAAGAGTATTAGACAGTAGTAAAGTATGCCACCTCTTCTGGAAGAGCTTTGGGGAGGTGCTGAAACAGATCTATTGTAGGAGGCTTTGGGGAGGGTGCTGGGTCAAACGATCACAGTGGTATGGTCAATATGCACAGATAGTATCCGCTACGGTCTCACCGGTATGGGGGTGCCTGCCCTCTTAAAATGCTGGGGCTAGTCAAAAGATACCTTAGGTAGCCCATTTAGACCTTTTCAGTTTTTGTACAGGTCACTTAATATGACTAGAGATCAAACAAAGTTCTTATGTTGATGTGCAATGGAAGCTTACCTTTTTTGCCACAGTGGCTGTCAGAGCAGAGCTGTAGAATGTGTAAGCACTATTGAAATCCTCTTATCAAGCCTTATTGGAACGATGTATTATATGACATTTCGACGTTACATACTAAGATTTACTTGACCCGTGTCCAAGTCATGGCCAGCTTGGGTCATGATGCATATCAACTGCGAATACCATAATTTATCTTGTGTAGAGCCACATGCACTTCATACTTTTATCACGGTAATCGATCGGTGACGATTTCACCACTATGGATACGTCTAACTGGTTTAATCCTTACTAGTTAGTAGGTTATAGGACCAATGGAAACCAGATGACGGTGGGCAAAGTAACAATCATGACGCGCCCAGCCTGTGGGTCTCCACCGTTGTCCCCCACGCGCATGTCTGGCAACGAATACCAGTGGCAGCGAGTGTGATAGTTCTGACTGGCAGTAGCATCCTTTCAAACACTATTCTGCCAAAATAATAGTTGCTTCCCAATTCCTTGTAAAGTTTCAAACTGTTCGAATGTCTACCAATTGCCTCATTCGTTGTAAAAGAGAGATCATGGTCCTTACTCGACCCAAAGTACCGGCCGGTCCTTACTCAACCCAAAGTGTATAAAACATCCATCTGCCGCAAGTTGTTATACCGGTTGGCCCTATATAATGGGAATCTTAGATCAATGAGTGTTTTATTCGTGTTCTTTGTCAAGAGAGATCGCTCGACCAACTGGAAAATTCACTAGTTGAGACGATTTTTTTATTCCACTTCTGACTTGATTAAAAATTTTGATGTCTGTTGAAACTAATTATCACCTATGTTGAAAATCACTTACTTTTCTCGTGTTCTGATGCAGCTTTTTATGGCTTTCGTTTAGAGCTGGGACATGTGCCCAAAAACCCTTTTTATAGATTCGTAGAAAATTGAGCGTCAAAAACTATCTTTTTAGGATATGCTACACACCCCAGGGTATTTTTCTTACACGCCCCAAAGGGTACCAAATGCTTCCATGCCATTCTCTTGAAAGATGTCATTTAAGTATCACAATTACTGACTCAAGAACGGAAATGTGCATACATGGAAAATAAATATTGCGTAGCTAATAAATAAACTATTTGTAACTGCTGCGGATATTTTGAAGCTCCATCCCAAAACTTTTTGGTCCAAAATACATGTTGACAGGCTTAGACACATTGTTTCACAGCACCTAATCTACTGAGTTGGGCATTGCTGGGCTGAGTGTTCTCAGTAGCCTGGTCACCAGTCGTCAGCGTTGTGCTACTCAGCAATACATGTGACACAAAGTAGCAAGCGTTGGGCAATTCGAAGGACGATTTTAAAATTTGGAATTGGTTGGAATTGGTCATTATTGTTTTTCAGGGGTTCTTTTAAGATTTGGCACCGTGAAAAAGAGCTCTACTTATGTTTTTCTGCATGAAACTTTTGCTGTTAAAGATGATGTATATATTTTTCGATACGATCTGGCTGGATCGAAACATTGCAGGGATGCAGAGAAAGCAACATATTTAAGTAGGTGCAGTAACGTATTGCGATAAAATACAACTGGATCCGTAAATGTGAGGAAAAGGTTAAAACTCAACATGTGCAATAAATTCCCAGAAAATCCTTTGTTTGCAATGTAGTGTATCCACTGTTCACACGGCCGGCCCGGCTACAAGGTCCGGCGGTTTCGACTTCTCAACAAGGAACAATTTGACGTCCCGAAAACCATTCCAACAGGTGGCAAAACTAAGAGTCGCGGGTTCCACAATGCTTTAGCAATTTGTGTCAATAATCCGAGTAGATAATTATTCAGTGATGTGAAGTTACAAAGAAGAATAATGCACATACCATTAGATGTCAACATAGGTCTTGGTCCCGTGACATAAACGCGTGGAAATGCGACATGTTTTACACCACACTCATTTGCAAAGTTACGCCGTACCTAGGAGCACGTTTCATAAATCGCCGCAACGCTCACGTGAAAGCGGCTAGGTATGAAATCTAGCGTGAAGTGTCCCCAATTCCAAATTGGATTTTCATTTTTTCAATTTATTGCATAACTGCTTTTTCAAAATTAAAGAGTACACAATTATTTGAAAATTGATTGGCTATAAGAAAAATCTTACCATATAATAGTTATTTGTTGCCAAATAATGCAACAGTAAGAAGCAGATCATGCATGCCCTGCTTCAACTGTTGCCAAATAATGCACGCAAGTAATAAAAGTAGTTAATACAAATGCGATGCAATTTTTGGGAAGGCCCTCTTTTTGCTTACATAAATATAAAGGACTTCTCCACCAGTGAAAATGAAAAACGGTCGGAGCTTCCGGCTATATTTTATCAGCCTTCGTCAGCGAGTGGTCGGATCGATCGGTGGACATCGGAAGACCGAGTCTTTCGATGTCCACCGATCGATCCGGCCACTCGCTGACGAAGGCTGATAAAATATAGCCGGAAGCTCCGACCGTTTTTCATTTTCACTAGTGGATAAGTCCTTTATATTCCTGTATAGTGATGAAGACCGAGTCTTTCGATGTCCACCGATCGATCCGACCACTCGCTGACGAAGGCTGATAAAATATAGCCGAAAGCTCCGACCGTTTTTCTTTTTCGCTAGTGGAGAAGTCCTTTATATTTATATAATTCATTCACATCCACTTATCATGTCATTTCGTGATTCTATTTGCTGGCTGTAAACTATATCTCCTTTACGAAACAGGATTGTGAATGTTCGATGCTGCATTCCAGTGCAGCGTAATTTGCACCAGCGTAAATGTGCAAGCAGTTGTATTTTTACGCTGCATTTTTATGAAACAAGATTGTGGTGTATTATTCAGTATCTTCGCTATATTATGCTACTTCTACGCTGCTATCATAAGTCACACTTTTTTATGAAATGGGGCCCAGGTTTGAAAACAACTTTAAGGGGCATGATTCTTTCATAGTTGGCAAGAAACTTTCATATCCAGGATACCTAGCTTCTTACTAAAACGTAGGGGCAATTACATAATGTGGTGTATGTAGTGTTGGTCTCAGAAGTTTCTGACGAAAGCATGTGGGCTACACCATTGAGACGTGGAACGTTTTTGCCTCACGTTTTGCCAGAAGCCGTTGACGCACGAGTTGGCGTTGTGATGACTTATATGGCACCCTGCTTATTTCACCATCATTGGACCACGGCATGCATCGCTATGGAAGCCGATCCATGACACTGCTGGAAAAGGTCCACATAATGTTTGGATCTGTTGTGTTGTTGGGACTGTCATATTGAAACTTAAATGATTCGTATATCAATCGATTCAAACTATCTTTGGGATCAGAAGTCGTTGACGTCTCCCAGTGTGTCTCCCATGGTAGACCTTATTTCCCGATGTATATCGGTTACTTCTGATGCATCCGGTTTGTGTGGGTACCCTTGGGTGCCGAAAACTTGGTTAACACAAACTTCGCCCGGTCTCCCCTGAGTTGGTAGGACAGTGTGTACACCCCCCCCGTGCTTTTCGCGGAGAGTAGACTGGTTTCTGACCTCGCCTGTGTCCGGCAGACGAGATCTCGGGAGTGGGAGGCAGCGGGGCGGCCACCACCGTGGGGGTGGCGCCGGGCTCGCCCTCTGGTGAGCCGCTGGCCGGCTTCTCGCCGCTGCTTTCCTCCGGCGAACAGATGATTCTCGACCTGACCAGCCCTCTACCGGCCGTCTCGGCCAACGGCCACCTGGCGCCCTACAGACTGCGCAACAGCAAGTCGCCGCCGCCGGGTCCCAGCGGCCACCTGGTGGCCTACCCCGGCCGCCGCCAGCCCAGAAACAACTCCACTGATGGTAGGTGGGACGCGCCGTTCACGTCAGTGGTGGTTGGGAAGTACTGCCTGGAAAGTTACACCTCCTTCTGGCTTTTTATTCTGTCTATCTGGACGGATATTTGAGCACTTGCAGGAAATATACTGCTCTTGCCTTACCAAACGTTTGGCGTTGTGTGGGAGGAGTGGTGCGATGACGTTTGGAAGAAGGCCCATGTGCAGTCGGAAGTCAGCCCTGGAGTATTTGGAGCACCTGCTTTCATCAATGTGGGTTTTTGGTTATAGATGCAGTAATGCCTTATTGGGTTGAAGATGCACATCGGAAATTCTACACGTCAGAGATCCTTAAGAAAATGGCTGATGTTTGTCATAGTCAGATACAGCTGTTATGTATTCCTACGTTATTGTGCCTCGTGTTCTGTTCTGCCTATTGCTCTGTGCGCTAACACCGGCTGCCCTCTCAGATGACAGCAGCTACGACCCGCTGGGTGAGGACCTGTCGCTGCCGGGGCCGTCGACAGGGGTGGCGGCCTACCACCTGCGACACCGTTCGCCGACGCCGGGTCCCAGCGGTGCCTGCATGCCCTGCGGCGCCGCCAGCCGCGACCACACCGCCCTCCCCTACCGCAAGCGACCGCGCAAGGGCTCCATCGCCGACTGTGAGTTCACAGCTATTGTCCGTCCACGGTGTTTCCCTCGTCCAGTCACAGTATCTTATCCCATCCTCGTCCTTAGCCTACGATGCGTTATACTTTTGTTTGACATATGTATCCCTCCTTTCAATACGATGGATCTACGAAAATATACGTAGGGGCTGTTTGGATGCCTTGTATGCACAGTGCAGAACAGTCCAGCCCGGAAGCAGCGAAAGCCTCCGCTGACCCTAATTCTCAGTGGGCGGATTCTGCCCACCCTCATGTTCTTCTGGGATATCGTCAAAACGGGTCACGGTATGATCCATGACGATGTCTGATCCTGTCTTATCAATGGCGATAGGATAGGATCATACATCGGCAATGTGCATCTTGCCCCCTTTTTCTCTCCTGCATCCGCCTTTGATTATTTTTTTACATTTTTCCACTTATCTCGATGTCAAAGATATCTGGCAGTTTCTTACTTTTTGCTGAAAAAACACTGGTAAGATTAAAAAAAACAAATCACCATTCATTTCTGACCCTGGAACCGCCATGGAATTTTCACAGAACTGATCTTTTTTCATCAATTTTCTTTTAATACATACTGGTTTTGTGAAACTCTAAAACTGGACCAAGAGTTATCAGGAGTATCTAAAACATCAAGAAAGTATATTTTGCACGATTCTCACATCTACCTTCTACCCACAAATCTCACAGTTTTGATTGGTGTTAAAATTGAGTTAAGCGTTTCGATCCCACTTGGAGTTTTTGAAATTGGACTTGAAATTTTTAGATCTTGAGGGGTGGGAGGCAAATGCTGCCGCATGCCAATGATAGGGGTAGCCAGGAACCTGACAGGAATGGGGTCAGGCCGGGGCCAACTTATGTCGGGGTCTGCAACTGTAACGTATTTCCTTCATGTCGCAGTCTGGGATCTCTGGTCGCAGTTTCGGATCTCTTAGGGCCTGGTGTGGATTAGAAGCGTCCTCGCACCATTCGTCGTGTGTGATTGAAGAGAGTAGCAAATTCACATCTGTAAGAGATGCTCTGTAGGGACTCCGAGATCTTAGCGAAACTTGTTATTCATCAATACGCAGCCTCTTGCCATTTATGGTATAAGTAGTGATTACATAACCTACATTGTTCGGTTTTTGGTTAGAAACATGAATCGCTCTTGGAATAACCATTTATACAGTCTTTTCTTCGTACTTTGCACCTAATTGCTAACAACAGTGATCAATGCGGCAATGCCATTTAACGCTGTCCGGAAACTATAGGAATTGATTCATGTCTGAGACATTGTCTCGCATTTGCACTTGTCACGCAGTACTGTTTCAAAGGCAATCGTAGAAAAAATATTCAAAGTTAAACATTTATGCTTGGAGTCGGTGCGTGTTGCGGACAAGTGCGTGTCATCAGCAAGCAGCGAGCGGGGGGTAGCGCTGTCTATTTTCAGTTTAACTGTGGGTGATGCAACCCTATCAACAAGAAAATCCATACCCGCACACATTAGGCCGGGTCGATGGAAACGGATCCCGGTGAAAGGGGGAAATTATTGGTCCTTGTTCAATTTAAAGCTAATCTGCAAATTTTCAGCAATTTTAATTGAGTCTGAGTACTAGCGAAAAGCTCATTTATCTGAGCACTTTTTGCTGTTTTTCTCCTAAAATGTGATTTTAGAACATTGGGAAGCCTCAGAGAGCTCCAATTTTGCGATTTTTGAATGCGCCGGGTGCTGTTACACCAGTTGTGGTAGAAGAGTTATAATCGAGAGAGATCTATTAGTCCTTTTATAGTGTTTTCCGTGGAGGCTTTAGCATCCGTCACCAGTGACATCTACCGGTGGACACGATAAACAGCGCGCGAAAGGCGTGCTGTGCGCCGGGGTTTGGTCCCATTTAAGGGACAGGTGGTGATTCAATTTCTTGTAATCAACCGAATGGGATTAATCTGATGAAATTGCGGTTTTCACATGTGTCTGAGCCCATACCCTTTCCCCTTCCCCAGCTTTGTTTGCCTGATAAGCAATGGTACATAATCGTACCTATTGAACGGCAAATGGGCATTACAGAAACACCGTCTTAAGAGAATGTAACTTGAATTGGCACCAGTCTTGCTGGCTTTCATCTCCCCCTCTCTCTCTCTCTCTCTCGCACGCGCGCTATCTCGAATCTCCTTAGGTACATTCGATCCGCTGCCAGGACCACCGCACATTTGACACCAAGTATTGACACTGGATATTGTCGCTCATTTGGGAGGGTATGCTCGCTAAATACGAAGAAGTCACGCATCAGTTTGGCTGACGGCGTGACTTAAAGTGGTCGTGGTACTGTCCGCTGCGTTAGTAGTCGGCTTATTTCATGCGCTAAAGCCATCATTTTTAGCTATGGCTAGTGGTAGGAAATCTGAGCTAAAAACTCGGAAAACTCGACAAGGTACCGACAATTTTGTCGTGGGCCAACCTGCTGATCTTCCCACAAACGTGTTACCAACGAGGAAGCAGTTTATCAACTGTTTTCGAAACATACAGCGGGAGATAGACCCTTTAACCAGACGGCTGACATCTGCGGCAAAAGCAAAGAAGCTGGCGTGCGATCGAGTTGCAAGCACTTGGCGTCAGGAGGGGATTCCAACGGTTAGTGGATCTCGTATCAGCCAACTGGGTGACATCTGTCATAGACGTTTCAAAAAACTTATGAAGCGCGATCGGGATGATACCGTAAGGGAGAGGGAAGAGACGTGGTTCTCCAAACTATTTGACATTGCTGCTTGTAAATGTTCAGACCTTCTGAACTGCCCCTGTGGCAGAGACGATAAGGTGCCGGAGCTAGAAGTTGCGTTTCTCCATGATCAGAGAACCGTGAGAAGAATCACGACCGGCTCCATCGACCACGAAGAAAGTCGTCGCAGGCGAGTGCAACAAGATAGGAGGGGAAAGAAGGACACAGCAGATGACAAGAGAGTCTCCAGAAGGACCAGATCCATACCAGACACACTTACAGGTGCGAAACTTGTATTTTAGGTAAACCATTGCTCTGTTAATGTGGTCGATAGATAACTCCACTTTATGTTTTTCGAGCGTTATTTTCGACGCATGGAGTTTATAAGTATTTGTTACGTCCTCAATAGACTAGTTAAAAGGACAGTAGTCTCCTGAGCGCGCTAAGCTGAGAGTATTTATCATCACTGGATGACCTCGTGCGATATGATTAGCCTAATAGCGCAAAAAACTAACCACAGTTGTAATATAGGTATTGCAGAATACTATGTAAGTTTTTTTTCGTGATCGGAATCGGATACACATGTAATTAAATGAGAATGTCTTACATATCAATTTTGTTTTTTAAGTCGAATAATAGTGTCAGTCTCCCCTTATAATGAGTCATTCTCCTATTTTTCGCAGGGATCCTCCTCTGAGGACCTCACAGACACCGAAGCTGTGTCTTCAGCGGACAGCGCGGAGCATGAAGCGACCAGCAGTGAAGTAAACACGGACACACTGAGACACATGGCATTGGCAGCCGACAGATATGGCGTGTCAAATCGTGCGGCTGCTGCTATTGTTAATGGTTTCCAAATTGATATCGGAAGGATTTTCTCTAGTGATACCAGATTCATAGTGGATCACAAGAAAGTACAACGGGCTAGGTGCTTGCTCGTATTCGAGAAGCAGAAAAGAGAAAAGACAAGGTTTGCGAATCTGAGCTGTCAGGTGTGTATTTTGATGGCCGAAAAGATACCTCGTATGTTATGATAGGCAGTCATCTAGGTGAGTCAGGCCCCTCAACACGTAGAATAGCACAGCAGGAAGAACATATCGCTGTTGTTGCAGAGCCTGGCGGCGAGTATCTAACGCATTTTACCCCAGAATCAGGAAAGGCTCATGTAATCTTTAAGAAGCTCCATGATGTTGTTGAGGAATTTGGTGGGGACATAGCTGTGTTGGGGGCAGACGGAACCGCAGTGAACACAGGAAAAAATGGTGGCATATTTCGACTGTTTGAGCTTTTTGAAGGTAGACCAGTTCATTGGTTCATTTGTCTACTTCACTCTAATGAGTTGAATTTACGTGAATTGTTCACAAAGCTTGATGGCGTTAGTGCGGGACCGAGATCATTCAGCGGTCCAATCGGTAAGAAACTGTCCGAGGATCTCCACAATAAGACGTTAGTATCATTTAGTCCAGTACCTGGCAACCTGCAGAACCTGGATAAACAGACAATTGATGCCCTCAGCACAGATCAACAGATACTGTACAAGCTTACTGCGGGCATCATTGGGGGGGAAATTGGCACTGAGCTTGCCGCCAGAAAAATCGGCCCTCTGAACCAGGCCAGATGGCTGACGTTGGCGACAAGAATTCTTCGTCTCTATGCCTCAACTGAACAGCCAACAAGCAACTTGAAGATGCTGACCGAATTCATTGTCAGGCATTACGTTCCCGTCTGGTTCCAAATCAAGTGCAATCCTCACTGCAAAGATGGATCCAGAAACTTATTCTGCAGCATCGAGCTCCTGAAGGGTTTACCGCTCTCCGTACAGAAGATCGTGAGGCCTGTCATCCAGCGAAATGGGTACTGGGCTCACCCAGAGGCGATTCTTATCGCCATGCTGTGCGATTATGATATACAAATCCGGGAAAAAGCGGTCGGGGCGATAACACAGTGCAGAGCAGCTGTGTCTGGTGAGGTGCGGCCTTACAAGATCCCCAAGATTGGCTTCCAGGCCAATAGTTATGCTGAGATGATTAACTGGTCGAATGAGCTAGTGACTGAACCCCCACTGACATCCAAGCTCAGCGTGCCGGAGCTGCTCTCTTTTAGAGATACAGCGCCCGCATACCCGGTACATACCCAGGCGGTAGAAAGGGCAGTTCAACTGGTGACTCAGGCTGGAAGCGCAGTGGTCGGAAGTGCTGCCCGTCATGGTTATGTTTGTGCGAGAATGCGGCACCGTGAAAGCATCCCTGTTTTTGAGTCGAAATGAGATTTTGTTGTTGATTGACTTGACCTACGGGTTCGTTAAACGACGTTTTTTCCATGTGCTGGTGACGCAAAAAATGGTTTGATAAAGATACAACCAGATGCATCTTGTTTTCTGAGGGCGATATGGCTAGATCAACACCATACGCGTCACCGCCGACAAACACCGACACCAATATGGGACCAATCAGCCTTCAACCTTCTGCTGACGATAAATATCCTCACTCTAAAACTACTCCTAGAAACAAATACTCGTCGAATTTCGGGTCAATATTACATACTTCCCCTGCTGTGCCCTGCTTTCGTCTGTTTCGGTCACTTCCTTTCCGATGCATGTGTTTAGGCCTCAGGACATATGTAGATACGACTAAGCGATGGCAACGAGGGATGGGAAATATTTACTAAAGCCAGTGACTGTCCAGAAATCGAATTCTCGGTTTTCAGGCCTCCACACACAGTTAAAACCACTCCCTGGCGGCTTGACTCCCTCGACTGCGCTAGTTCTCCATTCTGCCACCAGGGGCACTATGACGGGCATCCCTCAGGAGAGAAGCGAGAATAACCGAGTCATGACCCATTATGAAGTATAAATAGAGTCCTCTATAGGCTGGAATGATATACGGAGAACACGACAATGATGTTTTTGGAGCCCTCAGATATCTCACTCACGCATTAATTAGGCATTCTGAAGAAAAAATGGGAAAAATCCCTGCACAAATCGGTCATTCGCTACCACTCAGCATCAATTTAAAAAATTGAAAAAAAATCATATCATTTTCTTATACCCCAAGGACAAATAATTTCCCCCTTTCACTTGTTTCCTGGAGAAAAACCCCTCCCCTGACCCGGCCTAGCACACATGCGTGTTTGGTGCGTTGGTGATGCCATCAGTGATAGGCAACGATTGTGTTTCGACTAGAGCTGGCTGGTTAGAAAGAGGGGTCCGAACTGTGGGAGTGCAGGTCCGTTATGGGCTAGTCATACATCGTATGGCGTTCTGTATGATTGGTTCGGTCCAGTGGTTCCTGTGAAAAGACTGGTTTGACCTTGGAGGAGTCTGGGGAGATGGAAATTCTGCGCATTTTCGTAGGTATGGAGGAGATATGAGGTATATCTCTACATTATATCTCTAGAAGTATTGCTCATCCCCGGACGTAGCTAAAATTTGTCGATTATAAGTGCCCTCAATGCCAAATTCTTCGGACGAGGAAAGAAATGCGACAATATTGCCGGCCAGAAATGTTAATTATGTCCACCTGGACATTGATGTTTTTAGATGTGTCGTACGCAAGCAACGATGCTCGCGAACCAACTCACAGAGAGACCCGGGAGTTGAATCCTCGGACACACGACATCTCGTTCCAAAGGTCTTCGGCAGTGGTTTATCAAACTCCCTTGCTGCGGGGGAGTCATTCCAACCCTGTCCTCTTAAGTTTTTTTCACAATAAATCAGTAAGCAACTTTTCGAAACATTAAGCCAGCTTTTGATATCTGTTACCTCATACAGTTTTGCCTTTTTGACTTGGCCCAAAACTTTTCGCCATGCTAGTTCACTCAGTTATTATGTTCATTTCCAAACCAATGTTAGGCGATATTTGTTTTTTTTTTAAGTGTGAAGTCTATCCTAACTCCTTTGAAACTAAGACAAAAAATCCTGCGCTAATCGGAAGTTCGTGGGAAAACAAGCCAATGTTAATATTTTTCTCCAACTCCTGGAAGAGAATAAATATAGAGAACATTTTTCGTACCATTTTATCTGTTTGGTTATCATAAGTCGAACGATATTTTGCTTGACCTTGAATTGCCCACATCTGACCTTAACCTGACGTAGGGTCAAGCCAATGTCACCTGGAAGGGTCATTCCATATATTATCTGACTCGTTGAAGAAAAGCAAAGGCAATGAAGCAAACATGGGAGATCTACTGTCATGCTTTCAAAAGGTTTAGGCGAAAACGTCTGTAAAACGAATACTCTCATTTGACCTTAAGCTGACCTTGAAGTCATCACAGTTCGCTGGAAACTACAAATGCATGCTGTTTTCACTGGAACTCGATGAGTCCTCTCGATTGGCGTTTGCATTTTTTTGAACTTTGACTCCCGAGATATTGCACCCCCTCCCCCATCAGTGTCGTCAACATATCTCAGGCCATGGCAGGTTGAGATGAACTAGAAGCTGGGTGTAGATGTTTAGATGCGATACGGAGAGACTGAATGAATAACTAGATATCAAAATTGTGGAAATGTCTAGTCTCGACGTATATGTACTAGTTTTTCTGCGTTGTCCAGGCACTGTGCAGATATTTCACACAGCTAAACTCGGCGATCCAAGCCTGTCTAAGGTGTTTGCTGTATTCTGGCTGGTGTTGTGGATTTAGATGTTGTAGCTGGTGCCATGCATTGCCCTAAAT
>JAOTON010001512.1:0-70000 GCA_034440635.1 Lepas anatifera
CGCAATTATATTTGCTATTATTTTGAAATGAAATAATTGTAGGTATGTATTTTTCGTTGTTGAGCATATAGTATACATGCTTCCTATATAAGGTGTTTCGATTCCATTTTGGCTCCATTTGTTCACCCATGCTTGTGAGTTTTTATATTTTGCTCTTAGCCGGTTTATAAATTCTTGGTAGGCAAGTCTGCCGGTATTTACATTTTTACTGATTAGTGCTAGTTGGTAAGGCAATACCAGTCGATTAAACTTAAATCTAGTTGTGCAAAGTTGTATGTTTGGTAATCCTCTGATCAGTGATTCATAGCAAAGAAAAGTAATGGGAATGTTGTAGATTCGTCGTAAATCAGCATGTGAATAAAAAAGTCCCGTATCTCTGTTAATGGGATCACCAATGAATATGAGGCTTTTTTTGTCCCATCTCCGTATTATTGATGTTTTAAACTTACTAAAATTGGGGTAGCGTGCTTGTAAGTATGTCTTCGTCTGCAGGCTTATGTAGCAGAATAAACTCGGTCCCCGCATTGAATACATCTATCCAGAAAGGGTTATGTTGAGTTTTGAAAATTTCTTTTAGTTTCTTAGAACCATAGGTAAGAAATGTTTCAATTGGTGGTAAGGTGTGCTTAACCAAGATTGTCCATGACTGTTTTGAGGTGTACAAACGTTTAACCCATCCAATATTTAGGCTTTTCATGAATGAAGTAATGTCTGGAACATCCAGGCCATCATGCGTTGTTTTTGCACTAATTTGGAGCGTTTCACCCGGATCACATCTGAAATTCCAAAGAAAATCGTAAATAATTTTTTCAAGTTGTTTTATTGTCGCTTGGGGTGGCGTTGGCAATGAAATAAAGACATGAACCATTTTTGCCAATAATATAGATTTAATAACGGTGATTTTTCCTACGAGTGTCAACTTTCGTCTATTCCATTGCTTGATTTCTTGTTGGGGGGAGTCGATTTTGTCTTTCAAATTGTTTTCAGTTATCAAGGTATTTGTCTTATTAAACTTGATATCTACGATTTTTAGCTCATCTACCGATGTTATACCTGACGCATTATTGCTTAGGGTTTCACTAATTGGCCCGATTGGTAAATATCTAGTTTTCTTTATGTTCAGCTTCAGGTTGGAAAAGCATGAAAACCTTTTCAACTCTTCAACAGCAGCACCTAATGCATTTTCGTCTGCCTTTGAGAATATTATTATATCATCAGCATATTGAGAGAGCCGCACTTCCATGTCTGTTCCAAGACGGATACCACTGCATCGAGTTGATTTTTTAATTGGGAGGCAAGTGGTTCGACTGCTAAGTTGAATAAGTATCCACTGGCTGGGTCGCTCTGCCTGATCCCTTGGTTTAAATAATTTTTTCTCCTAAGTAGCCAGTCAGTAAAATTTGAGAAAAATTGTTCGAATTAAGGTATAATAAGTCAATAATTGATCTAAATCGAGGCCCAAAATTAAAAGACACTAACGCTTGTTTCAAAAAACTCCACGCAACAGACTCAAATGCAGCTTCAAAGTCGGCTGCAAGAATAAGTCCGGTTTTCTCTTCTTTTTAAGATAGTCGATTACATCATAGACTAGTCTTGTGTTTTCTCCGATATATCTGCCCTTTATATAGGCTGATTGAGTGGGAGAGACAAGTGTATCCATTACGCTTTTCAATCTGTTAGCAACAGCAGCGGAAATAATTTTAAAGTCCGCAGAGACGGCGGATTGCATTTTCGAGAAGTGGTGCAAGATTTTCTGGAGGGGGCGCCTTCCTCCCCAGGGGGCGCCATCATCTCTTGGGGGCGCCTTTGCTATCCAATGGCGTTCTGCAGAAGCTCTTTGGACTCGGCGTGCGAGGCCACTTGGGGTGGTTTATTTCTAATATTCCGAAAAATAGGTATTTTAAATTTCGCGTAAACTCAGTCATATCGGATTGGCATCAGCAACAGAGTAGCATATCCCAGGATTCTGCGATATTCATAGCCTTGTTTGCAGTTATGACCAATGACATTGCAGACACTTCCCGCAAACATACGTCACGTGTTTTTCGTTGAAGACTTCACAATATGTGTGACAGTGTCTACTACAGCAGCTGCGCAGAGGCGGCTGCAACTTGGCCTTGACATATTGCAGCAATGGATCACACGCAATGGACTGAAATTTTCAAGTTCAAAGACATAGTGCATGCACTTTTATAATAGACATTGAGACCGGATACCCGATTTTGTAAATTCGCGGAAATCCGAGCGACGTTGTAGCAGAAACCAGATTTATCAGGCTCACACTCGATAAGCTTTCATATGTGCCACACCTGAAGGATTTCGGCAAAAAAATGTTTCGATACGCTGAAAATACTGAAGGTGTTGACGAGGATGAGATACCGTGCACATAGAGAAATGTTTCTCATGCTATACACGTTATACGCTTATCGCCTATATATACGTTATGCGCACGTTATACGCTCATTGTTATACGCTACGGTTATAGAGCTTCTTATGCTGTATAGATCACTTATTCGTCCGAAGATCGAGTACGGCTGTGTCAGAGCCGCATGACGAAATCCATGGAGCGAAGCGGATTGAGATATCTCAAGAGGCTCTATTCTGGCCGTTTGGCAGTTCTGACAGTTGATACCAGGGCTCTGCAATTGTGTAGGGTGATTGCCCTTTTACGCTAGACGCCCAAACTAAGGCCCCCGAATTTAAATTCAAAATAGTTTTTGAGAAATTTTGGAACAAATGTTTTCAATTTTGCATTTTTATCATTTTTATTTCTTAAGCGACGAACTTGAAATTTGCCTCCTTTTGAATAAGCAACAAGGCCACCTAAGAAAAAAGTTCGAACTGGTCCGACAATATTTATTACGCCAAAACGCAGTATTTCTAGTACAAGCAAAAAGATATTGAAATTTGACAGCCGACTTGTAAGCTCGAAATGTCAGAAGGCACGCTTCAGTTAGTTTAAAGACAGCCACGTGGAGGCAGCTACGTCAATTTTCTTGTGCTTAGGCATAGTTTCCAGTGGAAAACGTAAAATTCTGACCTAGTTTTTGTCATTTTGCCGGAGGACTACATTTTTGCTCATTTCATTTAAATCTTAATCTCTCGCGATCTAATGCGCCGATTTGACTTTTCATTTCAAATAATGAAAGAACATTGCTTCTGCCTGATAATATTTGGAGATGGATATTGTGATAATAAAATTAATTGTCTTATATGTATAAATATAATTTTAGTAGAAAACCTTTTATTAGCAGCTTTTCGGTTCAGAGCACTGTCATTCACAAGCTCAGAATTGACATGGCTGAATAGGAAAATTAATTGCAGTCATTCAATTCATTTACACTACCCACTTATCTCCAACGGCTTTCGAGTAATTCGTCCGAAAGGGTATTTCAAGGAGCTAAATTTCTCGGAACATGTTTGCTTCTCACCATGGTTTCAAGTCCTCAAAATGAATGGAAGTGGATGCAATTTGGCATAAAGCTAGCTTAGGGTCCTGGGTCGCCGATACAAGTGATTCTAGGCGAATCTAATGTTTGGTTCGTCTTCTAGAAGCAGCTTTATACCATGCCTTTTCTGTACGAACACAACACCCGGCGCCACGATCACGGCATCGTTTTGATTGCGTGATACCGGCCAGTGACCTCCTGACGGGTCACAGGTGTAGGGTTAGTGGGAGTCGGTACAGTGTGGCGCAGTGGTCTAGTGGTTAGAGGTCCTGTCTCGTGATGAGGGGTGCGCGGGTCGAATCCGGGGTTGACTGCGGGATATTTACTATTTATTTCAAAGAAAAGAATGATGGCACTGACCTACAGGCTTATGAAGAGATACATTGAGAATGAAATATGGTTGATTTCAGCACATTGTCATGCGGCTCTCCTGCGCCGGTGGAGGGTTATCCCAGGTCGCAGACCGGGGTTGCGTATGAGGCCACTCCTTAGTCCGCGAAAAAGATTATCGATATGTCCGTCATCTCGCTATCAGAATAGTAACAGGAGCGTTCCAAGCTTCACCCATAATAAGCATGCTAGTGGAAATTAGTGAAATACCGCTACAAATGCGCAGTAAGATACTCGCTTTGCATTAAGCCATTAAAAGGAATGTGGCACCTTTAGAACGTGATTTTAACTGAGATAGCCAAGTTGTAAAGCAAATCGGAAAACCAGGTGCTCTATATATCATTTGTCTTGGAACTCGATTTTTCCGTAGAAAAAACTAAAACATACCCGAAATGTACCTCTCATGTACCTCTCGCCAGGCGGCCATTGTTGTGAGCTGCTGGTGTGACGACATATGCTGACATCACGATGAGCATCAGCCAATCGAAGCCCTTGAAGTGTTTCGAGTATGGTAGTGGTTGCCAGATCATGACATCATCCAGAGGCAGATATTTATTCATTTTTCAAGAGGAGTATTTTAAAAATAAAAGCATTGAGCTTGTTGTACATTTTTCAGAGAAATCATAAGTGGTTTCATTATTTTCGGCTAAAAGTACGCCTATGATATGATATGATATGATATGATAATCGGAGTAGTGAAGGCTTAATGCCTGTGGGGTCCGTTCTAATGGAGCTCAACTACATGTGAGGTCTTCGCTCAGTCCTGGTTTGGTCAGATTTTGGTCATATTTCTGTAGTGCCCAGTAGGCGTCAAGCCGTGATTTGAACTGGTTAGTCGTCGTAGACTCTACCACTGCAGCTGGAAGTGAGTTCCAGTCTGTCACAATTCTAACACTGAAGCAATTCCGGCGGACTCTGGACACTGCTACAGGTTTTGCAAGCTTCCAGGAGTGACCTCGGGTACGTGAGTGGGTTGCTATGGTGAAAAACTGCTCGGGATCAAGGTCGATATATCCCCTTAAGATCTGGAAAACTCTAATCATATTTCCTCTCCGGCGACGATGGTACAGTGAAGGGAGGTCGAGTGCCTTTAGCCTATCTACGTATCCGAGGTTTCGAAGTGTTGGGACCAAGCGGGTCGCTCGTCTCTGCACCCTCTCCACTGCCTGCTGATCACGCCGGTTAAAGGGTCCCCATGTGATGTTCCCGTACTCAAGGATAGGCCTAACCAGGGATTTGTACAGCAAAGGCAGTGACGTGATATTAATGGCAGTGAAGGACTTCCGTACCATCGCTAGGACTCGCGAAGCCCTTGATACGGCTGTGGCTGCTTGTTCATGAAATTTTAAGTCACAGTCAGTCCAAACTCCTAAGTCTTTCTCTGCGTCTGACTCAGAGATAATGGATCCTGCCATAGTGTAGGTAAACCCAGGGTTGCTATGGCCCACATGCAACACAGAACACTTGCTGGTGTTGAACGGCAGCTGCCACTGCGATGACCATTCCACGACCGCATGGATGTCTCTCTGTAGTATCTGAGTGTAATCAGGTGTCGAAGCCGGATAATACAGCTTCGTATCGTCCGCAAAGATTTTAACTGAAGATCGAATGTGGTCGGGGAGGTCATTAATGAAAATGACAAAGAGCAACGGGCCTAGCACAGACCCTTGTGGAACGCCGCTCGTTACCGCAGCCCAGTTCGAAGCGGAGGAGCCAACGATGACCTGTTGTTTCCTGAAGGAGAGGAATGCCCTAATCCACTTCAAGAGTTTCCCTCGCACCCCATAACACCACAGCTTGTGAAGGAGACGCTCATGAGGGACAGAATCAAATGCCTTCCTATAATCTAGGTACACCGCATCAAGTGGACTCTTCTCCTCCAGCACCCGACTCCAATCCTCAATCACCTCCAACATCTGAGTATCACAGGAGCGCTTGGGTCTGAATCCGTGCTGGTCCTTACTCAGCAGATCGTGACTTAGAAGGTGTTCCATTAGCTTGTCTTTGATTAATGATTCAAGCACTTTACAGGGAATAGCAGTTAGGCTCACTGGCCTATAGTTTTCTGGCCTGTGCCGATCTCCCTTTTTAAAGATAGGAACCACAGATCCGAGTTTCCACTCCTGGGGCAATACGCCTACATCAATCGATTTCCTAAAAAGTATAGATAATGGATGACATATTTCGTTCGCCACCTCTCGCAGAACTCGTGGGTGTATGTTGCCTGGTCCGGGTGAACTAGTTTGCTTTAAGTTCAAGAGCTTTGCAAGCACAAGATCTGTTGACAAGACAATATCATCAAGGACTTCGCCCTGCCATCTAAGTCCAAGATACGGGACATTGGAAGTATCTTCGCTTGTGAAGGCACTTGAAAAGCAGGAATTCAGCAGCTCGGCTTTTTCTTTGTCCTTTGTCTCCAAGCAGCCAGTGTTGTCATCACGAAGATCAGCCAAGCCTACCCTGGTGTTCAATCTGGAATGAATATATTGCCAGGTTGATTTGGGGTTGTCCTTTATACTCCCTAGTATTGTTTGCTGGTGGGAGGTCAGTAACCTGCGGGTCAACGATCTCAATCGATTCCGACATTGTGTGAAACGGACGTGATCCAAGTCGTCTTTAGTGTTCGTATATATCCTCCAAAGTGTATTCTTTTTATCTTTGAGTCTGCCTGCTTCACTTGTCATGTATATGTTTCTAAATTTTCTTCTGGACTTGTTGTATGGGATGCAGGCATCAGTTAGTGAGTCTATAGTATTTTTGAAGAATTGATAACAGTCTTCCAAATCCAGGTGTGCCATCGCTGTCCAGTCAGTATTGCATAACATCTGTCGAAGCAGAGTAAAGTTTGCCCTGTAGAAGTTGAGTTTCGGTTTCCCTTGCTCAGTTGAAACTGAGGAACATTTCAGTGTAAATCTAAGTGTGACATGGTCACTTTTACCTAAACCTGGAAGGTATTCCATGTTACGCACCATACCCTCCTCGTTGGAGAATACTAAATCAAGTATGTTGCTAGTCTCGCCCAGCCTATAACGTGTTGGGCGCTTCACATGTTGAAATAGGAAACTGTCCTGAACGATTTTGACGAACTTGTGAGAAGGATGGCCCTCTGAAGCCGAGCAATATTCCGTGTCCCAATCTATCAGCGGAAAGTTGAAATCTCCAGTAATCAATAAGTGAGTGGGGGCCAGGTCACAAATTGCACGAAAAAGATGTTCCAGATATACAACATTGTTGTGGGTGGTATATGAGGGACTACGGTAAATGCAGCCCACTATAAGAATTTTGTTGTCCCTCAGTTTCAGCTGCAGCCAGAGTTGCTCCCTGAACCTTGATGCAGGATCAGAGATTGGGATCGCAGATGTAAGGATGTCATCCCTAACAAAAACACACACGCCTCTTTCTCCACTTCTGCCCAAATTTTCCTTTGTGTGGTCAAAGCTCAGATGAAGTGAATATCCTGTGATTCTCAGGAGGGCCATAGAGAGTGGAAAGCGCTGTCCCTTAGGAATGACTTCGGTTAATAACATAATGTCTGGTTTATTTCCTGCGATCATCATAACTAACTCCTCCCTCTTATTGACAAATTGGTCACAGTTCGTATAGAGTATCTTAAGCTCATTGCCTGCTCGCTGGGTTAGTCAGTGGTCCTGGGCAGCTTGAGAAGTGCTGCCACGAACACGCCTGTCGTCTGTTGCACTGGAGGGTAGCGAGGCATTGGCGGTTACTCTCCGGGCTGTAGGTGGGGGACCATTGGTGGAGATGACCGCGATCGTGGGGAGGTACCAGCCCCAGACCCAGTACCAGCAACTGGCCCATTTCGTGCTGCCTCGTCTGTATCCACATTGGTTACTGTGGCCACAGCCGAGGCCTGATTGCCGCCAGACCCGGTCTGGCTCGGAAGGGTTTTGCTGGCAGTATCCCGCTTGCAAATCCTCCCACGCCTAATGACCAAGTCTGTTTCTTCCTGCTCTCTGCGCTGGCGCAGCTCCGCCCTCATCTCCTTTCCTTTTTGCCGTTCCTGCCAAGTCAAATCAGGTGTGATGTAGATCTGGCCATATCTGGCTGAGTCTCGGAGCTGGGATGCCAGTCTCAAGATTGAGTGTTTGTCATCCTCACTTTCAAGTGTCACAATCAACAGTCGATGCCTACCTGTTGAGGGTTTTCCAGCCCGAAATGACGACTTAGTGTGAACATTAAGACGAAAGCACTCCCTGATCATACCTGTGAACTCTGACATGTCTGCATTGGAACGATCCATTCTAGTATCCCGAGCCTGCTCTGGTAAGTTATGAATGACAAGATTGCACTTTCTCCTGCCTAATTACACAAAATTCCAGGATTTTACCAAGGTGCCACGTTCCCTTTAAAATAAGTCACCAACACGCCCCACATACCAAACATTTTTTTTTGGCGACGCCTACCTCAGTCAGATAGACAGTGGCTCGCGTTTTGCAACCCGTCACCAGGGAGTGAGAGTCTGTGCCTGGCTGGCACAGGCTGGTATCGACAGCAATCTCGTCGAACCACATGAAGCAGCTCTTATTGAACCATAGCTCATCTCGACAGTTAACACGAACACAACCTACGCCAACAAAGCAAAAATTTGCCTCCTGAACCGACGCGCCAGTATTTTATGAACTTGCTTGCGGAGCCGTTCGAAAGCCATGTCTGTTTCTATATAGACGGTTGCAAAAGAAAGTGACAATGGCACAGGGCGTGCATTTGTTGGTGACGATGTTGAGAAGTTTTCTAGTTTGCCTTACGAAGGATCCATTTTTACTTCAGAGCTGTACTCCATTTTTTTTTTGCTGTTTGGACCAGGTGTCTAAGCTGATGGTGAGGAAGTTTGCGATTTTTACCGATTCGCTGTCTTATCTGCAGACATTGAAGCCATTTTATTTCTATAATGCGTCGTCACCTTGGCAGGCCATGCTGAAGATGACTGGATCTTCTGTGTGCACTGATTAGGCCTTGTAGGAAGACACAGGCAGTTTGGATGGCTACCATCTCAGCCTGAAAACTCGAGCAGAGCGAGCCTGCTGGTCGCCTGAGCTCATGCTGGGCTCTGTCTCGTGACTCGATGAAGACCCAGCTCCCCGCTCGTGACCCCTCCGTGCACTGACCCGTCGGTCCACACCCATGTGGCACATTGAGTCAGGGAAGCGAGGTGGGGGAGAGCTACTCGTTTCTTCCGGACAGGTGGCGCTCCTGATGTCAGTGGGCCCACGTCTAGTTGAAATGTGACTCACTCTCCTGATACCCACAGTGGAAGACGTCGAGGAAGGAAAGACTCGATGGGGAGGGAGATGCCTGCTTGATCCCACATGTCTTTGCCCACCTGCCGCCACCCGGTCACCGAGGAGAGTCGAGAGGGCGCTGTCGCCTCCGCACGTCTTCACAGAGGGTTTTCAGGCGGCAGGGTATGGAATTTCACCAGCAGTCGGGTCGCGAGTACCCTCCTTCTGGCCGCTACGCGGGGAGTCTTAACTCGGCTGGGAGTGGAGTGGGTGCATCCTGTGATGATACGCACCGACGCTCTCATTTTGCGTTCCAGCAGCTCGACATGAAATGGCGGTGTGGCGTGGAGCCACGCTGCGGCCGCTTACTCCATCGCTCCTCTCACGTAGCCAGTAGCGACGGTTCGGAGGTGCTGTTCTTGCAGCCCCCAGTTGCAGCCGGACAGTTGACGTAGGTGGGAGATGCGGGGGTGAACCTTCTCCCACAGTCTCTTACAGTGTGGACCGAAATGGAGGAGCCGATCGATGGTGACGCCAAGTAGCTGTAGGGTGTCTCCAGCAGTGACAGACTTCCCGTCGACCTTAAAATTGAAGGGATCGGCGTCTCTGGCCCACTGGGACATCACCAGTACTTGGATCTTGGCTCCTGATACCACCATTTTGTGCTGTCGGGTCCACTTCATGAGGGTGCCAGCAGCAGCTTTATTGCGCCCGGTCCTTGGCGACTTGGATGTTGTTGCCCGTGCAGAGAGCCGCCGTATCATCGGCGTACATGTAGGGGAGCATCCGGGAACCGCGCAGAGTGCGTCTACCAGCCGAGCCACCCATACAAAATAAAACTGGCGATAAGACACTTCCTTACGGCAGGCCAGTTCGGAAAATGCGCTCACTGGAAAGCACACCATTTAGTTCCACCTGGACTCTTCGGTCCCGGAGTCACTGCCAAATCCAGGCCACCGTGCAATTTGACAGCCCCATCTACAGCAGGCGAACGCGTAGCAGGTGGTGGTCCACTACGTCGTACGCGTGCGCGAAATCAAACGCGACGAGGACGTATTTCTGCGCGGTCTGTCCATCGGGAGGGCGGCTGTGTCTCGATTTGGGCATGCACAGTGCACGCTCACCTCTTCTCTTAAATGAGTCCTGAACTTGGATAAGTTTTTGAAGTGCTGCGGCGAGGAGCATGATGATGAGTTGTTAAGATGTTCCCTGGCCTCTCCCCTCGAATCCGGAAATGTAAAAAACACTGAAGATTATATATTCGGGCACAGCCCTTCATCAGAATCGTGGAGTAAATATCAATAGGACTGAGAATTATTGATATTTACTCCACGATTCTGATGAAGGGCTGTGCCCGAATTAATCTTCAGTGTTTTTTACATTTCCGGATTCGAGGGGAGAGGCCAGGGAACATCTTAACGAGTCCTGAACTTGACCTGAAGGCGATGGTTGATGGTATAAGTGGATGGTCAGTGACAAAATATACTCGTTTTATCAATCTGAATGGTCTTTTCACTTCGATCTGAACACTGCACATGATCATTAAACGTGCAAATTACAGCCAATAAACGAAAAAAAGTTATCAATTTATCAAGAGAGTACTTGGACACGTTGAAACTGTTTTCTTTTTATTCTAGTAGGGCCCATTTATGTCACAAATCACACATGCCTATGGCATGATCTATTTCAGCATTCAATCACATGGCTACCGAAATTCTCTTAACACCTCCGAAATTTCACGCACAAGAGCAATTCTCCCATGCTGATGAATTGAAGAATATAGATAAAGGTCGATGGAAAATGCCCACATACTTCATTCTGTGTTTATCTTAACGTTTCAACTTCCCTTATATCTCCTTGAGTCTGCCATCTGGTTCAAACATTATTTTTTAGGAGCAATTAATAATGTGGGTCCGGTTTGTGTTTCCGACAACTTAAAGCTTTTCCGCTGAGGTAATTTTTTGGACAGCGCACAGGCCAGGTTCACACTCGCTGCGATTATTTTCAATGTCCTCTCACCATTATCTTACGAATCTTGGCCACGTGGAAAGGCAAAATGATGCTTATCATATTTGATATTAAAATAAACTTAATCCCTCTTCACTAATAGAAAAATCCTCAGATATATACCTTTATGTTCAGCTGTTGCATCTTCCCAAGTGTCTTGAATTTCTCCATGACCTAGTGGCAGTTACAGATTTTTCAAGAGGTGCCGAAAAAAGTGTGGACTGAACTGTTTAGCAATTCATTGTTTCAAATATCACGCCAAATAGGCATCTTGCTTGGCTGGTACAAACTGTTATAGCTGGGAGAGGGTGGGATAGGACGTTGTTAAAAATACGATCCACCAAAATGACGGCAACCGAAAACCGAATACCATAGGCGCCCTTTGGGTGAAAAGTTGATGGTAAAGTGCCCACTTTAAGGCTCCGCGTTTCCCCCCCACCTTACTAAAATTCTAGATCCGCCCATACGCGGATCCAGGGGGCAAAGGGGAGGGGCAGATGCAGCCCCCGATCGATCCTCGGCGCCCCCTGAAATGGTCACGGCGCCCCCCTGAAAGGTCGATGGCACTCGTCTGAAGTGGCGCTTCCCACTCTCCCCCAGGATGCGAAAATCGGTGCTCACCGATAGGATTTTACGCCCACCTGGTAGGTTTTTCCGGTCAAAAGTGGCGCCCCCTGCTCCGGATGGCGCCCCCGGGAAGGTGCTCCCCTCCGATTGGCAATCCTGGATCTGCCTATGGATCCGTCACTGTTCAAGAGCAAACAATTCACAGAAAAAGCAGGAAGATATCAAATGTTAGCGGGGAGTGGTGCGGCCAAGATAATTGATGATGCTAACAAATTGTTTAGTTATGTGGATAAAATAATTGGGTCGCCACACTGGATTGGAAGGGGACTCCTGCCTTCTTATGAGATGGGCAGTGTGCTAAAAATATATCGTCAAGTCAATATCAAATTATCAACATTTAGTTTTATACAGTGCACTGTTCACTGCAGTGATACAAGAGTGCTCTGTCCTTTTTCTGTGGGTTTATGACACCCGGTAGGGTTCGTTTTAGCCTCAAATATGGCTTTTGTGGTATTTATTTGGCCATTTGGCCGCCCCGGTTGCTCGGTTGGTAGAGCGTCGGGCTCCGGCCCGCTGCTGAGAGGCATGCAGTGGCAGTGCATGTCCAGGCTTGAGATCGGTTCCCCTGAGACGCTCCGGCGCTCAATCGTTTGCCCGACGTAGGTCGGCTGGCAACTGACTGATGAGAGGGTGACCTGAGCGAGGCGGCCATCCCTGTGCTTTGTGGGAGGTTAAACTTTGGCTTCTAAATCAACCCTTCATTGTGGGCGTTACTCGTTCGGGTGGTGGGGTCGGCGTCTCCGTGACAAGTCCCTTGAGGACTTTAATGAGACTCAGACTCCAACAGCCGTACTGGGAAGAACTTGGACGAAATTTATAAAAAACAAGATTTTTTAGTGCAAATACAATTTGAACCTTTTGGCCTTTTCGCAAACCCGGTTTGGCCTTTTTCCGTTGAAAAAACCCGCAGTCCTGGGCAGCATCTCTAATCTTTAGAATATGGAATAACAAAAATTAGGAGACATTTTTTTAACACTAGCACGTCTAAATTTTATTAACGCCCCCTCCAAATGGGGGTTTGATCCCCCTAAGACATTATAATGGCCAGCACAAGAAAATCTCCACCGCCCCCCCTCCACTGAATTTTCCTTAAAAAAATGTTCTGCTGTCCTTTCCAGGGGGCGCCTTTCCTATCCATGGGTGCTTATTCTTTCCAGAGGGGGCGCCTTTGCTCTCGGGGGGGGGCCTTTTGCTATCCAGGGATGCCTGTGCTAACTAGGAGGTGCATATGATATCAAGGGGCGCCGGTGATCTTCTTCGGAGGCGTCTCTGCTGTCCAGGAGGCGCCTGCGCTATCCAGGGGCACCTATGCCATCCAGAGACCCGGATCCTTTACTCAGGGGGCGGGGGCCGCCTTTTGCTGTCCAGGGGTGCCTGTGCTAACCAGGGGCGCATATGCTATCCCGGGGTGCCGTTGCTCTTCTTTAGGGGCATCTCTGCCGTCCAGGGGTGCCTATGCTATCCAGAGGGTGTGTTCTGTCCATGGGGCGCTTTTGGTATCAAAGGGCGTATTTGCTGTTTTGGGGGCGCCTATCCTATCCAGAGGGCGCCCCTGCTGTCCAGGGAGCGCGATTGCTATTAAAGGGAGCTTATGATATCCAGAGGGGTGCCTTTTCTCTATGGGGGAGGGGGCGCCTCTTAGTGTACAGGAGTGCCTGTGCTAACCAGAGGGCGCCTATGCTATTCAGGGGCGTCGTTACTCCTCAATTGGGGGTGCCTTTTTCTGTCCAGGGGCGCCTCTACTGTCTAGAGGTCGCCTTTGCTATCCAGAGGGGCGCTTTTACTCAAGGGGGTGGGCACCTTTTGCTGTCCAGGGTGCAGCTTTGATGTCAGGGGGCGCCATTCATATTTGAAAGTGTATTTTATTTTACACAGAGGGTACTACCCCTTCAGACAGGCGATGTGTCTGATTTTCTCTTGACCGGCCGGGGGCGCCGGCAAAATCCGGGAGTGCCACCCAAATCCGTGAGGGCCTCCCCGTACGAGGTCAAAATCAGGTGTGCAAAAATATACTATTGTACACCATCATTTTTTCAAGGTGTGCCACTGCACACCCTGTCCTGCGGAATCCGCCGTCCCTGCCGCCGTTGTTCTCGGGAGGGGGAGGGTTTCTCTCTTATCTCTCCAGGGGGCGCCTTTCTTATCAAAGGGCGCCTATGTTGTCCAGGGGGCGCCTTCTCTCTGCGGGGGGGGCGCCTTTTGCTGTCAAGGGGTGCCTGTGCTAACCAGGGGGCGCATGTGATATCTAGGGGCGCCGTTTCTCTTCTTCGGAGGCGCCTCAGCTGTCCAGGAGGCGCCTACGCTTTTCAAGGGCGCCTATGCTATCCAGAGGGGCGCCTTTACTCAAGGGGGGGCGCCTTTTGCTTTCCAGGGCGCAGTTTTGATGTCAAGGTGCGTCATTCATGTATGAAATTGTCTTTTTCACAGAGGATCCTACCTCTTCAGGTAGGCGGTAATTAGGCTTGATTTTCTCTGACCGGCCGGGGGCGCCGGCTGAGGCCTGGGGGGGGCGCCTCCTGGACAAAGCCAAAACAAGTGGTGCAAAAAGATACTTTTGCACCACTTGAAAAAAAATCGAGTGGTGCAACTGCACCACTTGCACCCTGGAATCCGCCGTCCCTGAAAGTCCGTATTTAATAACGATATCGGCCTCCATCCCTTAACAGATTCTTCGTCCTGGTCTGACTTCGGAATTAATGTAATGATTCCTTCACGAATAGAACGACATGTATTTCCTAGCGCAAAGTTATCATTTAAAACCCTCAAAAGAAATGAACCTATGTAGATCCAGAATTGTTTGAAGAAAGGGGCAGTAAACCCATTAACACCCGGAGATCGTCTTTTCTTCGTCCCCTGCAATGCTTGTGTTAGCTCATTAAGAGTAATGGGTTTTTCCAGTTCGGTTCTCTCGTATTGGCTTAATTTATTATCGATGGTATTTTCCAGAAAACAGGAGGCATTTTCCACGGTATTGGATGCCCTATATCTTTCTGAAAGGTGATTTGAAAATTCTTCTAAAATTTGTTTCTTGTCTGAAATTACTTTGTCTGCTCTCTGGATACGATTTATTGATTTTCGAATGACATTTCTTTTTTCAAGTCCTAGAAAATACATTGAACACTTCTCTCCCTGCCCGTGCCATGCTACTCTTGATCTCGTAATCAGTCCTTGTATCCTTGGTGCTCGGATTTGCTCCAGCCATGTTTAACCCTTATTAGTTCATCACTTATCCCTTCTGAATCAGTTAGGACGTGTCTTTCTAACTCTCCAATTTTTTTGTAGAAGTTCGGTCTCTTCATTTCTGTTTCTCCGTGCTTTACGTTTTGAGTATTGTACTGTTTGGCCTCGAATCATCATCATTTGTGTTTCGTAAAACAAATTTGTATCAATACTAAGCTCCAGCTTAGCAAAATTTGAAGGTTCTGATCGGAATTCCATTGAATATATTGGGAGCGCATATTGGTTTGTTTGATTTTTTATACAATCAATGATGCATGAAATGTATTCTGGGTCATCAAGAAGACTTTCATTAAACTTCAATATTCCAGGGCCCTTTTTTAAATTATGTTCCTTTAGAGACCATACTACACTACAGTGATCAGTCCTGTATGCCAGAATAATTTCGCACTTGGTTATGTTTCTAGTTAGTTCATTGCTTATAAAGACCATGTCTAGTCGGCCATATTTTAATGGAGTCCTTTTAAACCAACTAAATTGTTTTTCATTAGGATGTAAGTCCCGCCATACATCTATTAGTTTATATTCCTGAACAGTTCGGAGAAAACGAGCTTTGGCATTTCTGTTGCTTTCATGAATATAGTTTGAATCATTTTCTAAATCTATTACAAAATTCCAGTCTTCAGCAACTACCAGATTTTCAGGGGCCATAGTTTCAATGCATCGCTCTAATTCCTCATAAAACACTGGATTACCTTCATTTGGCCCATAAACACTAATTAGGGAATACGAGATCCCGTGTATTTTACATTGAATAGCTTTAAAGTTTCCATTTGTACCATCAGATTCTGAAATAATTTCGTGAGACAATGTATGCTTAATTAGAATGGAAGTGCCGCGACTAAAATTCGACTTACAGGCATGATAGCCTCTCCCTTTCCATAGAACATCAAAGTACGGCACTGACCGTGTGGTGAGGTGGTTATCTTGGAGGAAAATTATATCAAATTTGGAGTTTTTCAAAAAATCAACAACATCCCGTCTTTTCTGCTGATAGGCGAGCCCTCGACAGTTCATACTCAAAAGTCGTAGTTCAGACATCTTTTAATTTTACGTCTGCCACGGAACGAGCGAAAATCTAGAAGGGCTAACTTGACGCTATTCTGTACTGCTGCATGTGTTTTGTTGTGTTGATTGCTTGCAATGCAAGAGAGTGTGGTGCGTTTGTTGTGTAATGTGTGTTTGGCGTGCTTTAACCCGCGCCCCACCGGGGGTCCGGCGCCACCTTCGCCCCACCGGGGGGCCATCGATGGCCCCCTCTAACTCCGAAAATATGGGCGTTAGCGCAAATCTGCAAAGTGCAATAGAAAGCTCGCGTGAATTCAGTAAGAAATTACTTCGCATGTTTTAGTGCTCAGGTCAATGGTTTGACCTCCAGAGGTCAAATTAGGTCAAGATCGGCTATTTTCACTCAAATATGCAATGATTAAGCAAACTGGGCATAACTCTTATGTCATTAGAGCTATTGAGGCCTGGTAAAGTAAATTTGATAGCAAATTGCCAGTACTTTTTCCGCTATGTGGAACGTAAAGACCTCCCGCCAGTGGTTTGACCGCCAGAGGTCACCTCGTGACCTAATATGACCTGAGGTCACGAAAGGTCAAAAAGTGACCTTGCCGTATATCAAATGAAAGCCAGTGACAAGACAAACACGATGGTGTTTGTTTCACCGCTCTAGCTCAATTAGGTCAAAAGTTATTGTCAAAATACTGTTTTTGACCTCCGGTGACCTTGGATGACCTTGGAAAAGTCAAAGGGCAAATATGACCCCTGGGATCCGTGAAAGGGTGTCCAAAAACGTTGTTCTGAGCAGTCTGAGTATTTGCAATCATTTTTGTGGCTTTTATATCATGAAATAGCTTTTCCCCATGCTTTTCCAATGGGAGAGGTCGCCTCGTGACCTGACCTCAGGGCACGAAATCGAAAAATCCCGGATATACACCTTGTAGACCCTGGAGGGGTCATGAAGTGTAGGAAGTTTCAAATCGATCGACTTTCGAAATGTAGCTCTTACAGAGCTCTAAAGGTGAAGTGAGGTGACCTTGGTTGACCTCGTCTGGTGACCTGACCTTGGGTGACCCGGGGTAAAAAATTTCAGAGATGATGGGAAAATGTTGCAGTGAGAGGTAGAGCCCTCAACCGCGGTGCTGCGCCTCGTCGTTTTTCTGCTATCCCGGGAAAACCTTAGGGGGGCCATCGATGGCCCCCCGGTGGGGCGAGGGTTAACAGGTTAGTTACAATGGTTTCCGCAATAGCTACACACGCGCCACCTATAACACACTTGGTGGACAGAACCTAGTTGCCTGGGTCCCAATCCGAGCCCATTGCCATCTATCAGACGCAGAGAGCTGCGTGTCGGGTCCAGACGCACAATAACACCGAAACTTGTGAGAAATAGCGCTCGTTAATAGCAGTCCGACTTGACAACGGGAGCTGCATACAGTTACGCAGACGCTCAGCTTTTTCGGACGAGCGTAATACATATTGGCGTGATTCAGTGCATAACAAGTTGTGGGTAGAGACAACGAATTAGATAAATGAAAACAAATAACATACATTAGAGATAGCAATGATGCATTTACGCAAAATGCCCATAGTTGTTTACCAATGATCTGGCGCAAAAGGAGACATACTAAATTAGTCGTAAATCAATAGACTCCAGCGTCCGTGAACTAGACACCAGAGCGGCGGGCGATTCGCCGGAACAAGCAGCCGCGAGACGACTCCGGACTGGAGCCGACTGGAAGGCGCGGCCCGCAGATACGCCACCTTAGCAGTCGCTGTCACAGTAATGCCGCCGCAACCAGCGGGCGGTAACGGTGAGAAATTGAACATACAGCAATGTTAGAACAGTGTCGCATAACTCATAGCATCTGTTGTACAGTCTCGTTAGACCAAAACAAAATCACGTTGGACTTCTGACAACACAAGAAAAGCGTTGACAAATATTTAAAGCAATACTTCTCGATCCATAATATTGTTGACTGTTAATGTTGTTAACATAACATTGTTGATGCGTTTCATTTTGAAATGACCCCTGGACTGTTTTTTTAGGAATCTGGACTATGCATGGACAAAACTCGGTGTTGGGCGACATTTGCGCATATTCTTACATCTCAAACATCTCTTTGATTATAAATGCTCGCTGCTCAGCAACTGATTTCCTTCAGTAATCACATCTATCAAAATCAACATGCAAGATTGACCATATAACACAGCGTTACGCTTACCCACGGTCCTACGATATAGTGTGCTATTGATGTGCACAACACTCCTTCGCCGCCGACTCCGCCGCGGCACCAGCAGGGCCGCGCGGCCAGCCGTGGCCGATATCCACCGCTAAGAAGAAGCATTAGCCGTTTCTGCCGGACCGCGCGACCCCGCCCCGCCAGCCGTCGGAGCCGCCGGCGACCGTCACCAGCACGTCATCACGGCACGTACCTGCATTTACACACAAAAAGCAACATTTATCTTAACTTAATGTGCAATGTAAAATGTGTGATTATGCGTATTCAACGCCTGTGCAAGCGTCTAACAACTTAGGGTGTTTTTCTCCGAACAGAATACATTTTATATCGATGTTAGCAAAGACTAATTTCAGACAGCTGTTATACTATAAGAATAGGACGAATACAAACTTGATAAAAAACAGCACCATCACGAGACTAGCGCCAGCATGTGTTTCAAAAAGACGAGTTGTCCTCTAAAAAAACCTTATCTACCGCACTCACTCAGGTAACAACAACATATCAAAAATGACTACTAAAAACTCAAGAGTTTTTAAAGAAATTCTCAAAGTAGTTTCCTCACCGCCAGTAATTGCTGCCATACTAACTGTGCACTGCTGGGAGTTAGAGCCACTGTCCGTCGACGTAGAGCCGGGCCCAGGTCTCACAACCTCGGCGCGGATGGGCCGCAGGCGTCGACGATCCGGGCCGGCGGCCGTGTCCCGCCGACAGCACCCGGAGCCAGCTCGCCTGAGGTCGGGGCAGGCGCCGAGGGAGCCGGCAGCGCCGCAGGCGCAGCCGCACCGGATCCCGCTGCAGTAGCACGAGTGTCTCCGCGAGTTGGTCGATCCCGACTGACGTTCCCGTTGAGCGCCGACGGAAAACGGGCGCCCCCAGGATCCGTCGCAAATGTTGTTGATCCGGCACTTTGATGTTCCTGCCGTTCTTCTCCGTTCTGCACCAGACCACACCACGGCGACTGAAGACAGACGCGATGAGAGAGCCGTTCTCGCGCCGCCGTGCTCTCAGGAGTTCCTGGTAAATTGCGTTGTTTGCCGCGGTCAACTGCTCGTTGATGTACAGAGGGGACCACGCCAGGCCGGGCACCCCTGTAGATGCTGCGGGCGGCCGTCCTGTTGAACTCGTCATCGTGAAGCGACTGTCGTAGACTGCGTCGCGAGTACTGCGCTTGACAAATTTCACGATGACTTTCGAGTCAGATTGAAGGCGGTGAGCAGCCTGGATGGAGTCGGTGGTAAGAAAAACGTGCGGAATGCGGTTATTGATGACACGACCTTTTGCTCCATGTCTTCATTACTGTGACGAGTCTTAAACTCATCACATGTCAGTATAAGGGAGGAAAGACGTCTGTTGGCATCCATCCCTTCCATTCGCTGTTCTCTTCTACTCTCTTCTCCTGTGTCGCGAGTTTCTCGTTGACTTTTTTCAGTTCCATTTCTTTGTCCATACTTTCTGCCTCCAGGATGGCCAGGCGCTTTTCGAGGTGCTCATATTTTCCATCCATGGCCGTAATTAACTTCGCTGTTGCTCTGTCAATCATCGTTTGGATGGCAGGCAGAAGATCTGGATCCAGGCGAGTCGGTTGAGCGTCCGGTGGTCCCGTTGTCTGCCGCTTAGCCCCGGGCATCTCCGCATCTGGTGGAGATGCTGAGTTTCTGGTCGGCGCCGTACGTTTCTTTTTCCTTGTTTCTTCCTTCCGTATGAAGTGAGAAACTAGGAGTTGTTTCTTTGGGCCGCCATGCAGCCTAGTAGTATTTTCACCACCAGAGGTTACACCTTCAGCTGTATGGGCAGAATCGTCTCCACTGTCCGACTCCATATTCACGGGAAAAACACCGAAACACTCTTTATCCTTGTCACTGTTCAGAAAACACTCGCCGTTGAAAGTCACTTCGAGCTCACTTGGACATTCATGTTCGTTGCACTATTCCACCTTGAAAGTTGGTTAAACGCCCAGGCCCCACACTCGATCGCCTTCAGCTCGCCATTGGACGCCGATCTGGCCCCGACCCGTCCGGAGCCAAGGTCACACGTCCGTCCGGCTCGGCGCCCGGGCCACCACTGTTCAGCTCGGGGGTCTAAGTGTCACCAGTGTGGTGGCCCTAACCACTTCGCCAGGCACTGTAGAAAGGCTAAGGGGTCCCATCAAGGAAAGTTGTGTCCTCAGTTGAAGTACTGTCTGTTGGTGCCTCACAACTAACCGTTTCAGGAGCAATCGATGGCAGGAGCGTGGAGTTTGTTGTAGACACAGGGTCTCCTGTGTCCATCCTGCCAGGTCATGTTGTAGAGGGAACGTTGGATGTATCCGACATGAAACTGTGTGCGCATGATGGTAGTGTGTTGAATGTGCTAGGTAAGAAGCAGGTAGCTGTTACCTACAGGGGTGTGACTGCTGATGTGTGTGTGTGTGTGTGTGTGTATGTTGTTGCACAGGGTAGGGCGCTTATGGGGTTGGACATGATGCGACTGTTCGGGGTTAATGCAGTAGATAAACAGATATGCTATGTGTCCTCAGACCCTGCACCTGAGCATGCAACCGTCTCTTAACCTCACCCCTCACCGGAGCCATCCTCCAACCACCCAACGAAGCCCTCGCCTGCCATCCTGGGCTACCAGCACCGGGTGAAGGTGGATGCCTCCGTGCCTCCTGTCAGGCAGCCGCTGCGCAGGCTGCCTCTGGCAGTTGTGGAAGAGGTAAGCAATAGGCTTGACCAACTGGAGAGCGAGGGCGTGATCGAGAAGGTGAGTGCCTCTAGGTGGGTTTCGCCTCTGGTAGTGGGTAGGAAGAGGGATGGCAGAGTTAGACTGTGCGTGGACATGCGCCAAGTCAACAAGGCGGTCATCACGGATGGGTACCCTCTCCCTGGAATCGAGGATGTGGTGAACCGCCTAGGTAAGTCGGTCATCTTCACCAGGCTGGACCTGAAGGATGCGTACCATCGCTGGAACTGCATCCAGCCAGCAGACCTCACTTGTTTTGTGAGCCATCAGGGCCTATACCGGTTCTGCAGGGTAAACTTTGGGCTAGCCAGCGCTGGTCCGTGCTTCCAGCAAGTCATGGGCTCCATGCTCAAGGGCATACCAGGCGTCGAAGTGTATCTAGATGACATTGTCTGTCATGCTGCCACCAGGGAGCAGCATGAGCTCCAGCTCGAGGAGGTGTTGGAGAGGTTTCACTCCCACCAAGTTCGGGTGAACTGGGAGAAGAGTGTAAAGAGTGTGTCCGAGATCTCTTTCCTGGGGTACCTGATATCGGCGGCAGGCGTCCAGATCGACCCGGAGCGGATCCAGCCGCTTCTGGACGCACCAGAGCCACAGGGGGAGAAGGGCCTCCGCGCCTTCCTGGGCTCGTTCAGGTACCACGCCCGGTTCCTTCCGCAGTTCGCAGATCTGGTGGAGCCGCTCCGAGCGGCCCTGCGTGCTGAGTTTGTGGGGACGTCTGGTCTCTCTGAGGCAGTCCACCGGGTCAAGTCCGCCATCCGCCAGGCACCTGCGTTGGCGATGTTCAACCCAGCGCGCCAGACGGTGCTGACAACTGATACCAGCGACGTCGGTTGCGGAGCGTGCCTGAGTCAGCGGGACGCTTCAGGGACCACGCGAGTGATCTCGTACGCATCGAAAACGTTTAGCGCCGCTGAACGAAACTACTCAGTTGTTGAGAAGGAGGGTCTGTCGTGTGTGTGGGCCTGCGAGAAATGGCGCCATTACCTCTGGGGCCGACGGTTCGTCCTGCGCACGGACCACCAGGCTTGGTGCACCATTTTCGGCCCTAAGGGCTCTAACCGAGTGGGCCGTCGTATAGCCCGCTGGGAAGCGAGGCTGATAGAATTATCGTTTGATGTCGAGTAAATTAGGTCCAATCAGAACCAGGTGGCCGACGGCCTGTCGCGCCTCCCGGTGGCGGAAACGCACTGGCGCGACGATGACAGCGTGCAGATCGTGGGGCTGACGGAGGCCGCGGCGGAGTCAGCGGTCGAGTTTGAGGTTCCGTCGGCAGCTGACAAGACGCTGGCAGCCGTTCGTAGGTACGTGTCCACCCAGTGGCCGCACAGGCGCCGTGACGTTGACGCGCCGGCGGGCAACGTCTATGCAGTTCGGGACGAACTGTCGAGCCGTGGCTCGCTACTGTTTCGTGGTGACCGGTTGGTACCACCGGCCGAGCTGCGTCCGCGCTTCCTCCAAAATAGGCACGCTGGTCATCAGGGCGTGGTCCGGACGAAACAGCGCCTCCGCGCCCGGTTCTGGTGGCCACGGTGTGACACGGAGGTGGAGAGCCTTGTGAAGGACTGCGAGGTCTGCTCCAGACACGACGAGCACGCGGTCAGGCAGTGGCCTACGCTGCAGCCTATCCAGGGGTGTAATTTTCTATCTCTTTGGGGGTGCCCGAGCACCCCCAATCCTAATTCGAGCACCCCCAATCATGTGCTGAGCACCCCCAATACATGTGCCGCCCCTGGCTTATCCCCACTACCCTGAAGAGTGTCACCCTATCTCATCACTGCCACCCTGATTCGTGCCGCCCCTCACAAGTTCCACCTCTAGCTGCTCAATGCCACCTGACTTATAATTTCCCCCTGATTTATGACGCCACATCACTGCCACCCCTGCCCGATCACTGTCACCAGCAATTAATCACTTCTGTCCGCCTCCAGATGGTTACTGCCGCCTTTTGTTTATCATTGATCAGCTGGCTGATCACTGACACCCCTGGTTTATCACTGCCGCCCCTGTCTAAACACCCTTGTTTATTTTAACACCCATATACTTTCCCCTCCAGGTAAGTTACTGTCGCCCACCGAATCATTTTTGCCGCCCCCGGCTGATCACTGCTGCCCCTCGTTCATCACTGCCGCCCCTGGCTGATCACTCCCGCCCCCTGGCTGATCATTGCCGCCCCCTGACTGATAACTGCCGCCCCTTGACTGCTAACTATCGCCCCTGGCGGCTAACTTCCGTCCCCTGGTAGATCAATGCCGCCCCCTGGCAGACCACTGCCGCCCACTGACTGATAACTTCCGCCCCCTGACTGATCACTACCGCCCCCTGGCTGATTACTGCTGCCCCTTGGATGATCATTGTCGCCCCCTGACTGATAACTGCCGCCCCCTGACTGATCATTGCCGCTCCTGGCGGATAACTGCCGCCCCCTGGGCCGATCATTGCCGCCCTCTGACTGAAAACTGCCGGCTCTTGGCTGATAACTGCCGCCCCTGGCTGATCACTGCCGCCCCTTGACTGACAACTGCTGCCCCTTGATGCTAACTGCCGCCCCTGGCTGACTACTGCCGCCCCTGGCTGACAACTGCCGCCCCCTGGCTGATTATTGCCGCCCCTTGGCTGCTAACCACCGCCCCTGGCTGACTGCTACCGCCCCCTGACTGATCATTGCCGCCCCCTGACTGAAAACTGTCGGCTCTTGGTTGCTAACTCCCGCCCTCTGGCAAATCACTACCGCCCCCTGCCTGATAACTTCCGTCCTTGGCTGATCACTGCCGCCCCCTGGCTGATCATTGCCGCCCCCTGACAGAAAACTGTCAGGCGGCAGTTATCGGCCCTTGGCCGATAACTGCCGCCCCTGGCTAATTACTGCCGCCCCCGGCGAATTGATAAGTGTCACCCCTTGGATGATAACTGTTGCCCCTGGCTGATAGCTGCCGCCGCTTGACAGATAAATTCCGCCCCTTGGCTGCTAACTGGTGCTCCAGACTGATCACTGCCGCACCTTGGTTGATAACTGCGACCCCTGAATGATCACTGCCGCCCCTTGTTGATAACTGTCGTCCCGGACTGGTAACTGCCGCCCCTTGGTTGATAACTGTCGCCCCTGACTGATAACTGCAGCCCCCTGGCTGATAGCTGCCGCCCTTGACTGATAACTGCCGCCCCTGGTTCATCACTGCCGTCTCCCGGGGCAGTGAGCACCCTGTGGATATCTGGGCGGCGAACGTTCTGGGAGAGCATCCTTCTGTGGATATCACTAACATCATATTATATCTGAGGAGCGTTAGTTTTAATGTCATATATTCATCCCAGTAGTCTTTCAGGTTTTACATAACGTCGATTTTCATGGTACCTATAGTCTCTGGCTTTAGTATACTGTGTGAAATTGGCTGTGTAATTTTTCAGTATTTGTATTTCATTTCATCTTTTATGTGTTTTATATAATCTTCTGATACAACTCTCACAACCTGACCTGTTTTACCACCTGACTTGTTAATATTCGTGCGGAAATATCCTATTTACTTATTTTATTAGTGTTATGAGCGCCGTATGACCCTAGATGTCGGCGCGCTCTAAAACCTCAAATATGCTGATGGATCGTCTCACGGCTGATCACTGCCGCCCCTGGTTTATCACTGCCGCCCTAATTCATGCTGTCTCTGGCTCATTGCTGTCCCTGGCATATTTTGACCCAAATGCGCGCCACCCCGACTCATCGCTGCCGCCCCTGGTTCATCACTGCCACCCCCTGGCTGATCACTGTCTCCCCTGGTTCATAACTGCCGCCTAAATTAATCATTGCTGTCTTGATTCACGCCGCCCCTGGCTGATCAATGCTGTTCCTGTTTTTTATTAACCCATATATGAGCGGCCTCTGATTAGACACTTCCTCCCTCGAATCTTCACTGCCGCCCCCGGCTGATCACTGCCGCCCTGGTTTATCACTGGCGAGGAGACCAGTCCGGCCATGGGCCCCAAAACCGGTCAAACTTAGGCCCTGCTGTCCGCACAGTTTCCGCAACCGTTTTTTCACAGTTAACACCCTTCCAGAAAACAAACAGCAGCCCACAGTCGTCTAATCGTTATCTGTTTGTCTATTGGAGGAATTCTCCGACCGAGTAAATGGTAGACCGCTGCTGCCGTGCTTTTACTCTTTTAGTGTCAGCCAGGGGTGAAATTTATCTCTTTGGGGTGTGAGAGCACCCCTAATCACAATGAGAGCACCCCCAATACATATGTCGCCCCTCGGCTTAGCATTTCTGCCCTGATTCATGCCGACTCCGTCTTACCACTGTGATCATGCCGCCCCCGGTTCATCACTACCACCCTGGTTTATGCCGCCATGGTTCATCAATGACGCCTCCCACTTATCACTGCCACCCTGATTCTTGCCAACCCTGACTTATTACTGCCGCTCTGATTCAAACAGCACCCCGCTCATATCTGCTGCCAGTGGCTCACCAGCGCTATCCCCAGCCTATCACTGCCACCCTGTTTCATGCTGCCCCCAGCTCATTACCATCGCCTCGGATAATGAGCGCCATCCCTGACTTATCACTTCCGCTTTAATTCGTGCCGCCCTGGGTTCATGACTGCCGCCCCCAGCTCAGGGACGGTGGATTCCATTTTCGGGCGGTTGTACAAGATTTTCGGGAGGGGGCGCCTTCATTCTCAGGGGAAGGGGGCACCTCCATCCCCAGGGGGGCACCTTTGGCTCCCTAGGGCGCCCACTCGGGGGGGCGCCGACATCATTTCCCTGCGTTGAGTCGATAAATTGGGTTTATTTGCTCTCCATGGGATGGTTTTGATGCAATTGCACACCCTGCCCCCTTCCCCCCCAGAGTCCGCCGTCCCTGTCCCAGCTTATCTCTTCCGCCCTGATTCGTGCCACCCGTAGTTTATAACTACTACCCACGGCTCACCATTCCCGTCCTCGGCTTATGCCCTTTGCCTTGATGCGTGCCACCCCCGGCTTATCAATGCTACCCCCTCCCCAACTTATCACTTCCGCCCTGATTTGTGCCGCCCTCTAGTTCATAACTCCCGCTCCCCGAATCTTCACTGCCGCCCTCTCCTTATCACTTCCACTCTGGTTCGCGCCGCTCCTAGTTCATAGCTATTGGTCCTGGCTCATCACTGCCGCCCTCGACTTACGACTTTGCCTTGTTTCTTGTCACCCCGGCGAATCACTGTCGCCCCCAGCTTATCACTTCCATCCTAATTTGCGCCGTTCTTAGTCCATAACTGCCGCCCTGGGCTCATCGCTGCAGCACTGATGCTTACCTCCCCTGTGCGTTAGGGTAAAATAAAAGGCGTTAGGGCAAAAATAAAGGGCATGCACGGGTAGGAGGAGCCATATTTCTTAATATTTGCAGAACAATACACGCATTATTTGGAGTATTATCGGTGTTTTTGCTTTCTTTCCTCGTAGTGATTAAAGGGAATGTGGAACCTTTATAACGTGATTTTAAGTGAGATAGCCAAGTTGTAAAGCATGCCGGAAAACCCGGTAGTCTATATTTCATTTGTCTTTAAACTCAAACTTTCCGAAGAAAAAAGCCAAAAACTACCTGAAATGTATCCCTCATGTACCCTTAGCAGTAGGCCACAATTGACAGCCATGTTGCAAGATGCCTTTACTTTACATGCCATGTTGGTGTGACGACATATGCTGACGTCACGGTGAGTATCAGCCAATCGAAGCCCTTGAGGCCTATTGGATACGGTAGTGGCTGCCAGATCATGACATCATCCACAGGGATATTTTCATTTATTTCCCTAGAGGAGCATTTTAAAAATAAAAATATTGAGCTTATTGTACATTTGTCAGAGAAATAATGGACGCTTCGATGATTTTCGGCTAAAAGTACCCATAACTACAATTGATTCCAGGATTCGACCAAGGTGCCACATTCCCTTTAAAGGGAATGTGGCACCTTGGTTGAATCCTGAAATTTAGTGTAATTAGAGGAACTTTTGGCCGAAAATCATGGAGGCGTCCATTCTTTCTCTGAAAAATGTACAATAAGCTCAATGTTTTGATTTTTTAAATGCTCCTCTGGGGAACGAAATAAATATCTGCCTGCGGGTGATTATTTAGTGATGATGATGACTGACCTGATGCTGATTTTCAAGACAAATGATACAGAGAGTACCGGGATTTCCGGCATGCTGTACAATTTAGCTATCTCAGTTAACACGCGCATTGACAGGGGGCGGGTACCCGCCCCCCTCGGGTTTTTCGGAGATAGCAGAAAAACGGCGGCGCGTAGCGCCGCCATACTTAGCATATATTTTACCCTTATCATTTTTACAACTTCTGTGAAAATTTTAAGGTTAGGTCACCTCAGGTCAGGTCACCAGTACAGGTCAAGTGACCTGACCTCAAAATTTTTTTTAAGATAGCATAAGTCGGAACAGGGTGAAATTATCCGATTGAAACTCATATCACATAACAGGCCCACCGAGTTCTCTAAAGTATGTTCCGGTATTTTTGATATCGATGACCTAAGGTCAGGTACGAGGCATGACCTCTCCATTGGAAATACACGGGAAAATGGTTTTTACTGAATAACTCAGTAAAAGATGGTGATAAGGCGTTTATTTTAGCTGCGTTTGACTCGCCTTGTCTTTGCGGTTCTAATGATATGCATTTTATATAATTTGCCCTTGACCTGACCTCAGGTCAGGTTAAATTCTTGATTTCACCTAGCAAGGTCATATTATATATCATTTGATTCGGCTTGCTGCGAGGATTCATACAGTTCAAGTCGTTTTGCTCTATCTTTACTTGTTCAGATGTAATGGCCAAAAACCTTAATTTACATGTTATCCCTATGACGGCATGTTTTGACCTCTGGTGACCTTAAAGGTGACCTGACAAAAAATGGTTACATTATTTTCGATGGAGGAGTGAACGGGCTACCCAACGCCGTTTACGGTTTTTCGCTACCTACCGTGGTTCTCGAGATCTTAGGAGGGGGAGCGGGTACCCGCACCCCCGTCAAAGCGAAGGTGGCTCAGACCCCCGTCAATGCGCGTGTTAAAATCACGTTATAAAGGTGCCAATTTCCCTTTAAGTCCTTTGCTTTCATTTCAATCCCGATCCCCTCTGCCATACTGAATTTAACCCCACAAAACTGATACACTTCAGTCGTAGACAGGGGCGCAGCGAGGTCACGAACCCCCCCCCGTCATCGGTGCCGGAGTGTCCTTTGATCGTTAGGCGATGTACCCCGTTTGGGCTATGCCGCTCGAAATTTATTGCCCTACGCTGTCGAACCTAAATACAATGAGATCACATTTAGCGATTAAAACTATTGTTTTACAATTTAGTACCTTTTTTGGTCAGCTAGGGCATTCTGTCGCCTTTCCAAACACCCCGGAAATTATGGGTACGTAATCCGTGACCAGCTAATGCCTCATCGCCACCAATAATCGCACCGACGGAGCTAGTCTGGTGCCCCTTGAGCTCATCTGGTGCCCACTGAGCTGGTCTTGGCCACTTGAGCTGATCACGTGCCTTCTAAGCTGATTTGGTGCCCGTTGAGTCCATTTCTGGTGCCCCTTGAGAAAATGATTGTGCCTCTTGAACCTAGCTAAAGCTCTCTGAGTTAGTCTGATGCCTCAGAGCCCGCCTGGTGCCCTATTAGCTGTTTTAGTGCACCTTGAGCTGATCTGAGCCCCCTGAGCTGATCACATGCCTCGCAGAATTAATCTACTGTCCCCTGAGCCAATATGGTGCCTCTTGAGCTGATCAGGTGCCCCCTGAACTGGTTATTGATGTCTCCTAAGATGATATGGTGCCCCCTGAGCTGGTCTGGTGCACCCTGAGCTGATCTTGTGTTCTCTGATCTGATCTAATCGCAAAGTAAAAATGTAGTTAAAAATTTAGGGGTATTTATGGATCGCAATCTTTCTTGGTCTCATCATGTCAAGTGTATATCGGATCGCTGTTTTGGTATACTTATTGCTTTGTATAATGCCAAACATGTTCTGCCCACTGAAGTACTCCCTCGTGTTATTGACTCGCTTGTATTTTCACATGTTAGGTACTGCATTCAGGTCTATGGAAGCACAAATTCTGAATCAAAGAACAAGATGCAGAAAATCTTTAACTTTGCGGCCAGAATAATATCAGGTCGAAGGAAGCACGACCATATCTCGGATGTCATTGAAGAGCTGGGATGGCTTAATGCCCAGCGTTTTATCGAATATTTTGACATGTGTATGCTTTATAAGTTGATAACGACAGGTTGCCCTTCGTCCCTGGCATCGAATTTTCGTTTTAACCGTGATGTTTTGAATCGGGAGACAAGACAATCGGAAAACTTGGCGCTCCCAAAGCCGAGAACAAATTATGGAAAACGTACCTTTGTTTATCGTGTCTCATCGCTTTACAACAATATTTGTGTACTTGTTGGAAATCCTCGGGCAACAAACTATTGTGTCTTCAAAAAGAATATCAGGCACGCTGTGCGGGGTGATCGGAGGAATTGAGTGCTCGTAGATACATAGTATCATATTTTACATCTCTATTTTAATTTAGCAATTCTCATATCATGTTCGGGCATGTATGTAGTTCTTGTGTTCATTTCGTGACAATGTGCTGGGGCACTGACATTTGACTATGTTTTTGACAAAGGTCTAAGAATAACCCACTGTGTGCGGAAAGACCTGCTGATGTGAATACAATACATACAATACATCTATGCCCCTGCTTTGGTCTGAGGGCTAGGAGTTGATCTGGGCTCCCGGGCTGATCAATCTGGTTCTCCCTGAGCAGACATGTTTTCCCCTGAGCTAAACTAATGCCCCCTGAGTCCATCTGGTGCCTCCTGAGCCAACATTTTCCCTCCTGAGCCCATCTAATGCCCTCTGAGCTCGTCTAGTGCCCCCTGAGCTAGTTTGGTGCCCCTGAGCCAATCTGGTGCCTTTCAAGCTGATCTGGGCCTCCTGAGTTGATAAAGTAATTTCCTCAGCAACTCTGGGGCCCTGAGCTGAGTTGTGCCCACTGAGGCTGATGAAGGCATTTGAGCTGGTTTGGGGCTCCTGGGCTGATTAAATGCCTCCTGACTTAATCTAGTACCTCCAAGTTGATCTGTGCCCCGAGCTGATCGAGGACCACTAAACTGATCCCTTGCTCTCTCTCTCTCTCTCTCTCTCTCTCTCTCTCTCTCTCTCTCTCTCTCTCTCTCTCTCTCTCTCTCTCTCTCTCTCTCTCTCTCTCTCTCTCTCTCTCTCTCTCTCTCTCTCTCTCTCTCTCTCTCTCTCTCTCTCTCTCTCTCTCTCTCTCTCTCTCTCTCTCTCTCTCTCTCTCTCTCTCTCTCTCTCTCTCTCTCTCTCTCTCTCTCTCTCTCTCTCTCTCTCTCTCTCTCTCTCTCTCTCTCTCTCTCTCTCTCTCTCTCTCTCTCTCTCTCTCTCTCTCTCTCTCTCTCTCTCTCTCTCTCTCTCTCTCTCTCTCTCTCTCTCTCTCTCTCTCTCTCTCTCTCTCTCTCTCTCTCTCTCTCTCTCTCTCTCTCTCTCTCTCTCTCTCTCTCTCTCTCTCTCTCTCTCTCTCTCTCTCTCTCTCTCTCTCTCTCTCTCTCTCTCTCTCTCTCTCTCTCTCTCTCTCTCTCTCTCTCTCTCTCTGAGCTGATATGGTGCTCCCTGAGCTGATCTAGACCCCTGCTCTGGTCTGGGGAAAAGGAGCTTATCTTGGCCCCTACCTGATCGATCTGGTGCCCCCTGAGCAGGTATATTGTCGCTGAGCTAAACTAATGCCCCCTGAGTTGATCTGGTGCCTCATGTGTCATCATTGTGCCTCCTGAGCCCATCTGATGCCCTCTGAGCTAGTCTGGTGCACCCTGAGCTAATATGGTGCAAGGCTTTATGAGCCTATCTGCGGCTCATTGAGCTAGTCTGATGACCCCCATCTTTGGGGTCACTGAGCTTGTCTAGTCCTGGGCCGAGCATGAGCTGCTCTGAGGGGCTCTGATCCGCACCAAGGGCCCCTGAGCTGGTCTTGAATAGACAGAGAATAAGAACACAAGGCCAACTCCCATCACCTCGGGGGTCACGGGGGTAGTCCAATCCCAGGGGGCACAACTGGGGGAATGAGGGGCTGCTGCTCTGGAGGACTCTGATCCACACTAGGAGGCCCCTGAGCTGGTCTTGAATAGATGGGGAATAAGGACACGGTGCAAACTCCCCTTGTAAAATGGAGCTAACGAGGAATGAGCAGTCCTCGCTAAAAAGGCTTGTGATGCCTAGGCACCCCCGGTTAAATAAATTGCTTATTATACTATTGGATTCTGTGGAGGGGTGATAAAAGGCATGTGCCCCTGAGCTCAGAGCATAGTCCCCTGAACCAGGATTTCTACTAATTAATTTAAATGAATGAAGAACTAGTTTCCACAATTTTCAGCCCTGTCACATCATCCCCATCCAAACAACCAGCCTGTTTACTTTTGCTTTATGCCAACTGGGACCGATCCTTGAAAATATGGAACTTTTAAGCGCGTTAAAAGGTTTCTCCAAAATTTTTCCGGCAAAAAAATTTTACTGGTCCAATGTCACTATGCTACACATCCCACGGCCATTATGGGACCCGGGGAACTTAATCCGCGTTCAACCAGGGCTCACTCGTCACGACACAACCAGTGGACATAACAAATTAATTTTCGACACCAATATGTCTTATCTTGCACAAAGTGACAGATATCACAGGCTCCGCTGATTTCTCTGATGTCAAGTACTTGCACGAGTTGGCTAATTCGTCCTTAAATCTATCCCAAAAATTCGTGTTCTGGCTATTTTCATGAGATTTCGGTGACACTTTTCTTTTTTTCTGGTTTTATTTCAGTTTTCCTTCTCCGTCAATGCTTGATTTGCATTTTTCTTAGACCAAAGGTACCCAAAAGTTAATATTAACTAAGATATAGTAAGTTTTTTTAGGTTACGTTAAAAGTGCCCTTTCTCTCCCGGGGTGCCCCTCAAATGTGGTGTGATCTCCCATGCCAAAGCTCTGGCTGCGCCCCTGATCGTGGAAAGATTTAAAGCTTAGATTGGATTATTTTAAGACGTGTATGTAGCTTTGGGATGTCGCCTAAAAACAAACACGTTTGGCAAAAACTGTAGAATACCTGCCCAACATTACGATAGAATGTTCTCTGTGCTATCAAAGGCGCACAAAGCGATGAATAGCAGATTTGGTGCAATGAACGGGTGCCGCCCCCCCCCCCCCAACGCCGCCGCCGCTACAGGGTGCCGCCCCCACCGGTTGAGCACTCCCAAAGATTTTGGGAAAATTACACTCCTGCGCCTATCCCGTTGCCAGAGCGGACGTGGCAGCGGTTGGAGATCGACGTGATCGGTCCCATGAAGGGACCAGTGACGGAGCAGTAGGGCATTGTTCTGTGTGACTTCCGCAGCAGGTGGCCCGAAGTGGCCTTGGCTAGTGATGCCACTGCGGGGACAATTGTGAAGTTCCTCGACTCCGTTTTCTCTCCGGAAGGCATCCCGGAGGAACTGATCTCCGACAACGGACCCGCGTTTCTGTCAGCGGAGATCAGTGACTACCTGTCTAGGCTGGGTGTCCGCCAGACATTCAGTAGTCCGTACTCGCCGCAAACCTGTGGGTTAGTCGAACGCATGAACCGCACCGTAAAGGGCGCCTGCCAGTCGGCCCGGCTAGCGGGTCAGCCCCGTTCGGCTTTCTTGCGGAAGTTCCTGCGGGAACACCGAGCCACGCCCCATCCCGCAACGGGGGATACATTTCCGTTTGATGAGGGGGAGGGAGGCTCACACTGTCATGGATGTGCTCCCTGTACCTCGCGGGACGGAGCTCGACCAACAGCGCCACCAGAAGGTGAACCAGCGGCACCAGAGGTACCAGGAACAGTACCGAGCGCGCCATGACCAGACCGCAACACCTCTTCCCGCATGGAAGGAGGGGGATTGGGTCCGGGTGGGGAAACCGGTAAGTGGGCGCCTGGAGGGTCAGACTACGGTACAGGTAAGCAAGCGGACGGGACCAGTCAGCTACAGGCTGAGCACTGGTGAGCGGGCGCACGCGCGTCGCCTCGCGCCCGGGGGCGCTGGCCCTCGGGAGGTAAGTATGGATGACCTGTCGTTCCTCCCGACTATCCCCAACACCGTCCCAGTGACCGTCCCGTCACAGCCTGCGTCCGCTCCAACACAGCCGGTAACCCCTCGGGAGAGTCCGGAGACGCCGCGGCGCCGGAGTAGGCGGGAGCGTAGGGCACCCGATAGGTACTCGCCATAGGTGCGTTGTAGTACGGGTTAGCCTGACTTTTTGTAGGGGCGTTATCGTTGCAGTTGGGGGGATTCGTTTAAGAGAGAGGTGGTGTGGCGTCGGCTTAAGCAGCCAACAGCTGATTTAGCCGGAGGCGTTTTGTGTTTAGTTATTGGATGCGCCGCGCCAGGTTTGTGTTCCTAATTGTTGCTTTCATGCCCTCAGCTTTAGTGATGAGCAGCTTGGAAGGAGAGTTGTGAGTATTAAGTACTTTGGGGGAAATTGCGTTATAATTTCCCTGACTTATTATTGGCGATTTTGGCCTTTCTTTCCTTTCGGAAATTATCGTTAGCATTAAGGTTTCTTTCTGAATGCTATTGTAAGTGATATAAACAGCGGTATTTATTAGGTTATTATCCAAACGCTGTTTACCTTTTCTTTGTACTTGTTTTTGACCAGCTTTCGCGTCTTGTCGTTTCCTGACACGTGCCGCGCAGTCGTTGATTCCTGCTGTGACCCGCCGTCCAATACGACCCTGTTGAAGTTACAGCGCTCGTGGTGTGAAACGGCGGAGGAGGAGATGCAGCAGTGACGAGTGTACCTGTGGGGTGGGAGATTCCTCCTCAGGACTGAACACCAGGCACTGTGTACCATATACGGACCCAAGGGCTCGAGCAGAGTCGGGCGCCGAGTGGCTCGACGGGAGGCTCGGATGATGGAGTTCTGATTCGATGTAGAGCACATCCCTGGAAAGTTGAACTAGGTGGCTGATGGCCTTTCCAGGCTGCCCCTCCCTCAGGTGGACTGGGAGGGCGATGACACGGTCCAGGTGGCGATAGTGATGTGGGATATCATAGGGCCGATGAAGGGTCCGCAGCAGGAGCGCTAGGGCATCGTCCTCCATGGCCTATACAGCAGGTGGCCGGAGGTTGCCTTGTGTGGTGAGGTGACCGCAGGCACAGTGGTACGGTTCCTCGAATCGCTGTTCGGCAGAGAAGGCGTGCCAGAAGTGCTGGTGACCGACAACGGTCCCCAGTTTCGGTCATCGGAGCTGAGTCAGTATCTCGCCCCAGTCGGTGTAAAGCTAATCCACAGCTCGACTTACAGTCCGACGACCTGTGGCATGGGAGAGCGCCTCAACAGAACTTTGAAGGACGCCATAAAGATGGCGTGGATCCTAAAGAAACCCAGAGCTGGATATTTGCGCGAGTTTTTGAAAAGTTACTGCGCTTCACCTCACCCGGCGACAGGTCTGTTTAGGGTCATGAGGGGGCGCGAGATGCGCATAGCCCTCGACGTTTTGGGTCTGCCACAGGACTCTGAGACAGTGCGTGTAGACCCCGAGCGCGTTCAGCACTACCCGACTGCCTACAAAGCGCGCTACGACAGGCGCGCTGGCAAAGCGCCTCCGTGCGAGGCCGGCGACACGGTGCGTGTCAGGTGCCGTAGGACTGGAAAGTTCACGGGCTAACAGGCAGCAAAAGTGGACACACGCACGGACCCTCTCACTTACCGGCTCCAGCACGGCCGACCTGTCCACCCGCGAGATCTCGTGACTGCGCGACCTGGAAACCGCCTTTCGACGGAGACCGCCTTCAAGTGGTGAAAGGTGTGGGCCGGTCACCCGGCCCGCCACGCCTGGTGCCCCAGACGTGGAAGCCAAACGGTCTCCAATGTGCCCTCTCCGAGGGAGACCTGCGGGCACCCGCCCGCCGTCATCTCGCTCTCCGGACTTCCATCGACCTGGAAACCCAGCTAACCGGCCGCACCTGGGGTCTGGAGGAGAGAACCCTCCGCGCCGCTGCCAATGGATACGTGCGCGGAGCCATTGAGCACGCCGCGGAGGCGTGGATGCCGGCCACCTCGCCCTCCAATGCTCTCCTGCTAGAGAGGGAGCTGCGGGCGGCAGCACGCGTGGTGACCGGGTGTCCCAGGTCGACCCCGGCCCATACCGTTCTCGCAGAAGCCGGCATAGACCCAGTCTCATCAAGAACCAAGACCCTTGCAGCCCGATTTCTTGCGAGAGCTCTGGCCCTGCCACCTGGCGACCCCTGCGGGTGGTGGCAGAGGCCACAGTCCGGGGACGCCTCACCTCGGTAACGGGGTGGAGGGAGGTTGGACGGGCGGTCTGGAGCGCCGTCGGCATCTCCCCTGCCGATTGAGCCTCTACTCCCCAGACGCGTGCCACCGTGGGAGGAGACTGCCTCGACAGTCACCTTTGCACTGAGCGTGGGTGCGCCCCTGCACGCCGGAGCCTCCAGCGAAGAGAAAAAGACCCAGGCGCTCTTCCATCTCACCGCCTTACCTCAATGTACGACTTGGGCCTGGACTGATGGATCCGCCGCCGGTGGAGTCTCGAATGGAGGTGCCGGGGCGTTCATAGAGGAGCCCGGCGGTCAAACGCACGTGCTTAGATCGCCCGCTGGACGTCTCTGCTCCAGCTTTCGTGCAGAGATGGTCGCCTTACAATCGGCACTCCAACACCTCATCGACCACCCGGCGCATACCGAGGACCCCATCGTCATTTGCACGGACTCCCAATCGGCCCTGGCAGCCCTCCGTGCTGGCCCCGCCGAACAGACGTCCCCATGGGGACCCGCATCTGGAGGGACCTCTCGACGCTGGCCGGGGGGAATCGACGGATCCATCTACAGTGGATCCCCTCCCATTGCGGCATCCTGGGCAATGAGAGGGCGGACGAGCTCGCCAGGGAGCCGCCGCTCTCCCACAAGAGCAGGCCCCTCTCGACGTCACCACCGTGTCCCGGGCGGCTGCGAGAGCGGCGCGGGCCGAGTATGTCAAGGCTTGGCCCGCCGGCTGGTACCGCCTCCTGATGGGGGGGGGGGCTCCCGTCGCCGATTCCGGCTGGCAACCGGGAAGTGGCGGTGGAGGTACAACAGCTGCGCGCCGGACACTGGTCCGAATCCAGTCAGTATCTTCACCGGATTTTTTTAAAGGCGGTTTTTTTAGAGGCGGTTTAAAAAAATCTTCACCGGATTGGAAGAAGCCCCTCCCGTGACTGCGCGGCCTGCAGTTCCGCGGCATGCCCCGCAGGAAGGTGCCCGATCTGCCGGGAGGAGGCTGACACCCCGGAGCACGTGCTCTGGCGGTGCCCCGCCTTGATAAGGACCCGACACCGACTGACGGGGACCATATCCCCGTCTTATGAGGAAGTCCGGAGAAGCGACGTCGTGGCGGCCCTGGCGGCCGCCAGCAGGTCCCTCCAGAGCCGAATGGCTACACCGCGTTAGCGGCTGGAGGGGACACAACAACAACAACAACAACAACCTGGAAACCACGTCGATCAGAGCGCGGAGACCTGGTTTGATGCTATCTCCGTCCCTGTGCACTCTGCGTCGCCAGCTGAACTAGAGCCTGCATAGCCAGACATCCCAGTGACGCCTGAGCCCCAGCTAACACCCTGTCCTACCCTCAGGTCAGATCCGGTGACACCCCCCATCAGGCGTAGCGAGCGAGTCAATGGGGCTCCCTTGAAGTATTCGACAAGTTAGGCTGATGTTTTACGATGTTCGACAAGTTGTGTTGTTGATTGTCTTTTAATGGTTAAAGGGAAGGTGGCACCTTCATAACGTGATTTTAACTGAGATAGCCAATTTATAAAGCAAGTCGGAAAACCCGGTACTCAATATATCATTTGTCTTTGAACTCGAGATTTCCGTAGAAAAAAGCTAAAAACTACCTGCAATGCACCCTTCATGTACCCTTAGCAGCAGGTCACAGTTGTCATGGCTGTTGGTGTGACGACATATGATGACGTCACGATGAGCATCAGCCAATCGAAGCCCTTGAAGCTTTTCGAGTATGGCAGTGGTTGCCAGATCATGACATCATTCACAGGCAGATATTTATTTCTTTTCCGGTACACTAAATTCCAGGATTCGACCAAGGTGCTGTTGTGCTCCCCCCAGTTGTGGAACTGGAGGCGCCCGTGGCCGCCCGCCGGCTGGGGGCGACTTGTGCGCGCCGGCCCGTCATGGGCAGTCTTGTAACAGAGTCGCGCGTGCCAATACACGCTGTGGTGACCTACAGTGATCTGTGAGAGAGAACACAACATGGCGCGGTCGGTTTGCCACTTCGTGTGAGTTTCGCGCGTGGAACAGTGAGTACACAGTGCTAAAAACGCAGTGCTGCAATGAGCTCCTTGGAGCAGCTCTCGGCACTGCTGGTGCAGCAGGCGGAACTGTCGGCCCAGCGAGAGGAGCGCCTGGCCGGCATGGTGGAGCGCCTGCTGGAAGCCCAGAGTGCCCACCAGCCTGCTGCTATCGCCGACGCGGCGTCTGCCGACGTTAGCAGGCCACCAGCCAGGCTACCCACGAGCGCCACGCCCGCACCGTTTCTCACGGCATCTGCGTCCCTGCGGGAATTCACGGCCTCATTTCGACCTAGTGATTAAACACCGCCCGCTGGTGCCCATCCTCAATCAGAAGCTGCTGGGTGAGATCGAAAACCCCAGGCTCAAGAGGATGAGGGAAAAGCTGACGTCTTATTCCTTTACTGCGGGCTGGCAGAAGGGAGCTGACCACCAGATACCGGACGCCCCGTCTCGCGCCCCCGTCAGTGACACAGACGAGAGTGATGAGGTCGGAAAAGAAGGTGACCCCCTTCATGTTGCCGTCATTGCCGCCATGCATGCTGAGCCTGCAGCAGAGGATGGTGTGCGTCTGGCTCCTATCGTGGATCCGAGCCTGGAGAAGATTCGGGCAGCTGCCTCTTCAGATCAAGACTACATCCAGCTACAGGACGCCATCGTCCAAGGGTTTCCTGAGCACCGCCATGAGCTGCCGCCCGCAGCCCGCCCCTTCTGGGGAATTCGTGACAAACTGTCTCTAGATGACGGCCTCATCGTCTACGGCGCGCGGCTGGTGGTCCCTGCGCCTCTGCGGCGTGAGGTCCTCAGTCGGCTTCACCAGTCCCACCAGGGGGTGGAGCGCACTAAGCGTCGCGCCCGCCTCTGTGTTTACTGGCCGGGTATAGACCGTGACGTCACGAACGTGGTCTCAGAGTGCACACGCTGCCGTGTCGTTGCACCTAGCAACCAGAATGAACCGCTGCAGCAGTGTGACCACGCGCCGAGTCGAGTGTTCGAATCGGTCTCTGCTGACTATTTCCACGTAGCGGGAAACACGTACCTGGTATACGCAGATCGACTATCCGGCTGGCCTTACGTCAGCGTGTGTCCGCGCACTGCCTCGGCTGAACACCTCGTGCGTCTGCTGCGTCGGATTTTCGCGCAGACTGGTGTGCCTGCTGTGATACGTACAGACGGAGGACCTCAGTTCTCCCCACGCACCTTCGCTCGCTTTTTACAGCGCTGGGAGGTGCGGCATGAAACCACGTCGCCGCACTATCCCAGGTCCAACGGCCATGCTGAAGCAGCGGTGAAAGCGTAAAAAACTCATCACGGTGGCCAGTGCGACCGGTCGTCTGGACGACGAGCAGCTCGACGCCGGCCTACTGGAGCTGCGGAACACCCCGCGAGCTGACGGCCGATCTCCGGCTCAGGTGGTGTTCGGTCATCCACTACGGTCGTCGGTGCCGACGCACCACCGGGCTTTCGCCCCGGAGTGGCAGCGTCGCGCTGAGGAGTGCGACATTCGAGCCGAGGCCATCCGTGAGAACGCCAAAGTCCGCCACGACGCTACCGCCCGGCCGTTGTCCCACCTGCAGATCGGAACCAGGGTGGATATCCAGAACCGCCGCACCCTGCGGTGGGACCGCGTCGGTGTCGTCGTTGGGCTCGGCGAACACAGAACGTACCTAGTCAAGATGGGCAGCGGCCGCATCTGGTGGCGGAACCGCCGCTTCCTGCGCCCACACCGCCCGATGCTGGCCACATCCACGCCTGCTGCTTCGTCGGCGCCGACGCCCAGCCCGGCAAAACGTCCCGCCTCGCTGCCGTGGAGGCCGCCCGATGACCCTGCTGCCCCACGGCGCAGCAGTCGTGACAAGCGACCCCCGACAGGCTCACTGTGCGTTGGGTGACCACGACATATGTAAACTAGGAAGTGAAGTAAGCCGTCAGCATGAGCTGTCGGCTTGGGGGGAGGTGTTGTGCTCCCCCCAGTTGTGGAACTGGAGGCGCCCGTGGTCGCCCGCCGGCTGGGGGCGACCCGTGCGCGCCGGCCCGTCATGGGCAGTCTTGTAACAGAGTCGCGCGTGCCAATACACGCTGTGGTGACCTACAGTGATCTGCGAGATAGAACACAACAGGTGCCACATTCCCTTTAAGGTAGTAGCCTTCGACCTTTATTTTTGAGGGGGCGGATATTGTGCTGTGTTAAACGCCAACTTTGAAATCCGTGCGCCGGATTTGTCGATGTTTAAATAAACTGCCGAGGGCAGCGTTGCATAAATATATTGTGTTAACAGAACCGACAGCGCTGCATTATTTGAATTCCTGCTTAAATAAACAAAATTTCGGGCTTACACACGAGTCTCAGAGCATGGCCCATATTTCAGATTAATAAGCGGAACGAGTTGCGTGCTGCCGATCACAGATGGTAAGCATCATGGACGCAATAATCATGTGTGCGTGTATGTATGCAATATACAAAGTAGGGGTTCAAGAGCTACTGGTGAGCAATTTCTCGACTGGAGTTGGCGTATTTTACGCTGCATTTTACTTCCACGCTTATTTCGACTTAAATTCGCCGCTATTTAAGAAAGGTGGTTCTGAACACGGCGTAGCTTCGCAGATGCATGTGGTAAAAAATACGCCGCATTTCTACACCTTGCATGAAACGGGGCCCAGCTTCCCAATCGATTGCACTGGAGCATCCTTCGCAGGCCCCAGGCCCATGATATTGGAGGTACGACAGCTACCTCAACCGGTGCGTCAGGTTCTTCCGCACCTCGGTCGAGAGAGATCACCGACAACTCTCTCGGGCAAATCACTTTCTCAGTACAGAACAAACAGTACAAAGTCACACCATTGGTCATCTCACAAGGCACTAATACTTGGTATACTATAATTATCACCGGTAAGCTCTTTGTAAGATCAATCACCCTACCATATAATCACTTTCACAGTCCCACCGCCCTATCTCTGCCCCTCTCTACGCCGCCGCAGTCAGGTCAGGGAAGACCGTCTTCACCAGCTCCTTCTTGTTGACCTTACCCATGACGTTGCGGGGTATCTGGGGCAGTAGCCTCAGGACGGTGGGGGCCGCGTACGGCGGCAGCTCTTGCTGACACCACTGCTTCAGCTGTGGCAGCTCCAGCGGCGCTGAAGCCTCCACCACTGCTGCCACCTAGCGGCACACAGAAACACTGCAGGTGACGGCGCCGGCCACCAGAGCCAGGAGCGCGGTGCGGCCCGCTGGTAGCGTAATCTCTAGGGAGGAGTCCGTACACTGCATACACCAGTAACCAACGTAAACGGAGCACGTGACAAAGACCCTGACACGTGACATTCACCAGCTTACATTGCCAATACCAGTCCATTATAAACACGCCATCTCGTCACATTTCACCTCCAGCAAAGCAGTCACTGGCATGCCTTCCCCAATAATTAACATCCAACAGGTCCCTTGATCCACCCTAGCCACCGAAGGCGACAGCATTCCGGCGCTGACTCTGCGGCGGCTAGCCTGCCCAGATTACTGTAGCCTACCTTTTGTCCCCAGGTGAGGTCAGGCAGGCCCACTACAGCCACGTCCTGCACCTCCGGGTGCTCCAGCAGGCGCCGCTCCACGTCCAGCGCGCTGATCTTGAAGCCGCCCGTCTTGATGATGTCTACTGAGCTGCGACCGAGGATGCGCCAGCCTCCGTCGTCGCCGCTGTACCGCGCCGTGTCGCCGGTGCGAAACCACCCATCGGCGGTGAACTCCTTGCGAGTGGCCTCCGGTCGCTGCCAGTACTCACGGAACACGCCGCCGCCGCGGACCAGCAGCTCACCCTCCTGGAACGGATCGGCGCCGCCTCAGCACGGTGGACGCGGGACACACCCTGCTCTTTGTGTTGTTGCTTTAGCTTAGATCTGATTGAACATACTTCCTAAGGTGACTATCGTGTTGTTTTACCTCAGAACCGTCCCTTTAGTGGGCCACCAATCACGTGCAGATGAGTGTATTTTCAGCAATGAAGGAAAATCTCGCAAATGGGCAAAAAAGTACTAAAAAAAACTTTGAATCCCGATTATTTGTGCTCAATGACAAGGAGATCGCCCCAGCGCAGCGGTACGAAACGGGTCCAGTTATCGGAAACACCCGTTACTTGAAATTTGAATTGGATGAATCTGAATAGATAAATCTAGCCCTGCTATGGAACCAGGGTCATTGAAAGATACACGGCGAAATCAGTATCAATCTTAGATAAGCCGGACTTCGACACACGAGGCTGCACTTAGCTCCTCCAAAGATTGGCTCCTGATCGTCCGGTAATTAACACCAAGTAGTTAAAATGATAGATTTCCTCCCACATCCTAGCCAAGTTCGCTGGTCATGCAATGGCGGCGAACCTTGAAATACCCGGTGAACGTACAGGAATCTCGTGTTCGAACAGAAAGAGAACGGGGTGCCTCTGCTGAGACGGCTGTAATCTGTAGTCATACCTGGTTCTCACATCCCGGGGAGACGGTGGTCAGGTGCGCGTCTCCCTCTGCTAGCAGCGTGTACTTGTCTTCGGAGGCGGGCTCGAACCGCGCCAGTCTCACCTCCACCGAGGGGAACGGCGCCCCCACCGCCCCTGCCGAGAACACTCCGTCACTGACGGAGGAACGGCGGCGCCCCCACCGCTCCTGTCAAGGAGACCACTCACAGGGGAACGGCGCCCGCACTGCTCCTGTCAAGGACACCACTCACAGGGGAACGGCGCCCCCACCGCCCCTGTCAAGGACACCACTCACAGGGGAACGGCGCCCCCACCGCCCCTGTCGAAAACACTTGTCGCCTGAAGTTGTTAAACATGCACAAGTAAAATAGCTCAAAGGGTCCAAAGGAGAGGCTAAAAAGGCTCTCTCGCTGAAGGGGAGGACTGCTTTGTCGCGCGAGGAACACATGTAATACTCACGAACCTTCCCGACCCTTTTAACTCTACATTCGTCAGTTCTAAATCAAAGGCGGTAAGATAAATGTGATTTTTTTAATTTGCTCTGTATAAGCTCGCATCAATCGCATTTATGATTTGTTATTTTATCTTATTGTTACATATCTACTTTATTTCATATACTAACGATGCTATGTAACATGCGTAAATTCGCGCTATCGAACTCCACCTGTAAGTGGGCATAGTGGCTGCTGTTCTCGCAATCAAATACGTGAAATAAACGGCGCCCCCGCCCCCTTCGACAGCACACCCTGTACCCGCTTGCAGTGCAGCCGACTGACCTGGCACTCTCCGGCCGTGCAGCGGGTTGGTGAGGGCCATGCCGATCTCAGTCATGCCGTACCGCTCCAGAAGGCGGTGTCCGGTGGCCCGCTCCCACTCCTCCATGATAGGCTGCGCCAGCGCCGCCGAGCCGCTCACCATCAGCCTGTACACACACCCACACCGTCAGACAGACAGACAGACAGACAGACAGACAGACAGACAGACAGACAGACAGACAGACAGACAGACAGACAGACAGACAGACAGACAGACAGACAGACAGACAGACAGACAGACAGACAGACAGACAGACAGACCGACCGACCGACCGACCGACCGACCGACCGACCGACCGACCGACCGACCGACCGACCGACCGACCGACCGACCGACTGACTGACTGACTGACTGACTGACTGACTGACTGACCGACTGACCGACTGACCGACTGACCGACTGACCGACTGACTGACTGACCGACTGACCGACTGACTGACTGACCGACTGACCGACTGACCGACCGACCGACCGACCGACCGACCGACCGACCGACCGACCGACAGACAGACAGACAGACAGACAGACAAACAGACACACACACAAACACACAAACAGACACACAACACACAGACAACACACAACAACAACAACACACACACACACACACACACACACACACACACACACACACACACACACACACACACACACACACACACACACACACACACACACACACACACACACACACACACACACACACACACACACACACACACACACACACACACACACACACACACACACACACACACACACACACACACACACACACACACACACACACACACACACACACACACACACACACACACACACACACACACACACACACACACACACACACACACACACACACACACACACACACACACACACACACACACACACACACACACACACACACACACACACACACACACACACACACACACACACACACACACACACACACACACACACACACACACACACACACACACACACACACACACACACACACACACACACACACACACACACACACACACACACACACACACACACACACACACACACACACACACACACACACACACACACACACACACACACACACACACACACACACACACACACACACACACACACACACACACACACACACACACACACACACACACACACACACACACACACACACACACACACACACACACACACACACACACACACACACACACACACACACACACACACACACACACACACACACACACACACGTGTTTATGCAGCGTTATGAGGACCAGGACCAAACGCGGCAAAGTGGGGACCGGGGCAACCACCCTTTATATTAAAGAAAGAGGCGCCATATTTTGCACAAGCTGAGTAAACGGCACTAGCGTTGCCATGGTAAAGGTTAGAAACGTCAATTTGCGTTATATCCAAGTCCGCACAATGCGGCGGAGTGGGGACCGGCAGGTGTGACGTCACCATGACGTCATCCAACACAACCAGCGAAGTGAGGACCAATTTCACACACATTCGTATGCTGCTCAATACTCTTATTTGAAACATCGTGTGGCCACTGATCGCATTTTCTTCGCCAGAAACAGGTAGGAGGGGCTTAAGAATTTTTTCCTTCCCCTACAAATAACAATTAAATATCTGCATTACATCAGGCAATTCCAGTATGCCTACTGACAAAAAATTCCAAGTTTAGCAGTACCTGATACTCTCAAACAGAACACTTGATTCGCCACTGTTCTTGGCCTTTGTGCCGGAATGGACTCACGCTTCTTCAGGTGACTCAGGAGCCTGCTGGACACCACCAGGCAGCTGGGCCAGCCCCTCACTTTTCGTCCAAAAATGTCGTTTCTTAGCGGCATTATGATGTATAACAATTTTAGGGCTTATCTACGCACCAACTGCCATGGCATTGTAACATACGCGGATCTAGGATTGCCGATCGGGGGGGCACCTTTCCGGGTGGGGGGCTCCATCCGGACCAGGGGGCGCCACTTTTGACCGGCAAAACCTATCAGGTGGGCGCCAAATCCTATTGGCGGCGCCGATTTTCGCATCCTGGGAAGGGGGCGGGGTGGGAAGCGACATTTCAGGGGGGCACCATCGACCTTTCAGGGGGCGCCGTGACCATTTCAGGGGGCACCGAGGGTCGATCGGGGGGAGCGCACGTGCCTCCTCGCCTTCCCCCATATCTGCCAATGTCATGTAATGCTGCGAATTATTTCCCTGCCAGAAGGGTTTCTCGGGAGACGACTGCTTCTTGTTCACGGCATCTGCCGGACTTTGAACTCGGTTTGGCCGCCTCGTAGTTCTGACGCAAGTTGAGAATGGATTTCATTGGGGCATGAGTGGAGGCGTATAGGTCTAAACCATCCAGATAAGAAAGTTTTCTGTCAGTAAGAAGTTTCAATGATGACACTTGCACCCTATAATTTTCTGCAGGTGACATTTTTTCTGAGGAGAAAATATATTCTTGACTCTCGTTGGAGTTTGCTGGGAGCTATACAAGTTTTCACTAGTATCAGAGGTGGTAGGCAGTTCAAGGCCGCATATTGATGGGGTGATTACACTGCGCGGCTTTCTGAAGTGGGCAGAGTAAACAATGTTTACCTGGTTTTTCCTGCCGAATTAAGCATGATACAAAGACATTGAAACGGGAAATAAGATGACATATTTGTCAAAAATATTGTAAACCCTAACCTCCATCCCTTTCTACATATGCCACATAAGCCTCAAAACTCTAGGTCAAACCGTTGACCCGTGAAAGGTCACGGCGCGAAGCATGTTGGGTCGCAAGATGGGTACAGATATTACTGGGTCGCAATGTAGGCGATTCAAATAAACTTTAGTAATTAATTAGTTTAGTAAGTAGAGTGTTGATTTAAAGTTATATGATAGCACAACCCTCTTGACGGGTAACCTAATTTAGTCTTGTCATCGTCTTCAGGTTTTATTAACACCAAACTTTCCAGTTCAGCACCAGAAAAGCCATATTTCAAGCAAAGAACATCATTTAGGAAAAGGAAAGACAGGAAAATGTCATTTTTAGAAATACAATTAAAAAAATTCTTCAAAGTACATACATTTCCCTGCCGATGACTTGAATTCCAAAGAATATTCGTTGCAACAATGTTTATCCTGCCCTGGCAAAAACCAACGAAAATCGACTGAATTTTCCTTTTTATACAGGACGTTTATTAGCATTGTATGCGGACGGTAGTTTTAATTTGAAGCAAACATCACGAAAAAAATTCAAGGAGAATGCATGTACATTTTGCACCATAATTTTCAAAGAATCTAATTAATCAAAGCGCCAAGGAAATAACTTGCGGTAAATTTCTGATAGCTCAGCTGGTAAAGAGTTAGGCTCTAGCATTAGAGGCGTTAATGCAAGATTGCAGGTTCAATTCTCGGGCGGCCAGGGGTTCCATTTTACCTGAGTCTGGTTTAGCAGTGTTTGTGGGAACATTAACAAAGGTGGCAGTATCTCACGTATGTCACGTATATCACGTATATCACGATGATCAGTAAGCTACGTTGCGAATGTAGGAATATTATTTTTGTGTTGCTTTGTATCAATGTAAGTACCATTTATCGCATTATGTGTGCATCAGTAATTACCTAAATTTAAAAGTTAAAAACGGGAATATGTCAGTCGTCAGGGTCTAGGTTATGTGACCTGGGTAACATACGACCTAGTTGGTTGTGCATTATTGGTCCCAAGTCGGGTAACTGGAGCGAGGGAGGAGAAATGGTGCATTGACCTCCCATTTGGTGTTATTTGGCCATCATGTAATGTCTACGGACTGAAGGCAGGGCGTGAGCGGCCGACTGTGGATGGTCTGGCTGGGATGAAGCTATTGTGTGCTCAAAAGCCTACTTGACAGTATAGAAGCGCAGGTAAAAAAAGGTCATGGAAGTTCGAAACTTTGGTTTACCCTTTGTGAAGGGCCGGCGCCGCCCCTGACTGATAGCAGGCGGCCGGTGGTCTAGGCGCCGTCAACTGAAAGTGACCGCTGGTCACTCATAGCTTTCAACAGCAGGCCGAAAGCAAACTGAAATGTGTGATGCCAGCGAAAAAAAAACAAGTGGTTCCGCTCACCAAAGGTAACGGCATAGACTCCGGTCTGCGACCTGGGCTAACGCCCCACCGGCGCAGGAGAGCCGCATGACAATGTGCTGAAAGCAAACCATATTTCGTTCTTAATGTATCTCTTCATAAGCCTGGAACTCAGTTTTATCATTCTTTTCTTTGAATTAACCAATAAAGAGTACGTGGTCACCCCCGGATTCGAACCGGACCTACCCGACCAAGAGACAGGCCCTCTAACCACTAGACCACCGTGCCATACCACTCACCCTCCCAGTAGCTGAACAGCGGTGACCCGTCAGGAGGTCACTGGCTGGTGCAACTCCGCCGAATATGCCGGGCCGCTGGCGCCGGGTGCTGTGCTTGTCCCGAAAAGGTACGATATAAAGGTGCTTCTAGAAGACGAACCAAGCATTCTTTTGGGCTGAAATTACTTGTATCGTCGAGCTAGGATCCTAAGCTAGCTTCATGCCAAATTTCTTCCACTTCCATCCATTTTAAAGACTTGAAACCATGGTGAGAAGCAAAGGTGGTCCGAGAAATTTAGCATCTTGTAATACATTTTGGACTAATTACTCGAAAGCCATTAGAGATAGGTGGGTAGTATAAGTGAGCGAAATGACCGCAAGTAACTTTCCTATTCAGCCATGTCAGTTCTGAGTTTGTCAGTGACATGAGCTTGGAACCAGGAAGATGCAAATAAAAAGTTTTTTGACTCAATTTCTATTTATGCCTATAAAACAAAGAATTTCACATTCACAATTTCCATCTCCAAATATTATCAGGCGGAAGCAATGTTCTTTCATTATTTGAAATGAAAACTCAAATCGGTCAATTAGATTGTGAGATATTAACGTTGAAATGAAATGAACCAAAATTTAGTCTTCCGGAAGAACTGTAAAAAGTAGGTCAAAATTTTACGTTTTGCACTTAAAACTATGCCTAAGCACTACAAAATTTGCCTCGCTACCCCTATGAAACTGCCTTTCAGCTAACTGAGGCCTGTCTTGTGGCATTTCGAGCGCACAAGTCGGCCATCAACTTTTAGCAGGTTTTTTGCGCGCCTGAGAAATGCCGCGTTTTCGCGCAATAAATATTGTTGGATCAGCTCAATTTTTTCCCCTAGCTGGCCCTTGTTATCCATTGAAAAGGACATAAATTTCAAGTTCGTAGCTTAAGAAGTAAAATTTAGAAAAATATAAAACAGAAAAAGTTTGAGCAAAATTTCTCAAAAACTATTTTGGATTTCAACTCGGGGCTTCAGTTTGGGTGTCTGGAGCAGAAGGGCTATCACCCTACAAAATTCCAGAGCTCTGACATCAATTCTCAGGACTGACAGACGCCAACAACAACAACAACAACCTCGGCCTGCGGCCTCGGCAGGTGCCGCTCTGGCGCAGGAGAAGCCGGTGACAATGTACGTTAGCCAAACAGTTCGATTGACAGGCGAGTTTTTTCAGCAGTTTTATACTTATAACAACGCAATGTTGGAGTTTTAGGTTTTGTGTTCTCATTATGGCTCCATTCAATCCCCTGTCTAGGCCCATGTTTCCCTAAATTAGCATGTCTCTGCATACTGCACCACGCCTGCCCTCTGTTCATATCATCAAAGAAATAAACACACGCATAATGTTTGTTTTGTTAAGCAAAGATTGGGCATGACGAGAAGAAAGGAGATACAATATAAAATATGATGGGTTTTCCGACGGTATTTCACCTATACCTGCAGATTTTCACCCAATTCAGCCTATTTGTTACCGAGTTATGCCCCAGCTTGAGACCTCAGCCCCACCACCGAACTGATGTCCTCGATCCGCCTATGCTCGAGCTCCTTACCCCACCCCCTTACATATGTCCTGGATCTGCCTATGCTCGAACTCCGTAGCCCCACCTCTATACTGCCCTGGATCCGCCTATGCTTGAACTCCTTAGCCCCTACCCCTACTGATGTCCTGGATCCGCCTATGCTCGAGCTCCCGAGCCCCACCCACGTACTGATGTCCTGAATCCGCTTATGCTCGAGCTCCTTAGCCCCACCCCCGAACTGATGTCCTGGATCTGCCTATGCTTGAACTCCGTAGCCTCACCTCCGTACTGCCCTGGATTCGCCTATACTCGAACTCTTTAACCCCTACCACCCTACTATTGTCCTGGATCCGCCTATGCTGGAACGCCCGAGCCCCACCACCGTACTGATGTCCTAGATCTGCCTATGCTCGAGCTCCTTAGCCCCACCCCCGTACCGAGGCCTGGATCCGCTTTTGCTGGAGCTCCATAGCCCCACCCCCGTACTGATCACCTGGATCCGCCCATGCTCGAACGTTTTAGCCCCACCTCCGTACTGATGTCCTGGATCCGCCTATGCTCGAACTCCTTAGCCCCTACCCCCTACTGATGTCCTGGATCCGCCTATGCTCGAGCTCCTTACCCCACCTTCTTACTGATGTCCTGGATCCGCCTATGCTCGAACTCCGTAGCCCCTACCCTCCCACTGATGTCCTGGATCTGCCTATGCTCGAACTCCGTAGCCCCACCTCCGTACTGCCCTGGATTCGCCTATATTCGAACTCTTTAGCCTCTACCACCCTACTAATGTCCTCGATCCGCTTATGCTAGAACGCCCGAGCCCTACCACCGTACTGATGTCCTAGATCCGCCTATGCTCGAGCTCCCGAGCCCCACCCCCGTACTGATCAGCTGAATCCGCTTATGCTCGAGCTTCTTAGCCCCACCCCCGTACTGATGTCCTGGATCCGCCTATGCTCGAACTCTTTAGCCCCTACCCACGTGCTGATGTCCTGGATCCGCTTATGCTCGAGCTCCTTAGCCTCATCCACGTAATGATGTCCTTGATCTACCTATACTCAAGCCCTTTAGCCCCATCGCCGTACTGATGTCCTAGATCCGCTTCTGCTCGAGCTCCTTAGCCCCACACCCATACTGATGTCCTGGATCAGCCTATGCTCGATCTCCTTAGCCCCATCCCCGTACTAATATCCTGGATCCGCTTATGCTCGAACTCCGTAGCCCCTACCCCCTACTGATGTCCTGGATCCGCCTATGCTGGAACTCCCGAGTCTCACCCCGTACTGAATCCGCTAATGCTCAGATGCTTAGCCCCATCCCCGTACTAATGTCCTGGATCCGCCTATGCTCTAACTCCCTGGCCCGACCCTCGTACCGATGTCCTGGATCCGCCTATGCTCTAACTCCCTAGCCCGACCCTCGTACCGATGTCCTGGATCCGCCTGTGCTCTAACTCCCTAGCCCCACCCTCGTACTGATGTCCTGGGTCCGCCTATGCTCGAACTCTTTAGCCCTTACCCCCATGCTGATGCCCTGGATCCGCTTATGCTCGAGCTCCTTACCCCCCACACCCGTAACGACACCACCTCCGTGCCCCTCCCCCGAAACGACATAGGCGAATCCAAGGGGAAAAGGGGCCAGGTGCCCCCATAGAATCTTAGCGCCCCCTGAAATTGTCCCGGAAACCCCTGGAAAGTTCGATGGCACCCCCTGAAATGTCGTTTTCCCCGAGATGCAGGTATCGGGGTCTACTGATAGGTTTTAGCGCCTACTTGATAGGTTTTCCGGCCAAAAGTGGCGTCCCTGGTGTAGATAGCGCCCACCAGGAAGTTTCCCCTTCCACCTCACCCCCGATAGGCAATCCTGGATCCGCGTATGGGAAGCGACATTTCAGGGAGCGTCATCGACCTTGAGAGGCGTGTCTTTACAATTTCAGAGGGCGCCGATGGTCGATTGGGGGTTGGGGGAGAGGGATGGGGGGAGAAGGGTGAGGGGGGGCACCTATTCTACTTATTCCCTGGATCCACCCATGGTCCAAAAACAGAAACATAATACTCTTATTGTAAACTCGGACTTTTACGGTACTCTAATTACTTGTGATGCATTATGGGTAGTATTGGGTACTTTTTTACCAGACCATAAATAAACAGAAACGGCCGCGCCGATCGCCGGCGTTGCCGCGGCGTGGACGCAGGGGTGACGCGTGGTGATTTGCTACAACGTTGCGTGGAGAAACGGCATGTTTGTAAAGGTAACTTGGTGTTTCATTGATATCTATGCATATGGAATGTCGACATATGTCTCTTACCTAGCTGCATGCAAAATTTCATTTCCTCCAATGACTCTAACCACCCTAAACCCCGGTGTGAAGCAAAAATGAACTGATAAAATTACCACTTTGAAATGTATTTTACGGCTTATAGCGCGGAAGCCGTAAGACATAAGTGGGGGGTATGAGTGAGAAAAATGACGGCAACGAAGTTTTTTATCCAGCCGTGTTAAATTCAATACCGTAGCTATCATGGTCTGGAAACCAGGGGGCTGAGAATAAAAATTTTAAAAACTTATATTTTATTTTTTGCCTATAAAATAAAAAGTTTCAGTCTGAAAGTTTTTATCTCTAAATTTATAATAATAAAGGTGGCTATTCTCTCTTATTATCTGAAATGGGAACTAATTCTTATCAATTAGATCGGAAGATATAAGGGTTTGAATGATATTTTGGGAAATGCAGACCTTCACGGAATGGGCCAAAAAGGACCCTTAAATTTCCGTTTTTGTTTTGTTTCTGTGTTTGTGCAGTACTGCACAAACCGGCCTTTAAGTTGATATTTGACTCAGAACCTGAACTGCTATGATACAATGGGTGGTAGATACAATGGGCGGAGCAAGGGGCTGAACTCCCCCCCAATGTCAGAATATCTATGGTTAATACAAACACAGAAGCTGTTCCGAGGCAATGGCGGGGAAGGCTCCAGTTCCGTACCAGCCCCCATCCTCACTGCTCCCCCGTCCGAAATGTTTCCCATGAGCTATCTCAGCACGCCTCTGGACCCTGCTACCGTTCCCTAGATACCTGAGGGCATCACTGCTCACTTCCTCGGATCTCTAAACACGCCTCGGCACCCTCTGCCCTCTAGTCAGGTTCCCGTCCGCCCCGACCGGCTAGCCACCCGCTGTATGCACTCGGATAAAAATGTTATGCCTTTCTTGCACGCATTTACCGGCTGCAGCCTACTGCCGCAGCACAGAAGTTCCATGCAAGAAGGGCAGAATGACGTCACTACTGCTGCGGGAAAAACGGGACCGAAGTATTTTGCCCCTCGGTGGTGAACTAGTCGTCGGAGCGTCATGAAACAAAAACGGCAGAGCTCATAATTTCTCATACTAAAAGTTTAGAGAGAACCATATATCTCAGTTGAGTATAAAGGCACTTTATCACGTGATGAATCTATTACAACCTATGAAAACCGCATCAAATTCAGTCTTTATCATCATATAGCTCAAAACCTATGGGAGACGCGCGGGTATGGTCAGGCAGACGGTTGTAGAACTTGAGCCGGGCTTTTTTTTGGTACCAATTTCGAAAAGAAAATTTGCAAATATGTAGTCCTAAATTCCCAAAAAAACAAAAAAATATTGTATCTTTTGCAGAAAAATATTTCCCATTAACTCAGAAATTTGCATTTAGAATATGTTGTTGTAATGACAATACCCATCTCAACAAAGAAAACTGCGTTCAAAAATGTCCAGAATTTTGAAAGTTATATGGTTTTAAAGTTTTAGGCCATAATTGCAATGTTTTGGAAAAAGGGCCAAAACTGACCTTCAAAATTATGCTTTTGGTTCAGTTTAGTGTCTATGCAGTAATGCACAGTCCATTCTGTCTGTAAAAATCCAGTTTGGAACACCTAGCATCATATCTTCAGATATTTCGAACTTATAACTTTGGTAATGCATTTCACTACAAGTTGGAGGTAAAAGTTTCAAAAATCATTTTGGAAGTACACATTTGGATTTTTTGCTTCAAACTTTGAGCAACAACTGGTAATTGATTGTGTGTAAAAGAGTGTAAGTTTGAGAGCTGTAGACTAAAAATAGAAAAATAGAAAAATAAAAGTTTATAAAAATATAATCCAAAATTTTGGAAAAGTTTTTGCAAAATTCGAAAATCTGCAGCCGTCGGGATTTTTTATGGGTTTCTGCCTTTCATCCCTGCAAGTTTCAAGTATCTGATACCAGTCCTCAGAACAGACAACAACTACTACTACTACTACTACTACTACTACTACTACTACTACTACTACTACTACGGACAACAGAGAACGAAAAACTGTCAGTATAGAAGCCGTTTCTCACTTCGTTCGTCACCGGCTTCTGACAACTCTCTCTGTCTCTCTAAATACACTCTTGCAGCACTTTCTCTGGCCTTTTGAGCACGGTTCTGCACCTTGCTCCCCATTCTTAGATAACCAAAAGCCTTCCTCCAGCCTTCCCCGGATCTCTAAACACGCCTATAACCCCTCTGCCTAGACTAACTCCCCGCCCAGACTCCTGAGGACTCCTCCATCCATTGCACATTTTCCCAGATGCCTGGGCAGCGAGCACACTTCTGCAAAATTCTGCCCTCTTCTCACGGGGCCTGAATGCGCCCCTGCACGGTACTCCCCTTCCCTACATGCCTAAATATGTCTGCGCACTTTTTGTACCTATCTGAGCACACTTTAGCACCTTACACCCCGCCCCTAGATTCTGGAAATAATCTCCGCCGCTACCCAGATTCCTAAGCACGCCTCTGCCCATTGCACCGTTTCTTAGATGCCTGAGGACGCCTCTGCACCTACCTCTAGGTGCATTTTTGGTTACTATAGTATATACTGCCACTCTTTATACTGCAGTATAGGTGCGTCAAAGATTCCTGAATGAACCTCTGCACCACAGTCTCCTTCTCTCTGAATAAGGCCCCATACCCGAGTTATCTTAGCATCCCGAGTTATCTTAGCATCCCGAGTTATCTTAGCATGCATCTGCCCCTTGCTCCCACTTCCCTAAGTACATGGAAGTGTTTCTGCCCTCCCCCTTCCTGGATTTCTAAACACGCTTTGACCCCATGCCCCTCCTGTTGGTTCCCGGCCGACTGGTCACCTGCTGCATGCACTCGGGTAATATCTTCATGCCCTTCTTGCACGTACCTCTCGCCTGCAGCCGCCCGCCGGAGCACAGAAAGTCCATGCAAGAAGGGCATAATGACGTCACTACTCCTGCGGGAAAAAGCCGACCAAAGTATTTTGCCGCTCAGTGGAGAACTTGTTGTCGGAGCGTCATGAAACTAAAACGACAGAGCTCATAATTTCCCATACTACAAGTATAGAAAGAGCCATACATCTCGGTTGAGTATAAAGGATCTTTATCACGCGATGAATCTATTACAAGCTACGAAAACCGCATCAAATTCAGTTTTATCATCATATAGCTCAAAACCTATGGGAGACGCGCGGGTATGGTCAGGCAGGCGATTATAGAACTCGAGCCGGGCTATTTTTTGGTACCAATTTCGAAAAGAAAATTTGGAAATATATGGTGGTAAATTCCCAAAAAACTACAAAATATAGTATTTTTTCGTAGAAAAATATTTCCCTTTAACTCAGAAATATGAGTTTCGAATATGTTGTTGTCATGACAATTTCAATCTCAACAAAGAAAACTGCGTTCAAAAATCTTCAAAATTTGGAAAGTTATATGGTTTCAAAGTTTTAGGCCATAATTGCAATGTTTTGGAAAAAGGGCTAAAACTGACCTTCAAAACTATGCTTTTGGTTCAGTTTAGTGTCTATGCAGTAATGCACAGTCCATTCTATCTGTAGAAATCCAGTTTGGAACACTGAGTATCATATCTTCAGATATTTTGAACTTATAACTGTGGTAATATATTTCACTACAACGTGGAGGTAAAAATTTCAAAAATCATTTTGGAAGTACAAATTTGGTTTTTTTGCTTCAAATTTTGAGCAACAACTGGTAATTGATTGTGTGTAAAAGAGTGTAAGTTTGAGAGCTGTAGGCTAAAAATAAAAAAATAGAAAAATAAAAGTTTAGAAAAATATAATCAAAAATTTTGGAAAAGTTTTTGCAAAATTCGAAAATCTGCAGCCGTCGGGATTTTTTATGGGTTCCTGCCTTTCATCCCTGCAAGTTTCAAGTATCTGATACCAGTCCTCAGAACAGACAACAACTACTACTACTACTACGGACAACAGAGAACGAAAAACTGTCAGTATAGAAGCCGTTTCTCACTTCGTTCGTCACCGGCTTCTGACACCTCGGCCTGCGGCCTCGGCAGGTGCCGCTCTGGCGCAGGAGAAGCCGGTGACAATGTACGTTAGCCAAACAGTTCGATTGACAGGCGAGTTTTTTCAGCAGTTTGATAGTTATAACAACGCAATGTTGGAGTTTTAGGTTTTGTGTTCTCATTATGGCTCCATTCAATCCCCTGTCTAGGCCCATGTTTTCCTAAATTAGCATGTCTCTGCATACTGCACCACGCCTGCCCTCTGTTCATATCATCAAAGAAATAAACACACGCATAATGTTTGTTTTGTTAAGCAAAGACTGGGCATAACGAGAAGAAAGGAGATACGATATAAAATATGATGGGTTTTCCGACGGTATTTCACCTATACCTGCAGATTTTCATCCAATTCTGTCTATTTGTTACCGAGTTATGCCCCAGCTCGAGACCTCAGCCCCACCACCGAACTGATGTCCTGGATCCGCCTCTGCTCGAGCTCCTTAGCCCGACACCCATACTGATGTCCTGGATCCGCCTATGCTCAAACTCCTTAGCCTCTACCCCCCATACTGATATCCTGGCTCCCCTTATGCTCGAGCTCCTTAGCCCCACCCTCGTACTGATATCCTGGATCCGCCTATGCTCGAACTCTTTAGCCCCTACCCCCGTGCTGAGGTCCTGGATCCGCTTATGCTCGAGCTCCTTAGCCCCACCCCCCATACTGATGTCCTTGATCCGCCTATACTCGAGCCCCTTAGCCCCACCCCCCGTACTGATGTCCTGGATCCGCCTCTGTTCGAGCTCCTTAGCCCCACACCCATACTTATGTCCTGGATCCGCCTATGCTCCAGCTCCTTAGCCCCACCCCCGTACATTTGTCCTGGATCCGCCTATGCTCGATCTCCTTAGCCCCACCCCCGTACTGATGTCCTGGATCCGCCTCTGCTCGAGCTCCTTAGCCCCACCCCCGTACTGATGTCCTGGATCCGCCTCTGCTCGAGCTCCTTAGCCCCACACCCATACTTATGTCCTGGATCCGCCTATTCCAGCTCCTTAGCCTCACCCCCGTGCTGATGTCCTGGATCCGCTTATGCTCGAGCTCCTTAGCCCCACCCCCGTACTGATGTCCTTGATCCGCCTATACTCGAGCCCCTTAGCCCCACCCCCCGTACTGATGTCCTGGATCCGCCTCTGCTCGAACTCCTTAGCCCCACCTCTGTATTGCCCTGGAACCGCCTATGCTCAGCCCCGACCCTCTACTGATGTCCTGGATTCGCCTATGCTCGAGCTCCCGAGCCCCACCCCCGTACTGATGTCCTGAATCCGCTTATGCTCGAGCTCCTTAGCCCCACACTCGTACTGATATCCTGGATCCGCCTATGCTAGAACTCTTTAGCCCCTACCCCCGTGGTGATGTCCTTGATCCGCCTATACTCGAGGCCCCTTAGCCCCACCCCCGTACTGATGTCTTGGATCCGCCTCTGTTCGAGCTCCTTAGCCCCACACCCATACTTATGTCCTGGATCCGCCTATGCTCCAGCTCCTTAGCCCCACCCCCGTACTGATGTCCTGGATCCGCCTCTGCTCGAGCTCCTTAGCCCCACACCCATACTTATGTCCTGGATCCGCCTATGCTCCAGCCCCTTAGCCCCACCCCCGTATTGATGTCCTGGATCCGCCTTTACTTGAGCTCCGGAGCCCCACCCCCGCACTGATGTCCTGGATCCGCCTATGCTCGAGCTCCTTAGCCCCACCCCCTACTGATGTCCTGGATCCGCCTATGCTCGAACTTCTTTGCCCCACCTCCGTACTGATGTCCTGGATCCGCCTATACCCGAACTCCTTAGCCTCTACCCCCTACTGATGTCCTGGATCCGCCAATGGTCGAGCTCCTTACCCCACCCCCTTACTGATGTCCTGGATCCGCCTATGCTCGAACTCCGTAGCCCCACCTCTGTACTGCCCTGGATTCGCCTATGCTTGAACTCCTTAGCCCCCATCCCCTACTGATGTCCTGGATCCGCCTATGCTCGAGCTCCCGAGCCCCAACCCCGTACTGATGAGCTGAATCCGCTTATGCTCGAGCTCCTTAACACCACCCCCGTACTGATGTCCTGGATCCGCTTATGCTCGAGCTCCTTAGCCCCACCCCCGAACTGATGTCCTGGATCCGCCTATGATCGAGCTCCTTAGGCCCATCCCCGTACTGATGTCCTGGTTCCGCCTATGCTCGAACTCCTTAGCCCCACCCCTGTACTGATGTCCTGGATCCGCCTATGCTCGAGCTCCTTAGCCCCACCTCCGTGCTGATGTCCTGGATTCGCCTATGCTCGATCTCCTTAGCCCACCCTCGTACTGATGTCCTGGGTCCGCCTATGCTCGAGCTCCTTAACCCCACCCTCGAACTGATGTCCTGGATCCGCCTATGCTCGAGCTCACTAGCCCCACCCCGGTACTTATGTCTTGGATCCGCCTATGCTCGAGCTCCTTAGCCCCACCCCCATACTAATGGCCTGGATCCGCCACTGCTTATTAAGTTTATTTAAGCAGGGAGTGCAAGGAGTCACGTGTCATGGTATTACCACAAAGAGGTTTATTCGGCTGGGAAAGAAATGGTGTGCAACGGTGGATCCTTTGGCCAGTGCTACCTATGGTTAGAGGATGCATTAACTAGTGGGTAGATAGATAGACAGTTGCTAAACTTTTATTGGACGGAAACAATATGACAGTTATAACAAATAGATTGACGCAAAAGCCCGAAGGCTTAAGTGGTGGGGCCTCTCTTATCTCTCTCATAAAACACATCACTTTTACCGGACCTATCACACACATACACAGTAAGATTTGGACACACATAAAGAAACAAAACACAACAAACCAAACAAGCAAACCAGTTCCTGACCACCATTTTGTTTTTTATTCGTCGCAAGTCGCCGCAGCGCGCAGGCCCCCACCGCACGGCCGCCACCCGGCCGTCCGACTGATATGAATATCTAGTAGACAACGCGCCCGCCGCACGAGTAGAGGAGCCGAAACGAGACAGACTACCCTGCCACCACCGGGCATTCGCGCTGGTCTATAGCATGCGTAGATAGCTATGGTATCTGTCTCGCATAGCAGCTACAAGTGCGCCGGCCGCAGCGACGCTACGGCCGAACGGCGGGGTGAGGTTTCGAGCGGGAAACATACTAGCATTGTGTATTACATTTAATTAAAGGTACACTGTTGTTGCTATGATATGCAACCTGCTGCGATGGCAAGATATGTCTTTGAACTAGCTTTTTGACGAATTTTATCCACTTCCATCTATATTAACCATTCGAAATCCTGGTGTGAAGCAAAAATGAACCGATAAAATTACCACTTCGAAATGTATTTTACGGCTGTTAGCGCGGAAGCCGTAAGAGATAAGTGGGGGGTATGAGTGAGAAAAATGACGGCAACGAAGTTTTCTATCCAGCCGTGTTAAGTTCAATACCGTAGCTATCATGGTCTGGAAACCAGGGGGCTGAGAATAAAAATTTTAAAAACTTATATTTTATTTTTGCCTATAAAATAAAAAAGTTTCAGTCTGAAAGTTTTTATCTCTAAATATATAATAAAGGAGGCTATTCTCTTTTATTATCTGAAATGGGAACTAATTTTTATCAATTAGATCGGAAGATATAAGGGTTTGAATGATATTTTGGGAAATGCAGACCTTCACGGAATGGGCCAAAAAGGACCCTTAAATTTCCGATTTTGTTTTGTTTCTGTGTTTGTGCAGTACTGCACAAACCGAACTTTAAGTTGATATTTGACTCAGAACCTGAACTGCTGTAGCTTCAGATATTTCGAGCCTGTAGTTTAGACCATGAGTTTTATGCCAAATTTAGGGTGCAAAGTTTAAAAGCTAATTTAGAGGCCTAAATTTAAAGCTTTTTCTTTCCAACTTTTTGTGTGAACTACAAATTTCCCTGATGTAAAAGGGTGCAAGTTTGAAGAGTCTAGATGAATTAGCAAAAAATAGAAAAATAAAAGTTAAAAATCACATAATGCAAAATTCCGGGCAAAATTGTGAAAATTTTGAAAATTGACAACCGTCGTGCTTATTCATTTGGAAGTGCCTTCTATCCACAAAAGTTTTAGGTCTCTGATACCAGCGCTCAGAAAAGACAACAACAGACAGCCACGACGAGACCGGAAAAACTGTCAGAATAGAAGCCGTTTCTTACTTCGTTCGTCACCGGCTTCTGACAACAACGACGAGACCGGAAAAACTGTCAGAATAGAAGCCGTTTCTTACTTCGTTCGTCACCGGCTTCTGACAACAACAGACAACGACGACGACGAGACCGGAAAAACTGTCAGAATAGAAGCCGTTTCTTACTTCGTTCGTCACCGGCTTCTGACAACGACGACGACGAGACCGGAAAAACTGTCAGAATAGAAGCCGTTTCTTACTTCGTTCGTCACCGGCTTCTGACAGACACGACGAGACCGGAAAAACTGTCAGAATAGAAGCCGTTTCTTACTTCGTTCGTCACCGGCTTCTGACAACCACGACGAGACCGGAAAAACTGTCAGAATAGAAGCCGTTTCTTACTTCGTTCGTCACCGGCTTCTGACAGACCACGACGAGACCCGTCTGAGCGGTCAGAATAGAGCCGCTTGAGAAATCTCAATGCGCTTCGCTCCATGGATTTCGTCATGCGGCTCTGACAGATTTGTTGGGCAAGGGGCTCATCTATCACCCTCGCCCGATCGGCCCGAATAGTGTCCCCACACCATAAACCGTTGCCCCTGGAACTGTCTGACGCCACCTTCCCCATCCTGAAACGTCTTTTTCCGCGCCCTCTCCCTAAGATGCAAGTATCGGCGCTCCCATGATGTGATTTTGAGTACCTTTGATAGGTAAAACCTTGAAAATTGGCGCCGCTGGCTGAAAGGGCACCCCTCCAGGCTGAATTACCTCTCCATACCAAAATGTCGCCCCTGACGAAGTGTCCCCCATCGGTAATAATGGATCCGCCTATGGATAGCAATGGACAGAAAACAAAAATGGAAAGGGTATTGGGGAAGCAGAAAGGCGTTCTATTAAAGGAGTGGAAGGTACCGGTCATTCAGGTGCAGTTCCGTCGTAGGGAAGCAGTACCATTTTTTGGAGACTCATCGTCGTATTAATTCCATGGTCATATTGCGTCACCATTTCCTTTCCTGTTAGAAGGGTTTCATGGCGATCCAGATTGCTCATTATTCAGGGAATCCGCCGGGCCTTAAACCCAAGTTGGCCGCGTGGAAATTGAGTGTGCTAATCACCACACGACCGCGCCCCGGGTGGTGTGGGAATGGTTTTACTTCGCAGGTTCTATTGAGCCTAAATGTTTCACTGAGTTACTAAGTTGTTGAGGTTTTACTGTAATTTTTTATTGAGTGAAAATTCAGAATCGCAATAGGACAAAGGGGCAAAACCCTACACAGTGCATCTATCTATTAGACTTAACTCAGGGTGCGCGAATGAAAACTTGGGGGGATTCACCTTCCAGTCCCACCTTCTACCAACGATCCTGCTGAAGTGGCAGACGGCTAGCCAGGGGTTGAAGGGAATGGACGGAACCATAGTAAGTCCCGTAGAAGAGGATGGCTGTTATGAGTGGGGGCAGGTGTGCAACAGACAGGCAGTAGCTCGTCGTCCTACTGTCCTAGGGTTGCAGGGATTTGATCCGGCCCCCTTCTTTGGAAGCACTCATTGGGGGCCCACAGTGGTCGTGGGGCTGAGGGCAGCGTCCTTGATTCCGTTTTTGTCAATGCCACCACCCCATTTTCTACTGCGGTGTCAGGGGAGGGGGTATTTTGTGTGTTTCGAGGGGCTCCGTATGTTTTTTGTTCGTGGATTTTCCTCAAGTCCAACATTTTTGTCCAGGCTTTTGAAATAGCCAGTGGTGGATACAAGGAGAAGCTAGAGGAATAAAACCGAAAGAAGAGCGTAAATCACGTCGATTTTGAGGTTTTGAACCATTCTATGCAGAAAGACAAGCTGCATCTACTTATTGCATGCTTTGACGAAATGCACTCAAATGTTTCGGTCATACTACCGTCTTCGCATCAGTCACAGGGTTCTACTAATAGGAAGCAAAGTGGAAAAACGCTCTCCTGTAAAATCTTCAAATGCGAAATGCGCTTTTTTCGTTGGCGGCAGAAATTAAGTCTGCCACTAGATCTGTCACTGGACATAGTGTATATTCCTTTAAAACATAATTCACATGTTTGATTTGTGGTATGATACAAGCCATCATATCAAACACATAGGTATATTATATATTATATATATATATATATATATATATATATATATATTTCTTTACAGGTCGTGCTGAGGACCTATAAAGAAATATCACGAGAAAGCGGCAACAAGCCGCAAGCACACTGAAAGCCAACTAAGGCCATGGATAAAAGATCCCATGAGACGTGCAGTGAAATGTAAGAGCAAAGTCCATTCAAGCTTATTGACCTATCACATCACAATATCAAGTAGTTTTTGTTATTTATACTACAAGGAGCACAATAGCCAACGTTGGGCGGGAAATACGGCTTTTGCCTCTATGCATGACCTCTGAATTTACATTAAGTCTTAACTATAATGTCATAACAAAATAACCGTCATACTGAGAGACGGCCTTGAACCCGAAGCAAAAGTTTCAGTGACCTTCAAAATGGTGGCATAATATTAACCTGTGATGTCTGACCTTGATCTTTAGGTAAGATAACCGTAACGCATCATTACAATTACATTACTTAATAAGGTCACCGCTCGGTCTCGGTCTACTCGGTCTTCCATGCAGACGAACTGGTGTCATTGTTCAATTATGGCGATCTCAAAACATGGGCTTGGCTTTGAAAGCCGATAGGTAAAAATATTGCGCCATTTTCAAGTATTCACAAGTGGACGTGGTCATGATTTCTCTCAAATGTGGTCAATCAGCGCTTTTCTTCCGCAAATGATTCTCCGGCTATCTGGGGGAAATAAGTAGGAGTGTCCTAGGAACACCTCTACTGCGCGTGTTAACTCCTAGTGACATGGCATTGACTGGAAATAAAATTGACCTAAAAATGCATTGGCCCAATCAATTTTCTGAACGTTCTTAAGCTTATGCCGAGAATAATGGGAAGTGCTGTGCCAGCTTTTTCAAGTATGTGCATGGACACATAAATCCGAGCAGGGCAGAGAAGGGTAAGATGCTGATGCGTTTAAAGCTGGGGCTGGGAAATACTACAAAGAGAAGAGGGGAGGGCATTGGCGATTACTTAAAAAGAGTTAAGCAGGGCCAACAAAAAGAGCGGACAAAACACTGGTCAGAAGTCCGATGGGGACTGACAGGGCAGACAAGAAGGGCGGGCAGGGTATTGGGGGCAGACGCGCATGGAGTCGGAGAATTGGGCAAAACATGACAGCATGGAGGTGATGGATAGTCAAATAGAGTCGGACAGGGTGAATAAACAGCGAAAGCAGGGGGCTGGCGGGCACACTGGTGGAGCCAGGGGTGGGACAAAAATGCGTTTAGCCCCCCCCCAACCACCCGATTTTCACCGATTCTTGTGAACACTGTGCCATTCACTGGTGAGCAATGGTGCCACTTGAAACATTTCTTGCAGGTAATGTCGCTAGATGAGGCGTGATGACCTGATCTGAAATGACCCGAAATGAATTTTCGGAAAGTTTCATAGTTGATCAAGGATACAGTGTGACAAATACAGAGCCCGCTGTTTTGTCGCACTGTTTGGAAAACTGAATGGGTGTTCATTTCCTCCCAACTGAGAAGAGTGTTAGTAAAAATGAAAATGGTAGGCCACGCGGTTGAAAACAACAAATTAATTCAAACGCCAGGTGCAAACGCAACTTTTGGGGATGATGGTACATTCTTAGTGAAATACTCTGTATTCTTAATTTTAGGAGACCCCAGAAAACAAATCATCACTTGCCCTTACCCCTTGATTGATTCCCGGTACCACTTGAAAGATTGCCGGCGCCCTGAAAGAGGCCTTTTCTCACAAGATACTAGTATTGACGTTTCTGACATGTTCAAGATTTGGCGTCCATGCCTGACATGTTGTACTACCCAAGTGTGACGCCACTGTGGATCGACTATAGCGTCCCACAATCGATTTCCCTCACCCATTTTGAAATCCTGGCTCCTCCTATGGTCTTAAAAAGATCATCTCAATTTTTGTTGGGCATTTAGTTTCACGAGTAGGAAAGCGGTGTCCCCTTACGTTGAACTCTCAGGCGCTGTACCACAAGAATTTTGCATCTCCATTGTTAGGTATCGAAAAGGGGAGGGGAGAATGTTTCCTCTTAGTGGGTACGGGGGATTATCCTATTTTCTGCCCTAAAATATTGTGTTTTTTATTACGTTGACCTTTAAATAGGTATCTACCATGTTTTTCATTTTGCAGACCACACCCTTGTTAACACGCGCAGTAGAAGGAGGTCCTAAATTGCAACTCCACCTATTTTTCCAAGGTGGCCGAATAACCATTCGTAGCTGGAACCATTGCTTGTTTACATTTGGGGGAATTCATGAGCGCGTCGATTGGTGAAACAAAAACTGCGAAAATCAATAACAAATTTTGGCCTCGGTATAGGCTTTCAAAGTCAGACCTGCACTTTGAGACCATGTCAGTCTTCCGGTCGCACCAGTTCGCTTGCCCTGTACACTGAGTGGTGACTTAATAACGTCATATAACCGGGAGCATATGCCAAGGTCACCCCAGGTGAAGGTCAAGGTATAATAATAATTGTTGGAGCTTATTGCGCACCAACTGCCAGGGTAATATGGCGTCGCCAACTTTTTCCCTATTGGAAGGCTTTCTCGGAAGCCAGCTTGCTCCTTGTTCAGGGAAGCCGCCGGACATTGAACCCGAGTCGGCTGCGTGGAAGCCAGCTACGCTGACCACTCCACTACCGTGCCCCCTTCAACGCACCTTGAAGGTCAAGGTAAAGGTATGTCACAATTGATGTCACAATAAATGTCACAATTCAAGGTCACATGCCCCGGTGTTCCGGTCAGATGGGATTATTCAGTAAGACGTATGTTATGCTATGGCTTCATAGTTACGACTACTTAATTTCAAGGTCACTGTCACAGGCAAGGTTTACAGGTGTTGTATTGTGCACTATTGGGAATTTGCCATTTTGTTACGTCGTAGGTAAGTGACCTTCAATGATATTGACCACGAACTCTCAGAAAAAGGTTGTATCGGACTTTCAGTTTATGACATTAAGCTTGATTTCAGTGTATTTCCGATTTTTCTACATGAACAAATCATTTCTAAACTGGCCTCAAGCACGGGCCAGATTTGACCGTTATAACCTCATTTGACCTTAAAGATATTGACCTAATTCAATGAAAATATGCGGCAATGTACATCACCAAAGCCCCCACACACACCTAAACAGGCATTTTTCGAACCCTCCTAATTTTAGATCTGAGGGGAATACTTTAGGAACCGCCTCTACTGAGCATATTAAACCTCTTTCCAACGGACTCCCCGCCACCCCTATTTCCAACAGGGGGCAGATTCTGTCCCCTAAGATCTCGAAACATACCCTGCTAATTTTAATAATTCACACTCATCGATTTCTCTTGCGCTTAACTTCATTTTGAAAAAAGAAAATGTCAAAATTTTGAAAATTGAGGGTAGGGGCTTCAAAATATGCAAAATGGCTGCCTTTTTTAGACTATCCATAACTCTTGTCTCTTTGGCTTAATTTTCACGAAACTAGTGTGGGTTGACAGGGAATTGCTTGGAAATGGTGATTTCTCCCATTAAGGCGAAATTCAAATTTCAAGGCAGGTTCTAAAGTCAGAAACGTAACGGAATTACATAAATTGTGTCAAGTCTTTTTGCAGAAATGCATACGCCAGGTACAGTGTGATATCTCTGATATCAAGGAAAGAGCTCAAATGTCAAAACTATGACAGAGGAGATTCAGGGAGGCAAAATAGTGGGATACGCCTTTCAGGTATGGCTATTTTTCAAATTACTCTGCCTTTATCCACAGCTGCCCGACCCGGGGAACACTCCTGGATCCACCTATGGATGAATTGTGTCCATTTGGTGTTAGGACTAAACGCATGTCTACGATGCTTTGCCCCATTCAATGCAGACACAACACTAAAATGCACTTGAACACCCCCAATTACGGGACCTGAGCACGCCTATGATATCCTATTATCATATCATACACGGATGGGATCAATACAACTTTACTTTTACCCCTCCCGTCCGTTCTGAAGGCAGTTCATTCACTTTAGAAGATATCGAATTGATAACATTGAAGCTCCCCATTTTGAGCTCCTGGTACCGCTTATGACAAAAAATATCGAAATACACATCAACTTTCATCCCAAATCTCATTTGGTGATATAACTAAATGCATAGTTACAATGATTTGTCCCATTAAATGCACACACAAGACTAAACTGAAATTGAGTGCAAGTGAACCCCCGAATTACGGTACCCCCGCATGCCTATGGCTTCCTATCAATATAAAATACACATATTGGATCAATGCATGGTTATGTTTACCCCTCCCGAACATTCTGTACGCAATCTATTTACTTTGGAAGAGTTCAGATGGATAACATTGTAACCCTCCCCCATTTTGAGCTTCTGGAACTGCCTATGGCCAAAATATATGAAAATACACAGTAACTGTCATGCTAAAGCTCAGTAATAGCATTCAAACGGTACAACTGCCGCCAATTCGTAGCAGACAGCTTTATTGTAGGAGAAAAACAAGCCGGCGACAATGTTCGGCTTCTAAATGAGCCGCGGAAATTAGCGAGCCATAGCACCGCCTTTGGAGAAAATATATTTTCCTTTTTTAGGGAACACGCGCTAGTTAGTTGTAGGAAAATCCACAAAGCTTCAAGAGCTTATCTCAAATCGTTTCGGAGATACCATGGACAAACCTGAGGGGTGGGAAGAATCTGCCCCCTCATGTTGGAAATAGGGTGAAATGAAAAATGTTCGGGGGCCCCTGACCCCAAAAGGGGGATAAAAATTACCCGAGGCTAACATTCATTTTCTCCTTTTGAAAATCCTGGATGCATCCTGCTCTCAGCAAAAGTCGATACGCATGTCACAACATATGATCAGCAAACACCGGAGACCCTCGCTCAACATCGCACGTGCGAAATCCGTAAAAACACCTCGGAGTGAGGACCTGGTGTGACGTCACCGAGAAAGCAACCCAGTCCAAATTCTGCTCCGGTCACGGTTCCTATTGGCCTCGGTCATCGAAAGTGTTGGCACCTGGCGGATTTTTTTGGAAACGCCAGTAGAGGGACTGACGTCTGGCGCGGCTGCTTCATATCCGGCGCATTTGTAAATAAACTCCTTGGTTCCTACACGGTTCCTATGGTAACGGATTTTCAGTCGTGGTAAACTCGTGAAAGAGCGTGGTTATACGTGACGTTGGGTGGACGTGAATATTGAAGACTGGCGTTATTTTCTTGTTTGTTATAATCTTGGAAAGTTCAAAGAAAATGGAGAAGAGACGGATAACCATTAGATCCAATCAGAAATGCTGCGTTCCTCAGTGTGTATCCTTCCGAAGAAAGTGTCGAAGTCTCAGCTTTCACAAGTTTCCTCAGGATAAGGTGCTGTCCAAGCAGTGGAAGTTGAAACTGAGAATTGGGAAGAAGATAGGCTCAAATGCTGCTGTCTGTTGCAGACATTTTCAGCCATCTGACTTCCTTGACATCCACCTGGTAAGCGGCTGTGAGGCCAGGGTACAAAGTATGGCATTTTCGACGAGATCTCGTCGGCGCGAGTGCCCTTGGAGACAGGACCGAGTGGTGCGAATTTTATCAACCTGGTGCGAATTTGCAAGGTTAGTGACACTTAAAATAAACAAATAATGGCTGAATGGCTATTAAGACACAGGAGGGGCCTTATAAAAGCCCTTAATTGACTAATGATTGAGATAGCATTGCATTGCAGGGGTAGGAATGGGTGCATTTTTTCCCTGGCATGTGGCATATTGGTGCGAATTTTTGGAGGATGGTGGTGCGAGAATTTTAGATGGCTGGTGCGACTCGTCTGGCCTGCTGCCATACTTTGCAGACTGGCTGTGGGGCGATCTCCAGTTCTGCTTATGCCTCCTTCCACTTCCCCTTGAGCCTGCTTCTAGCAGGCAGTGACCCAAAATAGGTTTTGTGCTAGGGTGTCGAGTGGAAAATTCAGCTGGAATATATGGCGAGTGAGTGGAAAATTCCCCTCAAAATGTATGGTGGAGTAAAAATTTCCCAATTTGGGTACTCAGGCGGTAAACTCTCAGAACCCTTGTTTGAACTTAGGGATGGATATTTTGTTTGTCTCAAAGTAAATATTTTTAAATCGTCCCCAAGCAGCATTGTTTGACCATTACCATGTGAAAAATTTGGGTTAAAGAGGTAAATCTTTACCAACTGAAACCCCCTGATGCAGTCTACAATTATTTTTTGAGGCAATGGTGAGTTGTCACGAAAAAAAAACTTTTGAGGGGCCTCTGAGACGAACCTTCGGGGTAAAGAACTGTGGGAGCCACGTAGACTAACATTTGAGGGATGAAGACAAACTCTTGGGGGCTTCCCTAGACCAACTCTTGTGCCCCTCCTCTCCTCTCCCATATGACCAGCTCTAAAGAGTCTCTGAGACGAAATATCGGGGCCCACTTAGAACAACTCTGCAGAGGAGGCCTCCGAGACCGGCAGATGGTGAAAAATAAAGAAGGGATTTGTCATGCACTACCTAGTGCCTAAATTTATTATCTAAACATACACTGTATAGTTTTTCTGTCCGGGACAACGCCTCCCTGTGCCTACCTATAGTTATCAGAATTTTGGAGGCCACTACTGACCTCAATCACTGCCTGCATACACCTCTGCTAGGGCCCAGTAGAGCCTTGGCTTACACTTAAGTAACCCAGATGAAACTACAAACTTTCTATCATGGCAATAAACTCTTCCAGACTCTTGCTAAAAGTTTCTTTTCTTTACTTGTCAATTTCCCTGCTCCTCCTCACATATATTCTCACCTTCATATGAATATGCTGCTTTGTATGAATCTAATCGAAGCTACAGCCTTATTTCTGTTTTGTTTCTTCCTTTCGTCTACATCAGCCAGGCGCGGCGGGTTGCGACCGCTGCGACAGCGTCACAGCGACTACTACTTTAAATTTCTAATCGCTTGCTGCCTGCCGGTCGCCTGAGCTACATAATTTGCATTTTAAAATTGCCCTAAATTATTTTTCTGAATCCTTAAAGGCTAGAAAATTTTACAGATAAAATTACACAAAGAGGAAGACAAACAATTTTTGTCAATAACGAATATGCAGCCTGCCTTTCAAAAAGCCTAAAGATGCCGCTTTTATTTACTAGATGTAAAGACGGCGTTTTGGTAAGTCCACGCCGTAGACCAGCCATACAAAAAGTGCCGATGTTTGAAGGGTAACTGGATGCATTCCTGTTGCCAGAAAAATTCATTAAATGAAAATGTAGAGTTTCAATATATTCAAATACCGGACACTTCCAGTTCAACTAAAATATCAGCGTTTTTATGCCTAGGGTGTCGTAGGGTGTCGTGAGTGGATTTGGGTGTCACACGGCGTGGACGCAGCAATGAAGGGCTGATACGGATAAAAATGATTTTCTTCGCAATAAATGGTCAATTTTCTATGATACAATGTCAAAAAATATGCTGCTTAGCATACAAATTTCAAGATAATTGCTTTTAACAAAAATATGACCAAAAATGGTTTTTCACTATTCTCGGTACCAGAAATACAAAAACAACTTTTCAAGGACGTAAGCCTAGAAATCATGTCCACAGATAAACTGCTTTCCAGAAATGTATCTCTCAAAGCGGTCAGTTCATTTATTTGGCAACACAAGGCTAGGGTGTCTAATTTTCCACTCACGAATTTTGTGAGTGGTGGAATTTAGTGGCGGTGTTCTCCCACTGGAACTTTCTCCGGGGGGGGCACTGAGCGTCTTGCCCGCGCCAGAATTTCGATTCTGTTGTTCCACTGAAATCGGTGGAGATAAGGATGCCAGGTATAATTGGCCAGAAAAATAGAAGTCGCCAGATTTTCTTGCAGAAAAGCGAAACAAGTGCATAAGAGGCGAGTTAATTTGGAGATCTTCTATTCGATTCTGCTGCTCTCTTTTTCCAGTGTACGTTAGTAGAGGAGGCAATTGAAATGGCCCTTGTAGTAAGTGTATTGTTGAATATTGTTAACTTGTGAGTGAATTATGTCTTTGGTAACTAGAACCATAATTGAAAAGTGAGTGGAGAATTCAGCAAAAAAATATAAAAGTGAGTGGAAAATTCTGCTTGACTGGGTGTCGCTCTGCACCCAGCACCCCAGGTTTTGGGACACTGCTAGCAGGAGTAGGCCTTTATCCTTGGGCCGTCATCAAAGGCGGATCCAGGATTGCCGATCGGGGGCACCTTCCCGGGGGGGGCGAGGCGCCATTCTTGACCGAGAAACCCTATCGGATGGGGAGCAAAACCCTATCGGTGGGAGCCGACTTTCGCATCCTGGGGTGGAGGGGGGTGGGAAGCGAAATTTCAGGGGGCGTGGCCATTTCAGGGGGCACCGAGGGTCAATGGCGGGGGGCACATACTCCCTTTGCCCCTGGATCTGCCTATGGGGCACATGCCCACTTTGCTGTCCCCTTGGATCCGCCTATGGCTGTATTCCTTTTAGCCCGGGAAACTGACATCTTGAAATAGTTCGGTAGATATACGCCTTTATTCGTTTCAAGCTGTCTGAAATTCCAGTTTGAATGTACGATGAAAAATGCGTTTCCAAACATAAGCGTCGCCACCGGCAAAAAGTGAGGGGGGTTGCAGCAAACTTTAACCTGATCCTAAATACAGACTTTGCTCCTTGGGACCAAAAACTCCTCGAATTTGGGCTCCTCACTGCCTTCTGCAGCGGCTGGTTTTAAGCCACTGCCACATACCAGGCATAAACGTATAATTCACCGCTTACCATGCTATTCCCGGGCCCACTAACGTTGTTTACCTTTCGAGTCCCTCTTTCGCGGCCATCTTGGATGGCACACTAGCGCCACTGGTGAGCGTGACCGGGGTCAATAGATACGGTTCGGACATGACAGCCTGCTGACTGCCTGATTTGGCAGCACGTTGAGGATATGGCAGTATTTTGAAGGGTTTTGTTCAAGATAACTTTAATTTTGCTAGCAAAAGGTAGAATGCAGCGTTTTGATTGCG
>JAOTON010001512.1:72500-146001 GCA_034440635.1 Lepas anatifera
TCCCATGTTCGAAAACTATATTTTAGCTGTTGGTGGGGACCATTTCAGCCCAGCCAGACAAAGAGCAGTTCTCCTCACCTGTCTCGGAGCTGAGGGTCAGCGGGTTTTTGACACCTTGCCTGCTGCGGTGAAGTTGGAGTCAGAGTCCGACATTGACTTTGCCAAGCGGCGCCTTGGAGAGTTTTTCAGTCCTAAGCAGAACGTGTGTGCTGAGCGCTATCGCTTCCGTAGTAGGGCTCAGCAAGTGGGAGAGTCGGCAGCCCAATGGGTTTCCGTCCTGCGCCAGCTTGCAGCGTCATGTGATTACGGGCCAAGGACGGAGGAATTCATCCGCGACCAAGTGGTGGAGCGGACTGCCTCCAACAAGCTTCGCCAGCGATTGCTGATGGAAGGCAGCAGCCTGACGCTTGGGACCACCCTCACCATTGCGGAGACGCAGGAGTCTGCGGAGCGGGAAGCCCAGGTCATGGGGGGACCAGGAGCAGCTGGAGGCCCAACCCAGATGCCCATCCAAGCCGTACATCCAGGAAGACAGTGCAAGAAGTCGGGGAGGTTCTCTGGTGGCGCCAGGCCAAGACAGGGTGCTGCAGTGTCTCCTGCGGAGAAGTGCTATGGCTGTGGTCGGGAGGGCCACAGGTCCAGCCATCCTTCCTGCCCAGCGAAGGGGGTGCAGTGCCACCAGTGTGGGCGTTTAAACCACTTTGCTCGTTACTGTCGGGGAAAGAAGAGCACAACAGGAGCAAAGACAGGTTCCCACCTCACTGTTATGAGTGTCGGCCCTGGACAGTTGAGGGTGCCGGCCAGTGTGGGGGTAGGGAAGTAGAGCTTGTAGTAGATACAGGTTCCCCAGTGTCACTCCTTCCAAGGCACCTAGTGAGGGGTGCCCTTCAAGTGTCGGATAGGGACCTTTGTGGGTACGGAGGGTCCCAACTCCAAGTTTTGGGGAAGAAGTGTGTAAACATAGTGTACAAGGGTCAAAGTGTTGATGTAGAAGTGTATGTCGTTCCCCATGGTTTGCCATTGATGGGTCTAGACTTGATGAGTATGTTTGGTGTCAGCATAGTAGGTAACACCGTGTGCCACGTGTCGTCAGGAACCAACCCTGAACCTGAACCCGAGTCCACGCTGCCACCCCAACCTGAACCTGAACCCAGCCACGCGTCATCACCCGAAACCACCTGCATCCTTGGCTACCAGCACCGGGTGAAGGTGGACCCAACCGTCACCCCGGTGAGGCAGCCTCTGGGGAGACTACCTTTAGCCATAGTGGATGAGGTGAGTAAGCGTCTGGATGAACTGGAGAGCCAGCATATCATCGAGAAGGTGCCAGCATCTGAGTGGGTGTCACCTCTGGTGGTGAGTAAAAAGCGAGATGGTGGTATCCGCCTTTGTGTCGACATGCGCCAGGTCAACAAGGCAGTAGTTATTGATGGCTACCCATTGCCTCGTATGGAAGATGTGCTGAACAGACTTCATGGCTCATCAGTGTTCAGCCGTTTCGACCTCAAGGACGCATACCACCAGCTCGAACTCCATCCAGACAGTAGAGTTCTCAGTACCTTCATCAGTCACAAAGGTTTGTACAGGTACACTAGGGTCAACTTTGGCTTAGCGTCAGCTGGACCTTGCTTCCAGCGGGTCATGGCGGACATGTTGAAGGACGTAGATGGCGCTGAGGCCTATCTAGATGACGTCATTGTCCATGCCTCCTCTCAGGAAGAGCATGACGCCCGGGTTGCCCAGGTCCTGTCCGTGTTCAAGGCCCACAACGTTAGAGTAAACTGGGCAAAGAGTAGTCGCAACAAAGGGGAGATCTCCTTCCTTGGATATCTCGTATCTGCGGCTGGAGTGAGGATAGATCCGGAGCGGGTGAAGCCGCTGCTGGATGCTCCCCATCCTAGTGATGTCAAGACCCTGAAGGCGTTTTTGGAGTCTGTTGGCTACCATGCCAAGTTCATTCCGCAGTTTGCGGACATGGTAGAGCCCTGCGTGCTGCTCTGAGAGCAGACGAGTTCGTCTGGACCGAGTCCCTAACCAGGACAGTGCGTGGGGTCAAGGAGGCCATCCGCCGTGCTCCGGCGCTGGCCATGTACGACCCCAGGCAGGCGGTGGTTGTCACCACTGACGCTAGTGATGTAGGTTGTGGAGCCTGCCTGTCCCAAGTGGATAGTGGGGGCAGAGAGCAGGTCCTGGCCTACGCCTCCAAAGCCTTCACCTCCCCCGAGATGAACTACTCGGTGGTAGAGAAGGAGGCGTTAGCCTGCGTGTGGGCAGCCGAGAAATGGCGACATTATCTGTGGGGGCGCAGGTTCACGCTCCGCACGGACCACAAGGCGCTGTGCACTATCTTTGGTCCAAAGGGATCGAACGAGTGGGACGCCGCGTCGCGAGATGGGAAGCCCGACTGCTGGAGTACAGCTTTGATGTCCAATACATCGATTCGGCGCGCAACCCTCTGGCGGATGGACTATCCAGGCTGCCTGTGTCCCAGTCCGACTGGGATGATGATGACACCGTGCAGGTGGCGTCGATAACGGGGGCAGCGGCCATCTCAGTGTCCGAGATGGAAACACCTGCTGCGGCAGACGAGACGTTAGAACTCGTGAGAGAGCTAGTTAGGAAAGGCTGGATGTTGCGCCGTAGTGAAGTGGACGAGCGTGCAGCAGTGTTCTTCGGAATAAGGAACGAGCTCTCGAGTAAGGGGGCGCTGTTGTTCCGAGGCGACCGTCTGGTAGTGCCCGGGGCGTTGAGGCAGCGCGTGTTGAGCAACGCCCATGAGGGGCATCAAGGAGTGGTGCGCACTAAGCAAAGGCTGCGGACACGGTTCTGGTGGCCTGGCATTGATGAGGCGGTGACTGCCCTCGTCAAAGGCTGCACCGTCTGCGCGCGCCACGATGAGCACGCGAAAATGCAGAGACCGCCGGTCCAGCCAATTCCCCTCCCCGAGAGGGTGTGGCAAAGGGTAATGATAGATATCATAGGCCCCATGAAGCGACCTCTGAATGAGCGGTACGGCATCGTGCTGTGCGACCTGTACAGCCGATGGCCTGAAGTCGCTCTCTGTCAGGAAGTGACTGCAGCGACCGTCACATCCTTCCTAGACGCAGTGTTTGCGCGAGAGGGTGTTCCTGACGAAGTGATATCGGATAACGGACCTCAGTTCAGGTCTGCCGTTATGGCCGACTACCTCAAGCGGCTCGGAGTAAGCCAGACGTTCAGTTCACCCTACTCGCCACAAACATGCGGACTGGTGGAACGTCTGAACAGGACGGTCAAGGGTGCTTTCCAGTCAGCGCGCCTGGCCGGGGAAGCCCGAGCCAGTTTCCTGAGGAAGTTCCTCAGAGAGTACAGGGCCACGCAGCACCCTGCGACTGGAATGTCGCCTTTTTCGCCATGAGAGGGCGGGAGGCGAAGACGCCGGCAGATGTGTTACCACCTACCAGCTCTAGTGACGTTCCGGATGCGAGTGATCGCCGTGTCCGTCAGCATTTCAGTCGTCACCAGGAGCGTTATAGACTAAGACACGATAGTCGCGCCACAGCTCTGCCGTCGTGGCACAAGGGTGACTGGGTACGAGTGCGGAAACTCGTCAGCGGCCGACTGGAAGGCGAACGTCCCGTGCAGGTAAGTAGCCGCACCGGACCGGTCAGCTACCGCACCAGTGACGGTAAGCGAGTGCATGCCAGGCAACTGGTGAGCAGTGATGCCGACGGAACCCACGGGGTAAGTGAGGCAGATCTGGCCCACAGTTGCTGACCCCTGGTCCACCGCTTCCTGCCGCCGTCCCTACCGCGGATCCTGTGCCGACTCCGGCACGTCGACTCCGGCACGAGATCATCCTGAGAGAGAGCCGAGAACTCCTCCGCCTGAACCGCTCAGTTTCAGTACGCGACGTAGCTCTCGAGTCACGAGAGCCCCTAACAGATACTCGCCGTAGTCGTTCGGGGCGTTAGTGAGAGTTGCAATCGTGGGAGAGTTTCGTTTCAAGAAGGGGGTGGTGTTGTGGTGTGTAACAATCGTCGCCGCCGCGCCAGTTCAAGGATTACCGAGCTTTGGTAAATAGTGATGGGTTGAAGTCAATTAGAGATGTTTGCTGTTTTGTTATTCATTAAATATATTTATATTGAAAGAAACAACAGCGTAGCAGGAGTGATGGGCGGCGGCCTTCTGTTATTGTACGACCACGTGGAAGGATTGGAGATTGTGTGTGCTTTGTGTTTCGTGTGTTGTTCAAGTGCTGTGGGCACGACTTCCAGCCCAATATAGCTGGACCGGAACACTCATCTTTCCGAGTAAGTGAGAGGCTTCATTCCTCACCAGAAACACAACAATATCCTTCAGCACAAATTGCGGAAGATCAAAGGGCGGGCCGGTTTCAATGCAGTTACAGCCACAGATCACATTTAAGTTTAGTTTTTGCAGCCAAACGCAGATACCTGGGGATGGGGAGGGGACAAGTCTGCCGTCGGGAGGCAAAAAGCAGTATGTATCATTATTTCTCGATTTTTTATCTTTGGTATCACTGGAAAGCTCATGAAATTGCTCGTCTAATGATACCAAAATTATAACAATCAGATGTAAGTATTTCACATAAAACGCATATAAGTTATGTCAAAAGGCAGTACGGCCCGCAGACACGCATGCCTTAACCAGGCAAAACGCAGTATCCACATACTGCTAATCTTCACGCTTTCTTCGCGATGGTTTTCCCCAGGTAGAAAGCAGCATGTAAACGGCTGGCCAGATACTGCTTTTTTGCCTCGCGATTGGAGTGTAAAATCTGACGCATTGTTGCCGGTTAAAAGCAAGAATTGTCCTCGGTGACCCGGAGCCCGCCTTCACGGCCTGCATGTCAGCAAACAACGCCAGCGCTGGTGTCTTCACGAACTGCACCCCAGTCCTCGGTGACCCCGAACCCATCCTCGCGACCTGCACCCCAGTACTCGGTGACCCCGAGCCCGTCCTCGCGACCTGCACCCCAGTCCTCGGTGACCCCCCATCCTCGCGACCTGCACCCCAATCCTCGGTGACCCCGAACCCGTCCTCATTACCTGCACCCCAGTCCTGGGTGACCCCTAGCCCGTCCTCATGGCCTGCATGCCAGTAGATACCGCAGAAAGCGACGCGGTCATAACTGATGCTACCAGTGTGTCCTTGCCAAGCAATTCCTTCACCCTGCTATTCAATGGCAGGAACTCGGTGAAATTTTCTTTCGGGCCTGATGTCGAGCAGCAAGACGCCGAACAAGTGGAGGTGAACTCATGGATGTGGATGGGGGGCGATACGCCAAGGGAAAGCACCCTCGTGCCAGGACAAGGAGCAAACCAACCTTCCTTCACTTCCTCTGAAATAGCGGAAGCTACATAACGAGAAGAGGCACAGCCCGAGGTAGCAAAGGGAAAGAGAGCTCGAACCCCAGTGAAAGAATCGCAAACTTCGCTAAAAAAAGCACCATGTTAAACCGGCACCAGCGCAATGCGTCAGTGGAAGCTGTAAGGCAAGGAAATGCCGGGATTGTGCCGAATCAGCCCGTGGTGAACTGATTAAAGCAGTCAACAGTTTGTCAGACAGTGCAAGAAAAGTGGTACCGAAAATATGTGATGTGATAAATATGTGATTTAGTAACGTGATTACCTCACATTGTGCTCAGAAAGCTTAAGAAATGTTAGCTTGAAAGCCTGAGAAACATTCGCCTGCTGCCGAAGCGGGAATTCTCATAAGCGTTTGTATGTTTTTTCTCCTCTTCAGAATATGGAAAAAAACTGTTTGATAAAGCTGACACGCTTTACAACAGAAACAAGAGTCTTTACTGACCTAAATAGATATGGGACTGACAAGTGACCGCCGGCGACGCACGCTTAAATCCCAACAACGATAATGATATTGTATATTATGCCCTCTATGCCAGAATCCATGTTTCTGCTGTTCAACATGTTTGTTGTGAGCAAATTCGGTTTCACAGCATAACAAACGCAAGGGCGGCGGTCGATACTGCTTTTTGCCTGACATTTGAAGCACTTTACTTCGCAGATACTGCGTGCTCAGACATCAAAATTTGGTGCACTGCTTTTTGCCTGACGAGGGTTGCGCAGAATGGGATGCAAAATCGCCAGGCAGAGCTAATTATCCAATTATCTCGAAGCTCATTGTAAAAAAAGCTTGTCAAGCACAATGACAGAAACCATTACACCCAAAGGAACACAATGGTATGCCACATAGGCATGAAAACGTGACAAAGCACACATAAACACACGAAAACACGTTTCTTGCTCTCCTGAAAAATTCTGTGCGCCGGATATCGCGTCAGATACTACTTTTTGCCTTCCGACGGCAGAAGTGGTGACACTTGCCCCCCGATCGACACCCGGCGCCCCCTGAAAGGTGCAACATCAATGGAGGAAAACCGAGAGGAATCCACAACAACTTCCACGCAATCACACCTTTTCGGCTTCCAGACGTTTCCCAGGCTCTACATTCACTCACCGGATCTTGGACGAGCAGACGGCTTTGACGAATGACTTGTAAGCGAAGTTGTCGTGGCTCTTTCTACGGTACTCCTCCAGCAGCTTGGCGTAGATAGTAGGCACGGCCATGAACAGGTTGATTTGGTCCGACGTGTCGGGCAGCGTGTCCAGCAGATCCCACCACACCCGTGCCGCATCAAACTGGGGCAGCATTACCACCCTGGAGAGAACCGACAGCTGTAACTAACACACCCTCAAACTGGGGTGATATTACCACCCTGGAGAGAGAGGCCCACAGCTATAACTACCACACCCTCAAACTGGGGCTGCATTAAGTAGTTCTGCAAAGGATGAGAGATTGTTTGGAATCCTTGGCATTACCCAGAAACCCACCATTTCTTCACCATCCGCGCACCTCGATAGTCGTTGCCGTAAAATGGCCGTCCAGGAGGGGTCAAGTACAGTGCCACCCTCACCCACACCACCGCCCCTGCGGCGGCCGGGTACCTCGCAGAGCCGTCCCACCTGGCGCCAGTGTAGAGCGGGCAGAGCAGAGCGTTGACGACGCCGTGGGTGTGGTGGAGAGGCAGGGTGTGTAGGAGGACGTCAGAGGGACGCCACTCCCAGGCGGCCACCATGTCTTGCACCTGGGTCAGCAGATTACCGTGCGACAGAAGCACGCCTGGCGGACACGCCCCCTACGTGAGAGCCGCCCCAGCGACTGAAGCGCACCTCCACCGGAGATAATACCATCAACCCCAACGGCAAATCACACTGAATCGCATGAAACAGCGTGGTGTAAAAGAGCGGGACTGAATGCATCAGAAGAGCTTTTATTTTCTTAACGCACTTTAAACTGAGAAAATAGTCCACAAAAGAGTCGAGAATAGCATAAAAAGTTCAACAGTAAGACTTGCTTGCAGCACAACTATACCTTTTCCCAGTCTGATACCCACCTTTGGGCGAGCCGGTGGTGCCGCTGGTGTAGAGGATCATGGCCGGGTCGGCCGCCTCGGCAGGCCTCAGCTCCGGCTCAGCAGAGTCCGGCTCTCCCTCCGGCACCAACAACGGCACGTTGCCCGAGGCAGCCACCGCTGCCAGCTGAGGTGCGTACTCTGGCGTGGCCAGCACCGCCACCGACTGGCTGTCCTCGACGAAATAGCGCAGCTGCGCCTCCGGGTGGGCCCGGCACAGAGGCACCGCTGCCGACGCCCACTTGGTTACAACCGGGGCATGCTTACACCGCCAGAGCTCGAGGCAGTCTCGCGGGGACGCGGTGAGAATGGACCAATGGCAGACAACGTGCCCGTTGGCCCCAACGAAAGCCTTTCACATAATAGAATTCAGACTCGCGAGTCTACGACTCACCACATGGGCTGTGCAAAAGGGTGCAGAAATAGCTGACATGGGCTCCCACTTTATTTGAGGGGAGGGGTGGGCTCCTTGCAGAAAGGTGAATGTTTTTTTTCAGCCAGGGACGAAACAAACCATGCATTTCTTCATGCGACTTTGAGCAATGGTGCTAATTTACTCGCTCCTCCATCCCTCCTTAAAACCCACAACTTCCATCGCCACTGGATATAGAGAAAAATAAACAGTTCTTACTAATTCAACAGCCCTATGGTACACGTTCACTACGCAAATGGCCCTAAAACTGAAAATTTACCGCAGTTACTTTGCTTTCGGTCCAATAAAGCTCAACTTTAGCTGAAAATCATCCTTGGGAGGAGACCCAACACTCACCGACATGTCCCGACATCCAAATGCCCCACTGCACGGCCACATAGTCACTGCTGTTGGCGGTCATGAAGCAGACACGTGACCCTCGCCGCGGCGCCGCACGTGCCAGCCGGCGGGCCACGTGGCCGGCGCGTGCCAACAGCGAGCCGTAGGAGTGGGCGCCGGCCTCATCCACGATAGCAGTGCGCTGGCCGTGGTGGCGCGCTGCCTCCAGCACTCCGGAGTGGAGCCGGCGGCGCTGGCCGACACACCGGAGTGGATTCAGCAGTCGCACACGGACGGAACTCATAGTCAACATCAGCACCTGCGGACCCAACTGCAATCATTTCAAACTGTGGACACTCAAACTATTTTGTTTGGTATTTCTCCCGAAATAATCATAGAGCTAATCATAAGCAGGCCTGTTGAAGAGTTAACTTTTGGTTTGAATCAACTTAAGGTTGAAGTCCAGACAGTCTAAGTTTGAGCATGTCAGAGACGGCTTGCTGGAACAAACTGCTTGATGAATTCGGAATCAAAATCAGACACCTCAGCGTGCCACAACTCGTGAAGTATTACATGAAAAATGTATAAAACACAGAATAGTACGAGTTAGCGACCACCAAAAGAATGATCAATCACCACTCCCTGAAGTTGAATGGGGCACTTCCCTCTATTTCTATTTCACCACTCAAACTTCGGAAGCGGATGCAACATATCTGGCACGGGTTTATAGTGCACTCCCTGACCACTCTGTTTTGCTTGTAGGTACACAGATGGTTGAAAATGGAAGATAACATCATAAAGGTGTCTACCTTGTACCTAAAATTGTACCTTACAGGTTGCAGACCTCAAGAGGCAGCTAAGAGCCTGTATAGACCGGCCGCAGCGAGCTCTTCTACACAAACCCGGAGTTAGCGCCACATGTTGTACATATGTGCATAGTCCAGTGAGTGCCGAGGGATGCCTTGAAGGCATTCAAGGTGGGAGCGCAGATTAGATCAACTGGAAGGGAATTCCAGTCATCGATTTTTCTGACTCCCAAAGCCTACCGACGTACTCTTGATACAGCCCGAATTCGAGTTTAAGTAGTTTCAAAGGATGTTTTCTCGCGCCTTTCTCGTCTCTGTCCGGCTGAGATGGGTCGCCGTTTGGCGTGGCACGGCAGATCTGGTACAGCCGAACCATGTCGCTGTGTCTGTGTCTGTAATAATGTGTACGAATTTCCAGGGCTTTGAGCCGCTCGCTATACGGCAGGTCGCGAATGGGCCTTGCAAATGTAATTGCACATTGCTGGACTTTTCTAGACCACTGATCACTTGTTGGGCCACACGATTAAACAGGTCCCAGGTCAGGTTTCCATATTCGAGATGTGGGCGCACGAGTCTTGCAGAAGGACATAATTACTCCCAGAATCTGATTTTTGTTAGAGGCAGCAGAGACAGCATGATCAAGGAACTTAAAGGGAATGTGGCACCTTGGTCGAATCCTGGAATTTAGTGTAATTAGGCGTACTTTTAGCCAAAAATAATGAAACCACCCATGATTTCTCTGAAAAATGTACAATAAGCTCAATATTTTGATTTTTAAAATACTCCTCTAGGAAAACAGACAAATATCTCCCTGTGGATGATGTCATGATCTGGCAGCCACTACCATCCTCAAAACGCTTCAAGGGCTTCGATTGGCTGATGCTCGTCGTGACGTCAGCATATGTCGTCACACCAGCAGCTGACAACAATGGCCGCCTGGCGACAGGCATATGAGAGGTACATTTCGGGTAGGTCTTAGCTTTTTTCCTACGGAAATGTCAAGCTCCAAGACAAATTATATATAGAGTACCAGGTTTTCTGACTTGCTTTACAACTTGGCTATCTCACTTAAAATCATGTTATAAAGGTGCCACATTCCCTTTAACCCGCGCCCCACCAGGGGTCCGGCGCCACCTTCGCCCCACCGAGGGGGCCATCGATGGCCCCCCCTCTAACTCCGAAAATATGGGCGTTAGCGCAAATCTGCAAAGTGCAATAGAAAGCTCGCGTGAATTCAGTAAGAAATTACTTCGCATGTTCTAGTGCTCAGGTCAATGGTTTGACCTCCAGAGGTCAAATTAGGTCAAGATCGGCTATTTTCACTCAAATATGCAATGATTAAGCAAACTGGGCATAACTCTTATGTCATTAGAGCTATTGAGGCCTGGTAAAGTACATTTGATAGCAAATTGCCAGTACTTTTTCCGCCATGTGGAACGTAAAGACCTCCCGCCAGTGGTTTGGCCGCCAGAGGTCACCTCGTGACCTAATATGACCTGAGGTCACGAAAGGTCACAAAGTGACCTTGCCGTATATCAAATGAAAGCCAGTGACAAGACAAACACGATGGTGTTTGTTTCACCGCTCTAGCTCAATTAGGTCAAAAGTTATTGTCAAAATACTGTTTTTGACCTCTGGTGACCTTGGATGACCTTGGAAAAGTCAAAGGGCAAATATGACCCCTGGGATCCGTGAAAGGGTGTCCAAAAACGCTGTTCTGAGCAGTCTGAGTATTTGCAATCATTTTTGTGGCTTTTATACCATGAAATAGCTTTTCCCCATGCTTTTCCAATGGGAGAGGTCGCCTCGTGACCTGACCTCAGGGCACGAAATCGAAAAATCCCGGATATACACCTTGTAGACCCTGGAGGGGTCATGAAGTGTAGGAAGTTTCAAATCGATCGACTTTGAAATGTAGCTCTTACAGAGCTCTAAAGGTGAAGTGAGGTGACCTTGGTTGACCTCGTCTGGTGACCTGACCTTGGGTGACCCGGGGTAAAAAATTTCAGGGATGATGGGAAAATGATGCAGTGAGAGGTAGAGCCCTCAACCTTGGTGCTGCGCCTCGTCGTTTTTCTGCTATCCCGGAAAAACCTTAGGGGGGCCATCGATGGCCCCCCGGTGGGGCGAGGGTTAAGGTTGGCATAAATCAAGACTCCTAAGTCCCCTACCCTCCTTCTTCCTGAGGTAGATTTCCCCCCATGGAGCAACTGGAGAGAGAGAGAGAGAGAGAGAGAGAGAGAGAGAGAGAGAGAGAGAGAGAGAGAGAGAGAGAGAGAGAAATATTTAACACTAGCTCATTGTTTCATTGGAGGGGCCCGAGCACCCACAGAGATACAAATCCACACCCCTGTTCCATACATATCCATAAACCTGTTGCATGTGGTATCAAAATCAGGGCTGTGCACAAAAATTCAGTCAGTGTTCTGGGGGCAGCCAGCATAGTTTATTGTACTCAGTTTAATAACAGCTTTATTTTGTTTAATAACAAAGAAAACTTTACCCTCTGCAATCAACCTTCCTTTACCTCTACACAGTAAGCAAAATATTTACCTGGCAGGTAGCAAAGGCAAGTAATCATGGAAGAGAACCATTACAAGACCTGTGAGTCTAAGTTGAATAGATTTATCTTATGAAACATCCAACTCATATGCTATTTAGTGACACACATTTTACCAGGAAGCTAGATAGGATTTGAGTTTTAGGGCACTGCAGCGGCAGAGGCTGTATAAGCTGGGAAGCTAGATAGGCCATGTCGGTATTATGGTAGTAGGCAGATCACATCTCACGGTTCCAAAGTATCACATCAGAAGGTCCACTGATCAAAGGGTCTAATGTTCATAGGCTCCACCCTTTGAAAGTTAGACCTTTTGAATAAGAATTCCAACGTTCAAAAGGTCCAAAGAGGCGTGCTCAGATGCATGAGTGTGGGACTTAGCATGAGAGGCATGCAATGATGCTGCAGAGGCATGCTAAGACACATGATAATAGGAGAAAATGAGGGTTAGGTTAGATTAGGGTTAGGTTTGGTTTGGTTTGGTTTGGTTTGGTTTGGTTATGTTTGGTTTGGTTTGGTTTGGTTTGGTTTGGTTTGGTTTGGTTTGGTTTGGTTAGGTCAGGTCAGGTCAGGTCAAGTCAGGTCAGGTCAGGTCAGGTCAGTTGTCTATGCCCTTGGTCCCTATTTCCTAGTCTGGGGATATCACCCCTCTTTCCAGAATCTTATTGCACCTCTGGTCTGGGTACCACTTTAAACTACTCAAACCCTCCCTCCTTCCGTCTTCTTCACCTCTAGGGATTTTCTTGCAGAATGTGGGGATATTTTTAAAACATTTCTCAAAGTGGTACCCAGACCAGAGGCGCACTCAGAATCTGAAAAGAGGGGTGATATCCCCAGATTAGGAGATAGGGACCAAGGGCATAAAAAATGACCTCACCTCACCACACCTCACCCCCCCCCACCCCACCTAACCTAACCTAACCTAACCTAACCTAACCTAACCTAACCTAACCTAACCTAACCTAACCTAACCTAACCTAACCTAACCTAACCTAACCTAACCTAACCTAACCTAACCTAACCTAACCTAACCTAACCTAACCTAACCTAACCTAACCTAACCTAACCTAACCTAACCTAACCTAACCTAACCTAACCTAACCTAACCTAACCTAACCTAACCTAACCTAACCTAACCTAACCTAACCCTCATATCCTCTTTTTATCATGTGTCTTAGCACGCCTCTGCAGCATCATGCACCCCGCTCTCATGCATCTGTGCACGCCTTTTTGGACCTTTTGAACGTTTGACTTCTTATTCAAAAGGTCTAACTTTCAAAGGGTGGAGCCTATGAATATTAGACCCTTTAATCAGTGAACCTTCTGATGTGATCCTTTGAACCGCGAGATGTGATCTGCCTACTACCACAATACCCCCCCTCTGTCCTTTACTCCCTCAGGCAAAACACATCGGCGCAGACGGTAACGCAACAGCACCGGTAACGAAAACAACCGAAAACAATGTACGCTGGCTAAGCCGGTGACCACGGTCAGAGAAGATAGCGATATGAGCAGCAGCAACAACAATAACAGGAACAACAACAATAACATACAAATAACATAATCAACAACTAGACCACCCCACACGAAGTGCCAGGAACCAAAGCAATAGAGACACTAGGTAAAACTTTGGCCGGATTTAAACAATGGACCAATAGGTGCAGTTTGACAGATGTTGAAGGCGGGGCCTCGAGACCACCTCGAGACTAGTTTTCTTTTATATAATCATTGAATACGAAAAATAGTTACATTTTGGATTTTTTTAGTTTAATTGATAAACAAATATTTTATCCAAAAATCCAAGACAAAGCAGTTTCTTTGCTGACTTGGTAGTCTTGGTAAGGGGGTAAACGGTGCAAAGAAAATGTCTTGCTCGTGCTTGAACCCAACACTGTACCACGAAAAAATTCATTATTCTCCTTCTTTGGAGATAGTTTATAGTTTTATGTTTTTAAATAATTTTTCTAATTAGTTCTAAAATAACCAAGCTAGATTTTTATGTATCCATTTTTTGTAAAATATAGAGATTAAAGGGACATTGTCGCAAAAATTTTTATTGTGGTTTCTTAATATTTGAAAAATCCTGATTCTGGTACCGTCAATCATTTCTTTATCCTCAGCTAAATGTTTGGAGGCCACTCAACAATTATTCAAATTGGTAACAATATCAATAATGGGTTGTAACCTGCTCTTCACCTCTATTCTATCAATCAAAGTTTTAAGTTCTAGAAATGATTTTTTTTGTCGTAGAAAATGTTTTTATGATGTACTATTATTCAATTTATTTTTATCAAGCCCCAAAAATACAGAAATTACATTAGTTTGTCCAAAACATTCAGCTTGAGAAAACTAATCAGGGAAGTTTTAAACTCGGCCAGATGTCGTGCAGCGGGACTGGTATAGTGGCCTCCATTCCCGACTCTCACACGGGTAATACGGGTTCGAATCTAGGTAGTGGAAGTTTTTACCGTAAAAACAATTTTTCTGGTTTTCTTCTTGATTGTTCATGCGTACTAATGGATGAAGCATAGTCAGATCCATAATTTCCGATGGGGTGGGGGGTAACTTCCGGGGAGGGTACCATCCAGACCGGGGGGGCGCCAATTTTGACCGGCAAAACCTATCAGATGGACGCTAAATCCTATCGGTGTGCGCCGATTTTTGCATTCTGGGGGAGGGGATGGGACGCGACATTTTAGGTTTCACCGAGAGTCGATCAGAGAGGGGGACACGTGCCCCCTTTTGCCCTCCTGGATCCTCCTATGGGATGAAGTAGCTAATCTCAGGACAATTTCTTCTGGTTATCCCTCCGTCCGTGTATTTGAGGGAAGGGGAATATTAGCCCCAAGTATTTTTCTAATCTGACCGGCGTACCAAACTGGGACCGGCTTGTCTCCAGCTCCCTCCAATGGTTCTCAGTCCGTCGGATTTACCTCTGTTGGAGACCAGTTCCCCTGTTTTCTGACCAACGGGACACGCTGTTTGCCATTCGAAAATGTCTTTTGTGTCCTTTGCTGAAGGCCCTTCTTGAAGCCTGGCCAGTTTTGGTGCAAACCGGGAACCAGAAATCGACCCAATAAAAAAGCAGGGGTGGCTCTTTGAGATTAAATGTGTTAGTCCCTAAATTAGTGTGTCTCGAGATTAATTAATCGTTTTAACACGCGCATTGACGGGAGGAGGGCACCCGCCCCCCGTCTGGTTTTTCGGATAGAATATAAAAACGGCGGCGCGTAGCGTCGCCGTACTTGGCATACCTTCTCTCATCATTTTTACAACTTTTGTCAAAATTTTAAGGTTAGGTCATCTCAGGTCAGGTCACCAGTTCAGGTCAAGTGACCTGACCTCAAAAAACGTTTAAGATAGCATAAGTCGAAACAAAGTGAACTCATCCGATTGAAGTGATCTGACAAAATGGTTAAAATATTTCGATGGAGAAGCGTATGGGCTACCCAACGCCGTTTACCACTTTTTCACTACCTACCGTGGTTCTCGAGATTTTAGGAGGGAGGGTACCCGCCCCCCCTCAAAGCGAAGGTGGCTCAGAGCCCCGTCAATGCACGTGTTAATCTGGTTAAAACAAGGAGATAAAACGTTAATCCGTACGAGATAAAACGTGTTCGAGATTAAATGTGGCGGTGTCCCAGGACGGAACACCCTAAAATACCGTCTGGGCCTTTCACGGCAGGAGAGTGTGGAGGCGGGGGCCTGCGCACTGGCCACTCCTTTCTCCTGTGCAGCCACCGAAAGAGGATCGGCCTGGACCCGGAAGCCACGTGCCGGGAATGCGACGACGGAGAGGACGAGGCCCTCCACCACCTTCTGACCCAGTGCCCTGCGTGCACTGACCTGCGCTGGGACATATTTGGACGGGACGACCCGCCCATCCGGGAGGCGCTGGCGGACCCGCAACGGCTGGCGATGTTCCTGCAGCGGTTGGGGCGTCTACAAGGGCGCCCCCTCCCCCGTATGGCCGGAACACTCAATCAATCAATCAGATTGAATGTGTCCGTCGACATATAAATATTTGACATAATTTTAATCCTTTGGTCCCCGGAGAATATAAAACACGTAGTCTAGAGAACCGGAGAATAGCTGAATGTGTTAAGGAAGAATAACTCTTGATATGCGTCAGAACTGGGGAACCAAAGAGCAGCCACCACGATCCTTGGATGAACTAACAAAAATATGTGCAGCCACCAAGTGTGGAACGCACCACGAACCCAGACTTCATCACTTTTTGTTTCAGGGGGAACGTTTGTTGTGTGCTGCAGGTTGGAGATAGACTGACCACCTCACCTCTCTGTCCGTGGTGGCAGCTCGTTCCAATTTTTTTGTATATAGATATACAAGATTTAAGATTGAGTTAGTTTCTGATCCGGGCGCATCAAGAAAATATACCTCAAAATTCTAGCCTGGAACAGTTCGTATTAAGTAAAAAGGATTCTACAATTTATCTCAACATTGGTAGTGACGGAGTCTAAACCTAAGAACACGCATTGCAGCTTTAAGACAAGCAAGCTGCTGGCCTCTTGAATGACATTTGTTTATGAAAATGATAAGCTTTTATTTTTAATACTCCGGAGTTTGGAAACGGTCCTTTCTCATAATAGTCGCAGAAGCACTTCATATAACATCATATTATTACATAAAATAGTATATTAACCGTTATTTTTTATTAGATTGTTTATTAGATTATCTACGTTGATAAGATGTTTCATGACCAGCCTCCTCGAATCATGTTTGCAAAATGGCGCTAATACACTGATAAATATTCAGGTACATTCCTTCACCACAATTCTCATAATATAATAGGTGAACACATAAATGTTTAGTCAGAGTGCTAGGATAACCTCGAATCGAGTTCCAATATTCGAATATTCCAGTACTGAACTACATTATTTCAGCAACCGAGTTCCATATCAGATCTAAATTTCAAGCCTTGGTCACACTATGACCACAAGTTTTCGCTTATTGTATTATGAGGATTCTGACGAGGGGCTGTGCCCGAATATGTGATCACAGTGTGATCACAGGCTCCATTATGCATCAGGAATTCGAGAGGCAAAGCCATGAAACATCTTACTAATTTATAATCATGCTCCACGGCTACGCAATGCAAAATTCATATACTTTTAAAAACCAACAGATATCAGTTGATCAATGAGGCTTATATTCAGACTCACATAGCTGACTCACATATTCAGACTCACATAGCTTATATAGCTGCTCACAGCAGCTACAAAAGACAGGTTTTCTAGTAAACAAATTTTCTCTCTGAAGTGACCAGCCTAATCTTTCACATATTCCTCCAGGAAAACACAAAAAATTGCATCACCCAAGATTGCCCTCCTGTCATTCCTATATGTCTATCCATACTCTTTGTTCACAATTATATTTTTGTATTGGCTGGGTACACTCCTAGTGTTTCAAATCATAATACATCTTATCCTAGTTTTCCTTCAGTTTATTTTAAATAGCAATGATAAAAAACATGCAGATGGGCATTTGCAGAGGGCAGATGGATGAATTCATGCTACAGCCACTTTCATGTCTGGAAACAAACAGTAGCACTTGAAATATGAGTAACTTCATCCGAGAAGTGGATAAGAGTACACAAACTATTATGTACTGCATGGTACCAAAATAAATGGAAAAATCTGTTTCAATCTGTGAAATTATCAAAAACATTTCATACTTTAAAGAAGGTAAACTAAGCAGAAAATGCACTAGCATGCACACATTGTGCAGAACTAGGATTTGTAACAGGTAGAAATTTGTAATTCAAATTGCAGGCTTGATATAGACTTTTACTAGAGTGCACAGATATTGTACATAGAAAGTTAGACCAAAAAGAGAGCGAATATGGGACATTAAAAAATAATATGCCTAAACATTGGAAAATTGTCATCGCCAATCATTTTCACCCATTTTGGTACACAAGTTGACCTGTGCAACAATAAAATGAGGATTTTTTGGCATTGACACTACTCATAAGCCTTGTTCCATCTGTCAGCACAGTCCTGTCTGCAGGCCCTCGAGCCTCCCCTCTAGAAAAGAAATATCAGTGCCGCAACTGCCTCTAGTACCTATGTGCTACTGCTTATCAAATACTTATCTACCAATAAAAAAATAGTGTGCTACCACTGTTCTGCTTTTACTGTTTCTTCCAGCAGCACCACAGAAGGTTGTCAGCCTGTAAATCTAAGATTGGTTCTACGATTTGTTCTCAGGGAGAGGCTATAGTCATGTGACATCGACTCAATGCTGCTCGCTGATTGGTGCTGACAGACGGAACGAGACCACAGCTGTAATAGTGGGCCAAAATGAATAGTTGTCAATTAAGCATACAATTTGCTTTCTGGCAACTTTGTGAACCTAATTAATGCAGAACAGAAACATTAAATGCATTGCCCATATTTGATGGGATTAGTGCCTGACTAACTCACTACACTCACTACACAAAACCTCAATAAGCATTGGTGCCCAGCAACGATGGATGGCAAAAATTAAAATTGTTTCATTACTTTTCACTCATAATTTTTTCCTCTAAGAAAATCTCAATTGACCACATCAAAGGCTCTAAATATTTTACGTACAGATAACCGACGATATTGATATGTTGATCACGAGACCGGACCGGCGACAATCGGCGTCCTTAAAACCACCAAAAACTTTTGTCATGCCTCAAAAGAGGCTCTTCTGGATCGCGCTACCCGTATCTTTTTCTAGTATCATAGTCGCTGCAATGCAATCATGCAATAACGAACAATTATTAATTATAATCTTTAGAGTGATCGGGCCTGACGCAGCGCTAATAAGTCTTATAGAATTTGTATTCATATCTCCGTGTTTGCTACGGCTTTTGAAATGGTAAATATCGATAACTCGTTGAAAGCCATGATGACATCACATTGATGTAAGATAAGCCCACGTGACCAGATCCTATAAGGACTGGGCTTCTGATTGGTTGATGGTATTTCTTTAGTCCTATATTTCCTATTCAAAAGCGTTTTGGAAAGTTATTTTTATAAAATAATTTTTTATATCTCAGGTTTAGCTACCAAAATACTTTGATTGAATTTTTTTACATTTTTGGTATAGAAATTGAAAGCTACAGCCCAGACTACGTCATTTTATCGATACCATAAGGACTCGGTAAAGTCGTCTATAAATGTTGACTTTGAGGGGCATTTTGAGCCTGAATTTGCAAAAATGAGAATATGACTTCTGAAACAACTTTTTGCGACCTTTTGATCTAGCCAATAAAATTTTTTGCGACAATGTCCCATTAAGTGAAGCCAAATCAAGTTCAATAATTTGCATCTTTCAAGACCAAGGAAGCGCGCGCAAGTCAGTCGCGCCATTTATTTGCCGCCACATGTGCCCACCAATGTTGATTTTTGTTGTTTATTGCCGCAGTTCACAATCTATGTTCAACAACTGCCATGGGAAAGGCGATGTATGTTGCAGCGTGTGTGTGTTTTCTTTTCTATAGCAAGTTTGGGGAGTGATTGTCTATATTTTCGAAGTTACTTGATTGTCCAGGTTTGTGCTCATTGCAATTAGTCGCACAGGTGAAGGTGTGGTTCTCGTCCCTAGAAGGAAGCGATGGGGCTGCCGAAGAAAAATATTCTGGAATGAAGGGGAGGCCAAGGGAACAGTACTTGCTTCTGCAGTACTTAAAATACACCTGCAATATGCAGAGTTCAAATGTCACACTAAACAACCAGCAACGATGCATCTGTTTCCTTCCAGCCATGCATGGTAAGTGGTCAAGTTTCCTTTTCCATGCTCAATGACATGCTCTCTTGAGTACATAGGTATAAAATCCATGTCTAGGTGCTCCACACTGAAATTGGATTTTTGAAGTTTATCTCTGATTGGGTCAAGTGGTAAATTAGTGTCAGTGGCTAGTTAGCAGTGTGCAGTAGTTTTGTTTGTCTGTCAGTAATCGGAGGGGCGGGTACTGGCCATGCTCTGCTGTATGACAAGGCTGATATGTTTATGAAGCTGTCATAACACAGTGTGTTCATAATTATTTGGATGTAATGTCTTCCTTGGTTCCATGGTGATCTCATTTATTTAGTTCCATTAGTTAAACAAAGTCAGTTTTCTTTGGAGCCCATTTGCTATGCTGTGGATTTTTTAAAGCCAAATATAATGAAAAATGCATTGATATAATGATAAGACGAGGATTAAAATTATGAACATATGTATCACATAGAAGTGTTGTCTTTACTTGTGTCATGTTGGGGAAATAGCCAAAATTTCCAGTAATAAGCATGCTCTCTATTCTAGTCACTGTGACCCGTAATTGAAAATTCTCCCTCCAAAATTGACAATGTATGTGGCAGCACCTCTTTGCTGTGATATTTCATATTGCTGTATTCTCTTGGGCTCATTGATAAGAATAGTATCTGCCTTAAAATCTGGTCAAAGTTTTTTTTAATTTAAATTGATGTAAAAATTAATTTAAATCATTTTTCTTAACTCATTAAAGAAACTTTGTTAATTATTTATGCTTATTACTGAGCTGAAACCATGGGCATTGTACTTTCCATGCAGGTAGTGACGCTCTACTCTTGCCTAATTCACAGAAGAAGAAATCACACTGCTTGATGGTAGAATCTTGTATTAATCGATGAAGTTGCACTTGCCTAGCAAGGTAAAACGTTTTAAACCGGCGAACGCGTGCCCCGTGGCATCCCGGCGAAGCTCGCCTCGCGCCCGCACCCCGCCGCTGCGGACCCATCGCCGCCGCGTTGCTCGCTTCGCCGCCCGAGCTGGTTTTCTCTGGTCTCGCAGCCCGACACGGTATTGCATCTCTCTCACCGTCTCACTGTCTCATCGGTAGCTCACATCTCTTGACACTTCCTTTACCTTCTTCCCGTCACTTTCCCTTTGTTACTTTACTCGGCCTGTGTTTGAGATGAGCTTTGAGAAAGTTTAGGGTCTGTTTGTTGTATTGTTGTACATTTCATGTATCGCCGTAGTGTGAATATATGTATGCATGGTTGTAAACAACATAATTACTGCATTGGAACATTGTACCAGCTGATAATCCAGAGAAAAAAATTATTTGTCCAGGCATTACCTTTGAACATTTTGGAATATTACATGTTTGTGTATTTTGACTTTTGCAGAAAGATCTGCAGTTCCATTGACATCCCTCACCTGCTGAAGCTGCTGAGGAACCACATCTTGGGCCAGGATCATTGGCTTCAAGGTCCAGAAGTACCGGTACTGGACAAGGACTTCTTCCAGCATATTTTGGCCAAGGACAACACCGAGTGACAGCCTTGCCATGCTCTTCTAGTGGGAGCACATACAGGTGTGCATTAGAAAGTGTGTATCAAATTCCCGTTCACTCTCGTTTTTGTCTCTGTTAAACGTGAAGTTTAACTGATTTTCCTGTAGGAGCAGATGCAGGAGCACCTTTGGGAGAGGACGCGGGAGAAATTGTAAAGTTTTTTTTCAGAAAATAAGCTCAAATTTTCGCCATTTTGGAAAGCATCGCCGCTTACCCTCCCCCTTGTGTCTGCTAGTGTTTCCGCAGCATGTGGACTGATTCTGAATGCGGGAGCACACTTCCATCTGGTTTAAAACATTTGTATGATTGTTATGTCCCATTCAACTTGTAGTGACACAATTTGATCGTATGACTATGGAGTGAAAGTTCAAACTTAACTCAAAGATTGGCATAGGCTAATCCAGGATTGCCGATTGGGGGCATCTTCCCGTGGGGGGCGCCACTTCTGACCGGCAAACTTATGAGATGGGCGCAAAATGCTATAGGTGGGCGCTGATTTTCGCATCCTGGGGGTGGGGGGTTGGGAAGCGATATTTCAGGGGATGCCATCGACCCTTCAGGGGGCGCTGACTTGCCCCCCCCATCCGCCTATGAAGTTTAGTAATTGACTGAAGCATGGTTAAGTGCGTGCGTAAGCTCAGGTCACTCATTCGAATAAACATATATTTTATTATTCTCGGGCATCGGGAACGCAGTAGTTGCTTATAAACGAGTACTTTTTATCTCAGGTGAAGGTGCGGAAAAATAGTAGGCGCTACTACCATTGGTACTTGACGGACCGTGCATTAATTGCTGGGATCGCTGGACTGTGGATGACTGGTGCGGAAAAATCGGAAATCAGAAAGGCCCGTGGTTCCCTAGTGAATAAAAAGAGATGATGAACCTTGCAGTGGGTAGGTCAAAATAGATTTCGTTAGTTTTAAGTAAAGACCAAAGTGTGAAAACTTGATGTATTTTGTCTCAGGGTTTTAAGTTGAAGAACCGTAAATCACCGGCTTGTGAATATTTAACAGAAGTGTCTGCTACTTGCTCGATATGGCGATATCTGCGATAAAATTGTTTGCGTATGACATTTGCTCATCAGTCGATAGTTTTGATGGTGAAGTTAATAACAAATCTCTCCCGTCAGGTGACTGGCCTGGAGCGACAGCGAGTACGCCCCGCAGCCCAAATGTTCGACGAGTGTGTCGGAAAGCGTCTGCTCCACCTATTTAGTCAGCGTTTCGCCAAGCAGGCTTATTTCATCGTCACCTGCGATAAGGTGTTTGACATCTGTAGCTCTCGGTGTATGCTTGACGGCAGGGCTTATCGGTCGGCGGTCGGCTTCGAGTACACTATCGTTGCTCAGCCACCTCTCTGATTTAGTTGGCGCGACTAAATCGGGACTCCTGGCGCGATGAAAGCCAGAGCAGGCTGCCCTTCCAGAACGGGTTCATCATATCCTTAACTGCTCTGTTAGGTTCCCACAGCATTATGAAGAACATATACGGCGTCAAGTACTTTCTGACGTCACGGGTGAACCAGGACGTGGTGGAGAACTTCTTCTCACAGGTCGGGGTGTTGGGGGCAGCCAACGGTCGAAGCCAAGACTCGTATGAGACTCTTGTTGATGGGGCCTCACCGTCCGTGGCCGCTGGTTCTCATGCCAGACCATGGCCCGCTGGAATCCCAGTCCTGCTTGATGAAGAAGAACCAACTAACCTGAGTGCGGCTACCCTGCAGCTGAACCCTCTGACAGTCAGTGCTGAATAGTTTGACGTCGCCGCTGTGTTATGAGGTGGAGAGGTTGCAGCCTTGCCCCGCTTCACATGTACAAAGAACAGGACTGACGGGATGAAGATGACCAGGACGCCGCCGCGGAACCAGCCACTCCGACAGAAAGGGGCATAGACCAAACAAATTTTAGGCAGGTGTTGGCTTACATGGCGGGCTTTATTGCTATGTAAAGTGTAAATCTGTACAGCTCTATCGAACTTATCTCATCGACCGTGCTTTTAGTAAATAATAGTGGGATCTGGAGTGGTTGCCACGTCTTAGTGGGAGTGTTCTCACAGTACCGAATGAAAAGTGGCTTAGACAATTAAGGGAGCTAAATGTTTTGTTTTGTGTTATCCGTGAACCTAGCAACATGGGTAGAAAAACAGGAGTTACCCTCTGTTTTGCCTTTGGTATGCTAGTTAAATTCCCGGACCTTAACGAAAAGATAGCGCGAAAGTACGCGGTGACGATGGCTCACATTTGCGTTAGGTGTGCAAGCCATGTAAGAATACGTATGGAAATTAACGCAGCACTACATAATTCGTGTTTACGGCGTTGTGATTTCTTTCAGTCTGTGTAAACCCTCCATTCTTTACTCACACCCATCATGAATAGATATATGGGCATGGACTGCGTATTTCAAAATGTTTTTTGAGGTGGTGCTGGTTTAAATTGTTTTTCCTGAGAAATTAGCGCACTATATGATATCGAAGCCTCGTCGTTACCCCCATCAACATAAGGGCACTGCACTGGTGCATAGATCTTGTTCCACGATATTTACATAAGCGTTAAAAAGAGTTAAGTCGCATTCTGGAAAATTCCTTGCGAGTGTTTTTGAACGGAAGTGCCTCCCAGCTCTGTTGTGCTGTGACCTTCAGTGTAATAAATTTCTCGGAAAATAAGACCATTAGAAAAGTTCCTTCTCAGTATATGGCTGATGATTAATACTAAATTTCGAGACAATAACTGGATTGAAACATGTCTCTAAGAAATAATTTCTTAAATGCCCGTTCTTTCCTATTTAACTTTTTGCGGTTGTAGAGAAAAAATCTGAAAAATTAAAAACAGAAGGCCAGATTCCTGCTCCCAACAAAAAAATAGCTGCCACCTCGGATCCCTTTGATCAAGCATGTTTCCCTTACCGACTGCCCTCCTATTCCCAGGAAATGTCCCGGGGTCCAATGCAGTTCTAATTTGTTTGCTCGCCTAGCGCATTCTTGTAATTCCCCAAGATGAGGGGCATACATTATCTTCAGGAGCAAGTGTGGATTGGGCTTATTATGACAAACTGCTTCCCAAGAATTTCCCAGGGAATTCAGGGGGCAAGGCGTTCCAACGATAGAAGGCTTAAACCCCTGAAGCCACCACGGCAACAGAGATGTATCCTCACCCCCCCTGGCATGCGAGAATTGGTGTCTTGTAAGACACCCATCCCCCACCCCTAACCCAAATATTCTTGAAACAATATTGGTGACTATCCGTGCGTGACATCTGGCCCATTGTCAGAACCAGGGTATCTCCGGGCCGAACGCTACAAGCAGCGGATGCAGGATGTCTATGGGGCTGAAACTCCGCAATATTTCTGGATGCCGATAGAAAGGGGTTATTCGGAGGTGTGCAGAGGGCTGAGTACCCTAGCCCCGTCCCCGAAACAAAAGTATACAAAGCTGTCACTGAACGTTACCTCCCCTCCCCGATCAAGACCAGGTGAACCCTGACAACGTCTATTTCTAACCCCATTCCAAGGGCGCGAGCATTGACATCTTGGTGGCTGCGCTTCCCGGATTTTAAAAACTACATTCCCTTCAAAACTAAATTCGCATTTTGTTCCTTCCCAATTCCCATACTCTGCAACTCTAGCAAAACCCTGGACACTTCAGGCACCCTCATAGATCCTGGTCTAAATGCCACCTTCTTCCCCTACAAAGAGAAAACCTGGATCTGACATTACAAGTTCGCGTTAATAACACCATGGTCTCCACACTTGAAATACTAAAACCGAACCCTCACTGCCCCCTATTCTCGAAACCGAGCTCTTACGTCCTTCGGGGTACTGCCGGATCAATTTTCATCTCTAGTTGGGTTTTGAAGTGAGCCAACAGAAATTTGCATCAATCGGTATCAGCTGACTGCGCCTGCCCAGCTTCGCAGCCGACGGTCCCGGCCTGCCAGGAACTTTGTTAAAATTTCGTAGCAAAACATTTACCCCTCTAAAATATTTTACTAGAGACTTCAGAAATCCAATGCAATCACAACTATCTTCAATCTGTTTCAAGTAATAGTGCTTCCAAGGAAAATTTCGATGACACCAGGCCCTACCATTGAAACTATTACGTCACCGTTTACGGAAAACGAAGCATTTGCAGCCTGAGATTAAGAGAGCAAAGCATTTTTGGGCGGACATTAAAACAAAGGTACTGCTTAGACTTCCTTAATATTATTTTTTATCCGAAATTATAGATTTTTTTTCTACCAGGCATCAATTTCGATACTAAGAAAGGCTTAATATTTTTACATTGCACCAATATTATAGTCTCCTGGAGTCATCCTTGAATCAAGGCCTTTGAGAGGAGGTACAGTCATTAGGACATATGACCGATTTCGATGACGTCATTAGTGAACTCACTGAAAAGTTCCGCTTGAAGACAATAGAAATTGGCTGTTTTTACTCCTCATTTAGAGGTTTATATACCCAATTTACAGTAACAACTTATACATCATATGAAAGCTTATTGAATTTTCTATTGAGCGTTTCATACCAATTAGTCGTCAAATGCCTCCTTAGCCCCCTAAAAGTAGGATCAAAAACTTGCCTCCAGGAAGGTCAACTTCGGCCGTATACCTTGCGGTCACGATAGTGTAGTGGATAACACGGCTGTCTTTCACGCGGTAGACTCGAGTTCGAATCTCACTAGGGACATAAATCTGTTTGTTCTTGCCCATTTCGATGTATTCTTCAGTATCAAAAGGGTTTTATTGATAATAATATCCTAACACAGGCTTAATAAAAACTATTTTTTTAGGATAGGCAGTGGCGGATCTAGGACGTTATTTGGGGAGGGCTATGGGCGAGGTGGGAGCGGATTTTTTCTTTTGCATCGCAGACCTAGTGTAAACTTTTTGTACGGGGCAACACTTTTCACCCGAAAGGCGGATGATCATTTCATCCCTGGGGAGGGAGGGGGGCAAAACTGGATCCAGCCCGACGGTGTAGGCGGGGGAGGGGGGTCAACAGAGCCTAAATTACTGAAAACATGTTTTTTAATCTATGGGCAAATGGGAAACAGCAGGTTGGAGGGGGGAAACATATATTTCCCCTCCCCTGGATCCGCCCCTGAGTGGGAACGGTGAATGATTTGCTTTGCAGACCTAGTGTAACCTATTTTTGAGGGGCAGCACGTTACGTTTGGGAGGGGGGTGGGGGGCAGGCCGCCTCCCTAAGGTGCGCTACTGGCGAAAGGGGTAGAAACCTCCCCAGCTGTTACTGACCTACTGACCGAGGGGATTCACCCCCTCTCCCGCCCCAGCTAACTCAGCTTCTTTAAAAAAAGGAAAAATTGAATAACGTTGCATTTTATTAAACACTGGGTGGTCAGTAGACTCTCTGGCTGCACTGGCCCTTCAGCTGAGGGGAAGTCAAAGTCAAATCCAATGGTATTTACTGCAAAGCTTATCAATATGCGCTTACAGGCGTTTGCAATTAGCTGGTTGTACTTCGCCTTTTCCCAATCGCGATTTTAAATGGGAAAAGGCATAGGAAAGTAAACTGAATTACTACGCCACCTCTTCCCTTCCCGAAGTGTCCACGTAAGTGAGGTAAATTAACGCAGTAGAGTTGAATGAGTTTGCTGAGCTCAACTCATCAGTATGCAAGCAGGCTGTGATAACGCGTGATTGGATGAAAATACGGTTCCTAGGAAAAGGCAAGGGGATGGAGTTTTCAAAGGTAAAGTAAGTGGCGTAGCCAGAAAGGGCGCTATGAGGTCTGTCCTGCAAAAGGATTGCTTATCGCCTTAATCGAATACTGGCTACGCCACTGAGCAGAGAGTGGCATGCACACTCCATCCCGGTGGCATCAAGTACCAGTGAGGGATTCGAACCCACGTGAGCAATACCATACTCTCTAGGAAAGAAGAGGCATGTGAGGAGAAGGCAAATAAATGAAAAGGAGTTGGAGGACGAACATACGAGTCGTGGGACGAATTGAAATTTAACCATGTTCCTGTAACTGAATTTGACCACATTTTTTAACGAAAAATTGGATCTATGAAATGTATACCAAATAAGCAAATGCATACGCCAGAAAAACCTTATCCGGATACTAACCTTCGTATCGCAATAGTCATACCGTGCACTGAAAATCATGGTCAGAGAACAAGAGATAGTATTATCAACATCATCCTATTTTTCATTTCCTTTTTACGTAATAACTGGTCAACAGAAACAAAAATAACAATAAGACTGCGAAAAAATCAGCATGGCAAAACGGAACTATAAAATTAATTAGACAAAATTTCAGAAGCAAGAAGCACAAATAATCAATCAACGCAAAACAAATGAACGCGAATGTTATTGGATGAGAACAATTTAGTTGTTGCTAAACGATAAATCAAAACAAAACAAATCAGCAAAGCAGGAAACAAAATAAAACAAGGATCTCGTTCGGACTTCCTCCACAAGAAGATATTGGGGGTCGGAGCTTTCGTACTGTATTACAGTGCTTCGTCAGCGATGATCGTTCGGAATATAAGGGGGATAAAAGGCATCATCATAATAGGCATAATAGGCATAATAGGCATAATAGACTCCACAGTATGGCCTTTAAAGAAAAAAATAAAACAAAGTAAAACGCAAAAACAAACTGCCGCCCCGGTAGCTGTTGGTAGAGCGTTGGGCTCCGGGCCGCTGCTCAGAATCATACCGTGGCAGTGTATGTGAAGGCTTGGGATTGATTCCCCCGAGACGCTCCGTCGCTCAATATTTACGCAACTGACTGGTGAGAGGATGACCTGAGCAGGGCACCCGTCCCTGTGCTTTGTGGGACATTAAACATTGGCTTCCAAATTTAAAGGGAATGTGGCACCTTCACAGCGTGATTTTAACTGAGATAGCCAAGTCGTAAAGCAAGTAGGAAAACCCGGTACTCCATATTTCATTTGCCTTGGAACTTGATATTTCCGTAGAAAAAAAATAAAACCTACCTGACACTAACCCCCCATCAGCCCGTCGCCGGGCGGCCATTGTTGTGAGCTACTGGTGTGACGACATATGCTGACGTCACGATGAGCATCAGCCAATCGAAGCCCTTGCAGCGTTTCAAGTATGGTAGTGGTTGCCAGATCGTGACATCACCCAAAAGCTGACATTTATTTCTTTTTCTAGAGGAGTATTTTTAAAAACAAAATATTGAGCTTATTGAACATTTTTCAGAGAAATCATGAGTGGTTTCATTATTTTTGGCTAAAAGTACGCCTAATTTCACTAAACTCCAAGATTCCACCAAGGTGCCACATTCCCTTTAGGGTCATGTCAGGTCAAGGAGCTATTCAGGGTCGAGTGACCCGACCTCAAAACCTAAAATTACGAGTTTGAAGCAGCGCCCAGGGAACATTGCAAACCGATCAGTTTGAAACTTCCACAATATGATAAGGTCATAAGGGTCTACAAATCTGCTATCTCGGAATTTTGATATTGGTGACCTAAGGTGAGGTCAATTTTTTGGTCAACCCCATTGGTGACTATGGTGAAAAATAGAATGGACTCGTTTTCAGGAAATACTGGATAGATAAGGCTGAACATCCTCAAACTGTTTTTTCATACCACGATCTGGACCATAAAGCTGAGTTTTGAGCATCTGACCCTTCAAAGGTCTTATTAGGTCAAGGGAGCAGAGAGTGATTGTTTTGCCAATAACTTCTCACTGAATTGAGATAAAGCTCCCATTTTGCTTGCATTGTGTTTATATTGTCATGGGGAGTCGATTGATATGCAACATGACCATACCAGGTCACTCTGTGACCCTGACCTTGGTTGAGGTCAGGTTATTTTGACTATTTGACCTAGCAAGGTCATATTATACATCATTCGATTCGCCGGGATAAGAGGAATCCAATGATGCATAAAGATTTGCTCTAGCTCCCCTGGGGGCAGATCTAGAGAGGGAAACGCACACTGCTCTGTTGTAAGCCTACGGCGCATTCTTTGACCTATGCTGACCTCAATAATGACCTGAAATAAAAATTCTCCTTATAAATTATCTTCGTCTTGTCAAGAGCTTCCGAACGCCGCCCGTAATTTTCCTTTAGCTTCTTTGGGGAACGAGATACGGATCGGGCGAAAACCGCCCCTTAGCGGGGCGCGTCATGCAAGGGACCCCAGCGGGGCGCGTTCAGAGACGTGGAGCAGACCACGGTTCCTAGGAGCAGACAGCCAGGCAAAATTTATGGCTCCAGGCATTTGTGGTATGCAGTATGCTTTCCTACTGAGCCATATTCCATTCCTCACCCCAGATGACGCTGAAAAGTTGGAAGGCCTTCCCTGTATGTGGGTATATACCATGCATTCTATGTAGTTCCTCTGTTTCTGATTAGCAGCACTAGCACCAGCTCTGGACCTCTCAGGAAAATTCAGTGCTATGGACCTCTCACTAAAATGCAGTGCTTTCATGAAGTTGCAGCAGGAATCCCCAAGGAAGCACTGAAGTCAATGTGCAACTACCTTAGTAAATGATTCCAGCAACACTTCTCTGTCCCGCTGATGAAAAACATGATGCTGAAGGCGGGGATGCAGTGGTACAAAAATTGTCCGAAACGGTAATCCCATCCACCAGTAATCCCATCGTACAGTCTCCAGCTCCAACAGTGTTGTCATATGCAGAAACACAAATGTAGCAACTGTGTAGGGATGGCCAGAGGCACAAAGACCCACGCGCCAAGCCACATTCCGACCACCCCCGCCAGCAGCCGATTGCTCCAGTCGATACACGTGTTACCCATCCGGCGTCACCCCCTCCGGTACTATTTAAACCGAGATACGTCTTTGTTGAATACATTCTGCCTCCAAACGCCGGAGAGTCTCCAGCTCCTGATCACATATAACATTGGTGGCAGCGGTGGAGGCAGCCGGTGGCTTCGGCCACCGGCCCGCCATAGATGAACAAGCTCAGTTTTTCTTCTGATCTGCAAGTGCGTGGAACTTCACATTTTATGAAGCGTTTCAGTTTCGCTTCGACTCTTCTACGCTCGGACACCTTTGTCGGCTGGCCCACTCCAACTGCGTGGACATCATTTTCATCCTCCGCTCAACTGAATTTTTACTTCATCAAATTTCTCACAGCCTGCTACTTCGTTTGTTTACAGCATCAGCCCCGCCGACACTTCTGGTTTCATCAATCGTCGAGCCACCGATTTGTGTAACGCAACGTCTCTTCTGCTGCCTAGTGCCCATTCATCGACCCAGACAAACACCACTCAAGCCCGTGTCCTCTCCGTGTCTGTTCTTCTAAGCATGACATTGGAGGTAAGGAACGTTATCGTAAGTTATGATATCGAACAATAATCAAGTAACAACTAAATAGCAAATTTACGCTATTTTGAAACGATGAACAACTGATATTCAAAGGAGCTGCTATAATTAGCACCATACTGAATGTATATGTATATCGGACATTGCTTAAAAGCCCGGAAAACCTAAGTGCAAAGAAAATGTATTAATCATGCCTTAATAAAGAAATAAAAGCGCCATAGAAGCGCCATGGGAAATACCCAAAGAAAGAAATATTGGCAAGGCAAGGAATAAGCCTGTCTAGCCCGATATGAGGGTCAAGCATGAGAAAAAGAGAATATAAGGCAACAAAGCCAAATAAGCGCTTAATCACCCACTATACCAAGAGCACAAGAGCTCAGAAGCCTGTGCACCCCACCGACCAAGCCATGATCTGGAATGATAATGATGACGAAAAACATCATCTACCAGGGTGACGACGCCTCGGAGCAAAACTATGAAAGGCAAATCTATAAAACGAGGCTAGTACAAGATCCGCAGAAACTTAGCAACACGACGCATGAAGCATGCGACAAAGTCCGTCCTACCATAAAAGTAGAGGATAAATGGAACAATGATAATACCGAAGAAATGACAACTTAGTCTATCAGACAAAACAGCAACCTAACAAGAACATCTGCTCGCCTGCATTTGCAGCATCAGCAGAAATTTCAACTCGACTTTTAAAGCACATGCACCATCAGACTATGTCGCACTAATATGCACGTCAACCAGCACGTCTGATCGGATGACATTGACCCCTAAACGCACCACGCGTGAGGACAACTCAATATCTGGCACCAGTCCAGCTCTGGATAGAGCCACTACAACAGCCGAACTCGCTACGCTCTTTCCCCGGATGAGCCTCAGTCGCGTTCGTCCGCTCAATGAGACAGCATCACCGCTCCACAAATAACTCTCGTTTCAACTGACCCTTCATGGATGCCGGACCGACCTGAAAATTTGGAATTTCCGTTTTTTATCGCCTTAAGTAGACCGTTGCTGTCGCATAGTCTGGTTCCTGCGTGACACCTCGGTATGCTTCTAAACACACGAGCCATTGAAGTCAACTCCGGCTATTCGGCACCTATATTCGGTACGACACCCTAAGTTTCATCGTCCCGTTCTTCTGAGCAGACCATCGTCCGTGAGTCTGCGCAGAGAAGCAGGACACCAATAGCATCATCTACCACAATTATTTCAGAATGACACAGTAATTAGTGTGCCACATTGTGCCATGATACGAGTGTTAACCTGGATCCCTCGCTTGCGATAACCATTTCCACATGAAAATAGGTTATAATCAACCAGCCTTAATTTTCTGCCTGTGTTCAAATCCGTCGGTCATGTCTCACCACGCGTGAGATCCTGCGTAAAGGAATTTCAATCATATTGTGCCTTGTAACAATGAGACAGATCATGCTTTAAAAAATCATTTAAGTGTATGTGAATATGAAGAAATGTGTATAGCGTTAGTTTGAACTGTACATCTGTAAACGTTCGTTTAACATAATTCGTTTCACTCATTACCGTCATGTCACCATGTAACCATTTAGAATTCGTTTCACTTTTTGCCGTATGGGGGATGATGTCATATGCAGAAACACAAATGTAGCAACTGTGTAGGGATGGCCAGAGGCACAAAGACCCACGCGCCAAGCCACGTTCCGACCACCCCCGCCAGCAGCCGATTGCTCCAGTCGATACACGTGTTACCCATCCGGCGTCACCCCCTCCGGTACTATTTAAACCGAGATACGTCTTTGTTGAATACATTCTGCCTCCAAACGCCGGAGAGTCTCCAGCTCCTGATCACATATAACAGTGTCCAGCTATGAATTTACTACTGCACCACAACATTCGGTGGGGGGGACTTAGGCCCTCTGGTCATCCTTGTATACACCACTGGGTAGGGCTATATTGATAACCCAAAAAAATCTATAATCTTCACACAGAAAGGATGGTTAGTGACAATTCAGTGCAATTGTTCTGGGACATACAGAGCATGTAAAATTTTGGTTCTTCCAAATATATTGACCAGAAACAGTTCGTGCAAATTGCTTAATGAAAGAGGAATACAAATTCAGATTCTGAATAAAGATTACAATCCAGAGCATGATGAAACAAAGGTTGAATACATCTGGATGAGTGATATTTTCTTCATAAAATATATGTGTTAAGCAATTAATAATTCACATCTCATTTGAGGCTGATAGGTAGGCAGAATCATCCATTATGCTTCTGCATGTGAGTGATCAGCATCTCAAATTCTTGGCTGAGATGTTCAAACTAAGACAAAATAGCTCAGATTTTTTCACTGTCCATGCACAGTCTCTCCGGCCTGCCACCTAGCGGGAAGACTAGCCTACTATGCATGCATAGTGGAAGCAATCTGAGCTATTTGGTCTCAGTTAGAATGTCCTAGCTCAGAATCTGAGTTGCCAATAGCCCCCCTTGCTGTACATTAGGTAGAGTTGAAAATAACAAACATGCGATTTTCTCCTTTGCCTAATGTTTTTTGTTTGCCTCTAAGTGTGTAGAAACTGGAAGTAAAATTGTTATTTCCCAAAAAAATAATTTTGATTGGTGGAATTTCAGTTGAAAGTTGGTGTTTTCCGCGTTTTTCTCTATTTCGGCCGCCTGGTGATAAAAAATACTACATATTTAACCGCTCATAAAGGTAGGTATAAATTTCACTGGTTTAAAGATCATGACAGTTTTGAAAACTAAAGAGCAAGAACTTTCTAAATATGGTTTTACTTTGTCAATACGGATTTATTTAGATGGGTAGAATCCCGATGAAACATGTTGAATTTTTGGTATAATTTCCCAGTGTCGGCCGCCATTTCGGATAAAACATGCTACCTTGAACTAATTACTTACTTGTTCTAATTATAATGCTCAATTCTCTTGGATGAAATTGTGTTTGCTCTTTTTACATTCAGAAGTTACATTGCACTTTAAAAAAATGTCTCAATGTATTTCATGACGGTATGATCAGGAGCATTGCATTGTCTCAGTCCAGAGAGAAATCGAACAGAGCCTTGTAGTCAGCTTTGCTCTCTGGCCTCTTCAGTATCTTCCTAGAATTCTCAGCGCTTCCAGGGGTAAATCCAGCGAGGTCTCCAGCTGCTCCTTGGCGATGGTGCATATGTGAGAAGCGGCTCGCTTAGTTTGACTGAATCCCAGCAGATCAGAGCTTGCAGGGTTTCGGCCTGGAAGTTGATGCGGAGAGCTCGGAACTGGCGAGTCAGTGACAAACCGAGCTCAGAACCCTTCCTGATATTGTTTATCATCACCTGCAATACCAACCTTTTCTCATCCTCTTCGTCTGAGGCCAGTATGGTGATCAGCAGCAGCTCCGGGTGGGCACCAGCGAGGTCACCAGCTGCTCCATGGCGATGGTGGATGTGATCAGCAGCTATTGACGATGTAGGGCTCCATCACGGCATAACTTCATCTGAGCAGCACTTTTGCGCTATCTGAAATTATCTCAGCATGTATAGGAGAACAGTCCACCAGCTTGCAGTCCTTCTTTATAGTAAATCACTGTTTTAGTACACCCCGTTGATGAGCAAAGAGAGATACCTAAGGTCCGCCGGGTCCTACCCCACTAACACGTTCTCCCTGGTCCACAGGTCTAGTAACCGGTTTGCGGTAGTAAACCAAAGGCTGTGATCCGGGGGCCGTTCACATTGATCTGGAGGGATTGAGGGTCGGTGCCTGACTCCAGGGCCCGCATCATCTTGTACCCGCACTGCTGGTCCCAGCTTAGGTCTGCTTGCACCCTAGGAGGGTGACGAGTGGTTCACCACAAAATATCGGTGGGAAGTCACTGTTGTAGGGTAGGGGCTGGGTGTGCAGGAGGAGGCAGCTGGTAGGTCAGTCCAGGTTGGTGATCAAGTGTGAGGAAGCTGGTGATCCTCGGGGCGATCACCTGGCCTGGCCTCATCTCTTTCACATTTTCCCTGCTGTAGTGCATCAAGAACTCACCCTGGCCGTCTGTGAGCGTGACATGCTCTTCCTTGATATACCTGACGACCCTAGTGCCGCACTCCAGAGTGACCCAAGCCCTCGCCGTCTGTCCCTTTCCATCAAACTGTATGAAACTGATCCCAGCGGTCCTCGTTCATTCCTCCGCCTTTATCGTCACCCTCACCATTTCCCTCTTCGCTACCTGACCACCTTGGCCTGGTCCACCAGCAGACCGGGGTCCTCCGTGCTGACCAGCTTCATGTCCACGGTATAGGAGGAGAGGATGTTGGCCAGCGTCATCTGGGACACGCCGTCCCCCGTGACCACCATCACCGTCTCAGGGAAATGCTCCCGGTTCTGCAGGCCGCTCCAGTTTCGAGAAGCATTGGTATCATCACTGCTGGTGGGAAGCTCATGCATGGTGTCCTCCCACTCCTGGAGTAGCTTCTCCTGATTCTGCTGATGCTCTCTGTGCCTGGTGAAGAGCTCCTTCTCTCTTGTGGCTTCCTTGTGCTCCCTTTCCTCCCTCTTCTGCTTATCCAGCAACTCCATTTGCAGAGCCTTGTCTTGCCGTCCTCACTGCATCCATTCCCGCAATCACCACCTTGCCCTTGAAGCGAACCTTACTCCGCTGGTCGTACATGAAATCCAGCTCTAACTCAGATATTTTGGACTCCTTGGGGCACCTGCACCGGATGTGAGCCATGGACTTGCAGCTGATGGGGCAGCCGAGCTCAGCGTAGAGGGTGATGGGGCAGTGGCGACTGGATATGTCAAATAGCTTGTCCAAATCTTCCAGGACGCTCTCCCTCTCCCCTCATGCTTTCCCATATTTCTTCCTCGTACCTTTTGGCTTCTATCCTCTACTGGCTACTCCCTTAATTTTGGTCCACAGCATTTACACTATCCCCGCTACCTCCCTTCTCTTCACCAGCGCCCCACCATATTACTGTTGACCTTCCACGCTGAGGGGACAGCCTTTTCTACCTTCTTCGCCACCTCCATGTTGGGGATGTACCTGCAGTACTTACCTACCTAGGATCCCTAATCCTTTCCAGCAGTATTTTCTGGAGGACACTCCTACTAGTGAGGTGGACGGCAATAAAAAGCTTCTCAGAACTACCCACAATATTTGCCAGGTGAGTGTCAGCGGCTGACCTGGTCCTAGGACCACCAGACATACCAGCGGCTAGGAGAGGCTAGGATGCTAGGAGAGTATGAAGGGAGGCAAGTATATAGAGGAGAGTATAAAGTCAGGTTTACAAATTTTTTAACACATATTTGAAAAAATTGCACTTAATTTACGTAAATAAAATATTGAACAGTTTTTATATTTAGGTGAAGGTAGTACATTTTAACAAAGGTGGCGGCCGACACTGGGAAATTATACCAAAAATTCAACATGTTTCATCGGGATTCCACCCATCTAAATAAATCCGTATTGACAAAGTAAAACCATATTTAGAAAGCTCTTGCACTGTAGTTCTCAAAACTGGCATTACCTTTAAACCAGTCAAATTTATAATTACCTTTATGAGCGGTTAAATATGTAGTATTTTTTAGAACCAAGCGGCCGAAACAGAGAAAAACGCGGAAAACACCAACTTTTCAACTGAAATTCCACCAATCGAAATTATTTTTTTGGGGAAAAACAATTTTACTCTCAGTTTCTACACACTTAGAGGCAAACGAAAAACACTAGGCAATGGAAAAAATCGCATGTTTGTTTTTTTCAACTCTACCTACTGTACATGCACCAAAAGTCTGCATCCCCTCTACAAAATTCCAACACTGAACCTTATTTAATTTAGACGGTTCAAATATTCTGTATTCCCATCCCCCCTTCTGACTCCAACTTTTGGGAGCCCCTGCATTAATACATCAGAGGTAGTATTGATACCAGTTAACCACACCAGCTTTAAATACCACTCATTGAGTCAAAGTTGTTTACTAACCTTTCTGTCAGCACCTGGTCAACCAGCTGGTGGTCTGATCTTCTCTGGTTCCGTGCACACCTCTCAGAAGCAGGCGCACATACACTCCTGAAAAGCAATGGATCAATTTTTTATATGCTTTGAATGCAAACAAAAAGCTTGGTCTTTTAAAGCATTCAACATTTTTAAAGCTTTTGATGGGGCAGAAATAATTACTTGGGGCAGCTTTTTCCCTTTTTGGAGTCAGTGAGGAAAACTTGAAAAAGCACTGACCCCAATAGCCACAGAGATACCCCAAAATAAGGCTAAAGAAGCAACTAGTACCATTTTTAAGTGGAGTTTGTAAAGTTCATCACGACAAATTTTGCCCTAGTGAAGAAAAAGTCTGTCTAATTGAGGCAGGATTTCAGCGCCCACCACCTCCCTCAACAAGAACTAAGAACCCAAGCACATTCTGAATACTAGGGAACAGTGTTTCAATGTACATGGAAAATCTTAATAATTTTCCATGTAGTTGAGTTTCTCACCTGGACAAACGAGCTGGAAGGTGCAAGGATGGCAAGACACCTGGCTTTAGACACGGCTTGGCTTTAAATCCCATGGCCATCTTGCACACATGGGCAATTCCAGCACCAATCGACCAGGCAAATGGCAAATCTACACGGTACCTCTTCGATTTTCTTCAAAATAATTTTATAGGGTTCTCATGGGCCCTAAAGACGAATCTGAAAGTTTTAGCTTGATTGGAGTAAAACTTTAGAAGTTATTGCCTCAGGCATTTTTTTTATGCCTCAGGCATCTGCTTACAGTGCATTTTTTAGGTGATCATAAAACCCACAGAGACGGATGAAATATGCTTTAATATTTCCTGTATTTCCTGTATAATATAATATTTCCTGTCTGAAATGCGCCGAAGAACTCGAATCTGAAGTCTGTTTGACCCTAGGTCACTTGTGAAAAAAGTTGTGATTTGACCTTGACCTAAGGTCACATTCAAAATTTGCTGGTGCACCTTTTGTTCAAAATGGCATATTCCAAATTAAATATTGAACTTTTTTCCTCCCATTAAAATAGGTTAGAACATCCGTTTTTTATATCTACTAGTGTTTTAACACGCATAGTGGAGGGTAGCCTGGCATCAACACGTAATGAAGAGGTCCCGAAATGCCTCCCTGAGATTTCACCAATTAAGAGGGTTAGCAAAACGCGTGTTGCGGGTTTTGTGAGGGCTGAAGAATGTGTTTTTAAGCTAGATTTCATGGACCTAGACCAGTATCCTCAAGGTCAAATGAGGTCATAGAGGTCAAATGTAGGCCGTACCTGACACTTAGCGAAATGCCGCTACTGTGCGAAACAAAGTCGCGAATACACTTTAAGTGGGCAAATTTCATAAAGAGAAGATATAAATTGTTTTCTCTGGAATATTTAGGTCGAGGTCGGTCAAGGTAATTGACCAATGACACAACAGCGTGAGATATTTCCATAATGGATGCACATATGTTGACGCTTGCATAGAAGCAACCATTAAGCAATCAATGAGTGTGACCTTGACCCACGGTCTTTGGCCTGTGACCTGGAACTTAGCATTCCGTAACCTCAGCTGTAACATAAAAACATCATACACATATTGCCAGGGAACGTCATGTGACCGAAAGCTGTGCGATCAACAATTGCGATGATGTTTATATGACCTTGGTCTGTAACCTATGATCTAGTGAAATGATCTTAACATACAACTCTGACGATGCTACGTTTTCATCGCATAGATAGGTCTGCAATGCATTTGAACTGGTGTGACCGCACATAGGCGTCGGAAAAGAAGGCCAGGGGGCCTGGCCCCCACTTTTGGCCCAAAATTTCCTTATCTCAGTCAAAATGGGAGAAAACCTGAAATTTGCATAAACAGTAACTGTGGAAGGCAACGAGGAGCCCAAATTCGAACAGTTTTTGGTCATATCCTGGAAAGGTTTTTGTCAGCATCAGGTTGAAGTTTGACTGGCCCCCCACTTTTTTCCGGTGGCGATGCTTATGTGACCGCAGATTATGGCTATTTAGGAATATACATCTAATTTTTTTAAGCCTATAGGACAGTCAGTGCGTAAACATAGAGGACAGATTTTCAAAGTTCTTTCCAAAATTAACTCGCTCATCGATGTTGTTTTTCTGCCATGAAAGGTTTCCGGCCACCTCGGTTAATTGTGCTTAAGCCCTGTCCGACTGCGTGTTAATGCTCATTACAGTGCTTTAAAGGATGATAATAACTCGTCGCTGGAGCTTCGACAGCATATTGGAAATGTAGTGGGACAAAATGGTGATACAATTGGAACAGTGCTAGAAGTCTGGTGAAAGCCAAATAAGGCAATCGTGGTTTCCCGTGCTCATATATAGAACTTGCCTATCGCGTCAGTTCAAATAAGTTTTTTTCTGCATCGGACTGAAGCAAGCATTTTCCACTTGCGAGTTAGAACTAGAGCAATACTCTCTCCTTGACGATATCTTTGCGCGAGTTTGCTCTCCTTGAAGTTAAAGGAAGCAAGCATTTGTCAACACGTGGAAAAATATGTATGTATGTACACCGGACACCGGCTTGCAACAATGCACCGAAATACGGGCGCTGGCGCCTCCATGAGCTGTCTTTGAGCTGAGCTGACCTTACGCTCTCACAGTAGGCAGCTCTGTTCCGTCCAGTGGCGGATCCAGGGGGAAGCAAAAACGGCATGTCATCCCAAATGGAAAGCTAGGGGCAAAACTATGTTTTTGCCCCCCCCTCGCCCAAGCGGTCCACCTCCTTTATGCCCCGACTCATTTTTAATTTATAAGCAAGATTTCGGTGTTTCAACTCTCAACTTCAAACAGAACCAGTTAAGTTCAGTGTAAATATTGGGTCTTGGATAGAAAAAAGTATCTTGAGCCCATACTTTTTCACCCCGTGACGTTTTTTTGCCTTTTGGCTCAAATATCCCAAATCCTACTGCCAAATCATATTACTGTAGCACAATTTTTCACTGCGTGACGTTTTTTCTCTTTTTTCCTTTTTGACTTTGGTTTGCTCCTCCCAAACCGACCGGCTAGATCTGCCACTGGTTCCGTCGATGTCTTCAGAGAGCTCTCGCACCTGCATGGTGTTCAGGTTTACGGGTGTGAAACGATGAAACCGTTAGGTGCCCTAGATCTTCAACGCCGAGCTGTACCGTTGTAGCAGTCTTTTTGACATTTCAAAGACCTCTTCTCTACTGACAAACGCGAAATGGATTGTGGTGTCGAAGTATTGCGTCAGAAAAGAGAACATCAATAGAAGATCCAAGATCTGATCTTTTCTTCTCTCCTTAAGCTTACCTTGGCTGTTATTCTTCTAACTTTACCGCCAACTCCGTCACAGGCGTTCTTCCCGTGGCTGGTAGCAAAAAAGTGTTATTCACATGGTATTTGAAAGGCTATCTGGATGATAACAAGCATTGATAAAGTGAAAATTGTTTTTGTATTGGCCACCGCACCCGTCTGATACGAAATGTGTTTTCTTCAAACTTGGCATGTGGGTGCGTAGCCAAGGTACGAGTTTGTGCTGCAAGATATGAACCATGACGTGAGAGTGCTTTAAGTCGTCACTTAAAAAAGAAACAACTTCTACTGCACCGGACTCCATCCTCAATCCAGTATGGAACAAAAAGGTGAACAGTCACCTGTTTTGCAGACCAGTGATACGACTGAGCAGCATTTTGCGCAGCACATGTATTATTTTCTGATAAGTCATCGATGACTACGGCTTCCCCCTTTGGTGCCTTTTTCCTTCCAGTTTGCTATATAATGCCTTTGAGCCGTATAGATGTAGTGGTGACGGGTTAGGTTACATACCTTCTCACTCAGGGAATCAACAAATCGCTCTATATTATCCACGCAATCCGAACGCGTCGATTCTCTCTCTGATTTTGACCATTCTTTGAACGTAATATCTTCAGAAGCCATTTGCACGGAGTCAAAAGAGTATAAATACTCCCTAACCTCCTCCTATGAAGGGCTCCTTTGACGTGAGGGTGTCCACTGTCACCGTACTGTTATATTTTTTCAATATCACTGTTCAATATATCACTGTTATATGTTTCAAACGTTCCGCGACTTTTTCCGTATAATCACGGCACTTCACTAAAGGTGTCCGGTATGACGTACATACATTTAACATTTATGACCTGATTTGACCTTAAAGCTATAGATATAAGTCCATACAATACAGCTCAAATAAAACAGTTTACAGGCCTCACAAATCCCGGAACATGCGTTTTCCTAACTCTCTTAATTGGCGAGATCTCAGGGGAGGCATTTCGGGACCCCCTTCATTACGTGTTGACACCAGACCACCCTCCACTGTGCGTGTTAAAAACACTAGTAGATATAAAAAACGGATGTTCTAACCTATTTTATGGGACGGAAAAAAGTTCAATCTTCAATTTGAGATATTCCATTTTGAAAAAAGGTGTACCAGCAAATTTGGGACATGACCTTAGGTCAAGGTCAAATCATAAATTTTTCACAAGTGACCTAGGGTCAAACGGACTTCAGATTCGAGTTTTTCGGTTCATTTCAAACAGAAAAATGTATATTTAATACATAGTTCATCAGTCTCTGTGGGTTGTATGGTCACCTAAAAATGCACTGTAAGCAGATTTTCAAAAAAATGCCTGAGGAAATAACTTCTAAAGTTTTATTCCGATTGAGCTGAAACTCTCAGATTCAGCTTTGGGGTCCATGAGAACCCTATATGCCAATTCTAAAGAAAATCGGAGAGGTACCGTGTAGGCCTTGGTCGATTGGTGCTGGAATTGCCCACATATGAGGTGTCCAGGTCAGTTTCTGAAAAGTGCAGGGAGCAAATGCGCACATATTTCACGTTAAATCTATCCTCCCTTGCACAACTGTGTCTCTACTCCTCGCACTGCTCTGTCTTTGGTTGGAAACGAAAAATAGGATAAGTTCGCACATTCTGGTTTTCTTGGGCACGAGGAGGGTATTATCGCAGTAGGTGGATCACATCTCGCGGTTCAAAAGGATCACATCAGAAGGTCCACAGTTCATATGTCCTACCGCTCAAAATGTCTAACTTAAAAAAAGTCAAACATTCAAAATGTCCAAAGAGGCGTGCTCAGATGCATGAGAGTGGGGTGCATGATAACGCAGAGGCGTGCTAAGGCACCTGATAATAGGAGGCTATGAGGGTTAGGTTAGGTTAGGTTGGGTTGGGTTGGGTTGGGTTGGGTTGGGTTGGGTTGGGTCAGGTCAGGTCAGGTCAGGTCAGGTCAGGTCAGGTCAGGCCAGGTCAGGTCAGGTCAGGTCAGGTCAATTGTGTATGCCCTTGGTCCTTATTTCCTAGTCTGGGGATATCACCCCTCTTTCCTGAATCTGAGTGCACCTCTGGTCTGGGTACCACTTAACACTGCTCAAACTTCCCCTCCTTCCGTCTGTTTCATCTCTAGGGATTTTCTTGCAGAATTTGGGGATATTTCTATGACATTTCGAAAAGTGGTACCCAGACCAGAGGCGCACTCAGATTCTGGAAAGAGGGTTGATATCCCCAGACTAGGAAATAGGGATTTAGGGCATACACACCTGACCTGACCTGACCTAACCTGACCTGAACTGACCTGACCTGACCTGACCTTACCGAACCTAACCTAACCTAACCTAACCTAACCTAACCTAACCTAACCTAACCTAACCTAACCTAACCTAACCTAACCTACCTCTGCCTAGCCTAGCCTAGCCTAGCCTAGCCTAGCCTAGCCTAGCCTAGCCTAGCCTAGCCCTAGCCTAGCCTAACCTAACCTAACCTAACCTAACCTAACCTAACCCTCATAGCCTCCTATTATCAGGTGCCTTAGCACGCCTCTGCGTTATCATGCACCCCGCTCTCATGCATCTGAGCACGCCTCTTTGGACCTTTTGAATGTTTGACTTTTTTAAGTTAGACATTTTGAGCGGTAGAACATATGAACTGTGGACCTTCTGATGTGATCCTTTTGAACCGAGAGATGTGATCCACCTACTGCGATAATACCCATAATACCCACGAGGAGCACCCCGCAACAGCACAAATAACCATGGTTTAGTTCTTAGTATTCCCATCACAATAATCATAAGGCAAAAGAGACACTGGGAAAATAGAATTAAAAGAACAAGCACCACATTCTTGATCACACTGGCTCAACTCTCTTGTAATCAAATATCTCAACTAACCGGATTGTTTTTCTGGTACTTGAATTGTTGCGCTTCTATTAGGCGCCGCAATAGCCGCAGATGCGCAGATCCCGCGCAGAGGCGTGACGTCAACAGTGATCAAGAAGGCGTCGGGTGACACAGGGAGATAGGCAATGACATACCCCTGCCTTGAATGATGATGCCGCAGTGTCTGTGCCCGAACGCCGCAGGATCCACTACCCTGGTAGCAAGCAGCCCCCTCCAAAGTTAGTTGGCAGCAATATACTGTTACGGCGTACAAATGCGACTGCTCCATAGGGCATACGTGTTAAATTGCTCATTTTCACCCACGTGCTAGCCACAGCCTATGACTATTGGAAGAAAAATAACGTCGTCATTGGAAGGCCTGTCCCCTGCCCTTTCCACTTTCCATTTGGTATTTTTATGTCAGATGTACATAAATGCCTAAAAAAATCGATTTCCGAGAACCATGCAAATGTAAGCCGCAAATTTCCCGGCGTACACCCCGTACGCCGGCGGTCGCGTAGCGCAGCGGTTAGAGCGATGGTCTAGAAATCAGACGATGGTGAGTTCGAATCCCAAACTCGGCTTCGGCTTTTAACCACTGGTGTGGAACACTGCGAGTGATATGGTTGTTTTTTCTTACTCAATCAAGGGAGTGCTTAGAACTCTTCGTGAGCATTCAGATGTTTCACTACATGACCAAAGATAGAGCTGCCACTTTGTTACCCACTTGCCAAATTGGGAGAAGCGGACAATATGGAATACCAACGGGGCAAAGCAAGGAATGTCAGTAGTCATCTAATAATAATAATAATAATAATTGTCCGGCTTAATGACACACCAACCGCCAATAGAGGAGGCAGCATGGTTCCCTGTTTCGTTTTTACTTCCATACATGTATTCATGTGCAGCACATTGCATACACAACACATTTCCTAATGTTTCACAAGCACAACAATGGGGGGGCGAGCCGGCTCGGGGGAGGGCAATGACATTAAAAACATTGATACAAAAAACAAGGTAAGTAGAGTACATTCGCAGATCAATTTACATCGTCTGTTTGCAGTTCCTCGTGCCCCATGCGTCCCGCCAATCATTCAACACCGCCCCGGGCACTGGGCACAACTCAGCGCCATCTAACAACACCGAGCGCTCTCCGAGCACACGCCCAGAGGTCGCCCGCGCAGGGGCCGCCGCACCCAGCCACCGCAGCCCGCAGCGAGGCGGGCACGGCGGCAGCGCCGGGAGCACCACAGTAGCATCGCACGTCCACGAGCCGCTGCAGGCCGACGATGCCCGACGCTACCCCAGGGCCATCGCGCAGACGGCGGATCGCCACGAGCTGAGTGCGGCCAGCTCCCGGTAGAGGACCACATAACACTGGCGCGCCGGTAGAGCGCCCCCGAGAGGGGGAGGGGGTCGGGGCGTAACCCGTCGTCACCAGAGGCGACCAAGCGGGTCATGAAAGGCCAGCAGCACGCCCCTGTGAAGTGGAGAGAAAAAAATTAGCGAAGGAGGGAGAGGAAAGACGTATTTAGCGCCACGAGAGACATAGAGAGCGTTCGGTGAGATTTGGGCACAACGCAGCGCTGTTGGGGAGGACACTCAGGAAGGGGCAGCAGGGTGCCGGAGGCATGCCTGTGTCGACGCCGATAGCCGACCTACTCATGATGGTGCTGCATTAATTTCGAGTGATGATTAGAATCATGCAATATGGGGTGGACTGTGGTGCCTACCTCATTTCCGCTAACTTATGGCCTAACAACCTAAAATAACCTAACTTCTCACGCCTGCACCAACCCCTATCCTTAACGGAAGGAAACAGTTTTTACATTCCTTCTTCTGTTCAGGAGGTTCTTTCTTACTATACATAATTATCAATAAATATTTTCTTCACAACCTTTTTGAAAAACGTTTCACTGCGGGGGATATCATTGATATTTCGAATTTTAGAGGCGATAATTTGGTTCCAGCTTCGGGGGCAGCGATGAACAAAGAAAATTTTCTATAGATTGTTGGAGCAAAAGGGAAAGAAAAATGACTATTCTGGCGGACCTGCCTCTGAATATTTAGTGGGTTTCGGACGTTGATTAAGTCTTTTACGGGTGTAGGTAGAGTGCCAATTATGGCTTTATGAAGGAAGTTGAAGTTAACGAATTGAACTAGGTCATGGATTTTAAGTACACAGTATTTTTTGAAAATGGGGGCAGAGTGGGCGAGCCTATCCGAATGATCAATTGTTCTGATTATCTTCTTCTGAAGCAGGAATATTTTGTCTAATCTGTATTTGAAGGTATTGCCCCAGATTTCTAAGCCATAAAGAAGTCGAGGAAGCACGAGAGCATTGTACAGCAGGAGAAGGTGATCAGAATTTAGAATATGTTGAGCTCGTCTAATTAAACCAATGTTCCTGGCGATTGAATTTTCTACTTGTTTGATATGGTTTCCCCACTTCAGATCCTCATCAATTTTTACTCCAAGGTAATTTGCTGAGCGACATCTATCAAGCATTACATTATGGAGGTGGACAGGGATATTACTGCTGGAGGTGGGGAAGAGTTGATATACCGATTTTTTGGCGTTTAGTGTGAGCCTGTTACAATTTAGCCAGGTTGTTACCTCGAGAAGACTCTGGTTTATTTTGAGCTGTAGTTCAGAAGGGGTCTTGGCTGAGAAAAAGAGGGCTGTATCGTCAGCAAAAAGAAGAAATTTTGGGTTTACTGAGCTTTTATGTATGTCATTAATGTATAGTAAAAATAGGAGGGGCCCTAGTACACTTCCCTGTGGAACTCCGAGGGGCATGGAGGCAGGGGTGCCTGACATAGTTCCATTGATTTTTACAGACTGAGAGCGATTTGATAGGTAAGATTCGAAGAATTTCAAAGAAAGATTTTCAAAGCCGTATAATCTCAGTTTTGACAAGAGAATTGGGTGGTTAACCGTATCAAAAGCTTTAGAAAAATCTAGGTAGAGGGCAGCACAGACATTCTTTGAAACTAACGCAGAAGTGATATACTCTCGAAGAAGAGAAATTGGCATGTAAGTACTGTGGTTTGGCCGAAATCCGAATTGATGGTCATATATTATGTTGTTTTGGGAGAGGTAATTTACAACTTGTTCATAAATAATTTTTTCAAAGACTTTAGAGAGAGTCGGGAGAATGGAGATAGGCCGATAGTTTGTAAAGGCTGAAGCGTCACCAGACTTGAATACAGGAACCACCACAGCAGTTTTGAATTTATCAGGGAAGATACCAGAAGCAAAGCAGAGATTGAATAAGTGAGACAGGTGGGGCGAGAGAGTTGGAGCAAGTAATTTCAAAATTTTTGGGGTGATTCCATCATACCCAGCACCCGTATTTCCGAGAGACCTAATTATGTTTTCAACTAGGTAGGATGTTACTGGCAAAAAATGAAATTCCGAGTTAATTTGGTCTCCGAGAAACTGAAGAGGATCTGAAGTGGGCTGTGGTATTTTAGCATCTAGGGAGGCGGCAATTTCAGAAAAGAATTTGTTGAAATGGTTTGCAATTTGGTGATTTTCGGTAATGGAAACACCATGGTGGTGGAAACTGTCAGGAAGGTCTTTTCTGAATTTATTTTTGCGGACAGCTGTGAGGAGAGTTTCCCAAAGTTTTACTGGATTTGACTGATTTTCTTGTAATTTCCGTTGAAAATAGAGTTTTTGGGCTGTGCGTATGGCACTGGTGAGGTAGTTGTGGTAAGTCTTATAAGTTATGTGGTCTTGTATAGCTTTTGATTTAATGAATTTTTGTACAAATCATTTTTTTTTGTTTATGCAGTGTAATAAGTGATGGGAAATCCAGGGTTGAAAAGGTACGGTTCTTCTATCAATTTTTTGTATTCGTAATTTGTTGATTTCAGAAGATATGGTTTCTTGAAGATAATTTGCAGCAATGTTGGGATCAGTTATTGAAGTAAAGTTTGCTAGACTAAAGGCCACATTCTCTATAAGAGCATTAGTTTTTCTAAAGTCAAATGGATGCTGGATGACTGAAGTTTTTTTAGGTTTCTCTAGTCTAGCAGAAAGTTGAAGCAAGATGGGGAGATGGTCACTAATGTCTGCAGTAATGACAGATGAAGCTTGAATGATTGATGGGTCATTACAGAAAAAGTTATCAATGAGAGTTTGTGAATTGCAAGTTACTCGTGTTGGGATAGAGATGCAAGGTAGGTAGCCTGATGATGCCAGCATATTGAGAAAATATCCTGTTGGTTCATGAGAGTCTGACTTTAGAAGATCAAAATTATAATCGCCTCCCATTATGCAGGTTTTCTTTTCTTGTGAAATTTTGTCCATGGTGTCTTCAATGTAGTCAATAAACATAGTAGATGGGTAGGAAGGAGAACGGTACATAGAACCAATTACAAGATTGAAGGGCAAAGTTTGAGATATCTCTATGAAAACAGATTGAAATGGGACAGACTGAGATTCTAAATCACCTCTCCTGCTATAGACTAATTGTTTACTAATGTAAATGGCAGCCCCCTTACCCTTGAATTCAGGAAGAGTTGAAACTTCCAAACAGTAGTCATGAATGGAATACGGGCTAGTACAATCTGGGGCAAGCCAGAGTTCTGTGAGAAGTATAATTTTGGGTTTTGGTTTGAGATGGGATACAAAATGCTCCAGTGAATCAAAGTTTTTGGGGAGGGATCTTATATTTATATGAATAATTGTAACATCTTCGGGCACTGGGGTAGGCTGGGAAAAATCAGAGGGGGATCGGTAGTTGCAGGAGTCTAGTATAGTTTTGAATTTACTAGAGATATAGTTTTCATCATCCAGGCAAGGAAAGTTTGGTGAAAATCGTGAATGGTTAGAAATATCTACTGGACCAGAAATGGCTAACAAATAAGGTCAATGCACGATGCAGAGAAAAATATCTGGGTGAGGGGGAGGAGGTTAAACTACACTGATGCAGCAAAAAGAAACAAGGATTTCACCAATGATAAGCACACAGGCAGGTGGACCAGCCAAGTAAACAGCATAAGAGATTTCAAATAACTCACAATATGGTTCAGGTGATGTACAAGCGAAAGAAAGCCTAAAGACAATATGCAAAACGATCAAGTGACAATGAGGGGAAAAAACTGCAGATTGCTACTATAAATGAAGTAACCACAGCCAAGGAAGTCCAACTCACGGTCAAACTTACAAAATGGACAAGAACTGTTGTGCAAAGATCCCGTGTTTGCATCACCGCAACTTGAGCTGGGGGGCAGATCAGGCCAGACAGCAGCTCCACCCAGACTTCTGAGAGGGGAACCCTGGGGATTTAGGCAAGTCATTTCAATCAACTGGCAATCAGTGAGAAAAAAGGTGGAGTAGTGGAGTAAAAAGTGGAATGATAGCAGAAAATGGAATAGGGCTGTAGAGCCCAGACCAAACCAATCAATGACCAGAATAAGGGCCCCCACTCCCCGTCCGGCAAGGGTGCAGCTGATCCATTTAGCCAGAAGAATCAGCAGGAGGTGCAGAACTCATCTCCAGTATATGGCAACCCAATGTGAGACACAGCTCTGAATAGAAGCCACAGAATGGAGCACAACACTATGGGTCATTTTGTAGGTTAAGCCCAGCATGGGAGTATATCAAGATTACAAGAATACATGAGAAATGATAGTGGACCCAGTTAAATTATTAACACCCATAACCAATGATGTGCACCTACACAGCAACAGACGGAATCAGCCTATACCTGATCACTGGCTCCAGTGGTGGTCAGGGGGAAGATGGACGAAATCTGTCCCCGCCATCAGCAGATACCCGACGTGCAATCAGTGGGAAACTGGGCGGCTGGGGCTGGCCCCCACAAGAGCTGGATGCCTGTGGGGAGGAGGTAGTGTTCAGGGACATCTCAGGCTCCGCAGGGTCAGGGGGTTGCCACTGACTGTCACCATTTCCAGCCTCACAACTCAATGATACAGGACTGTCAGCTTGCTGAGCCAACGCAAGTCCCTGCTCATACCCTGACCTGTTCGACAACCCCGAACCAGGCTGCACCGAAGATGGACCAGGGGATCCCTCCATCCCATCACCACCACCAGTAACAGCTGCACCAGACCTCCCAGAGCAAGAGGCCACCCCCACAGGAGCAGGCCCAAGTGGAGCATGGGACCCAGCATCCCCGAGCCCCCCCACAGTATGCAATCCAGAGTCTGAGCTGGCAGCAACACACACAGGAAGTGAGGCATCCAAGCCAGAGACCTGGGGGGCTAACTCACCCAAAGCACCACCACCAGCGGAAGAACCACCAGCCGGGGCAGCGGAAGACCCCTGAGGCGCCACAGAAGCATGAGGCTCACCATCAGCAGCAGCTTCAGGGGGTCCACGAGACCCCCCTGGACTGCCGCCCTCCATCACCTGCAGCCGCTCAACATCACCAGGTGCTCCACGCGAGGGCACAGCAGGAGGCAGCTCAGTCGCCCTGCCAGAGGAGTGTGGCACATCAACACCACCCCCTCAGATGGCACAACCCCGCAAAGCCTCAGGATATCTGCCCTAGCAGTCCCAACCATGATCTCAGTGGGCCCAGAGCTGCCATGGAGTCTCACAAAGATACGTCCACCACTTGTGTAGTAGGATTGGAGGGGGAGTTGACACGCGGGGTATACAGGTCCCGTAGGATCCTGACAACCTCCAGTCTCTCCGCAGTTAAACTTTCATGAACGATCAGGCCATGACGTACTGGCTTAGTTCGGCGTTTATAGACATGCATCCTCTGTCCAAGGTAGGCAAATCTCATAAGTATAATCCTCTTGTTACGCAGCCGTTATAATTTGGTTATAATTCCCTTTCTGACCCGCCCCTGCTGATTTTTTGTATCATTTGGGGCGCCTGGACAATATTTTGGCTGTTAGCGAAACCGTTTCAAACAACACCGACTAATATAACAATGATAATAAAACGTCATAGGCGGATCCAAGGGGCGGGCAAGGAGGGCACGTTTTCTCCCCCATGATCGACCCTCAGCACCCCCTGAAATGATCACGGCGCCCCCATGAAATGTCGCTTCCCACCCCTTCCCCTCTCCGCCAGGATGCGAAAATCGGCACCCACCGATAAGATTTTGCGCCCATCTGATAGGTTTTGCCCGTCAAAAATGGCGACCCCGGACCGGATGGCGCCCCCCTCGGGAAGGTGCCCCCCCGATCGGCAATCCTAGATCTGCCTATGTAAAACGTCACCAGGGAAAGGGGGAATTTCTGAAATTGTCTCTGGTCAAATACCAATGGATGAAAAAGGCATCTCTGACCGAACTACTTTCTTAATTATAATAAACGCACGGATGAACTCTGGAAATTTTAGGACCAATACCTGTCCTCAATTTACCGTGTCTGCGTAAAACTGCGTAGATAGTGATAATCTGCAATTTTTACACGACGGTACTTTTTTGGATTTCCACGTTTGCGGGGAAAACATGATTTTTAGATGCCTCAAATAAAGCTTTCAATACGTTTTTCATAAAGATGACACGGGAATTGTTCTATGTAGTCTGGCGATAACTTCGCTTTTTCACGAAGCGGCAAGAAACTCGACAAGAAAAGGAAGCAAACTTAGTCTTAAACCAACATCCAATCATCAAATTAGAAATATACTTGACAAAAATCTGAAGGACATTGGACAAACTCCCTGCATCCACCTGGGGCCCTGGACCAACCCTCCCTGGATCCACCTACGTCAACCAGAATGCCAAAGTTCAGGCGATTTTTTTCACACTGCAAACATCCGCATTCAAAAGATACCATCTGAATGCAATATCTACTGATCACTCATAGATAGCTTCCGTGCAGTGGTGGATACGAGGTAGAGGGCTAAGGCCTCAAGCCCCCTTCCATGTTTAAGTGCCTATAGCTAATGCATAGGCGGAGACTGATGATAATTTGAGTTGTAGGGCACTTCAGCTGGGGAGGCTATATGTGTTCGTCTGTAACGCATTACATCATTCCGTCATTCCAAGATTGGTTTTATTAGCTAGACTGGCATATACAGAGAGTGCATAGGCGGAGACTGATCTGAGGCGTTGGTGGGTGGTGGTCGAGTCCACTAGCCCCCCCCCACCTCAAAATGAAGTCCTGGATCCACCACTGATTCCACGCAAGTGTATTGCCAAATGTCACAATGCGGTCTTCCTAGCACACACAATAATTATCCAAATATCTTCAATATTTGATTAACCACCCCACAACGCCGCCAATTGCTCCAGTAAGGACTATAATAACTTCCTCACACTCGTAAACAATAATCATAAAGTGACCAACGAAATACGGCTCAAATACCAAACTAAATAGTTTTTCACTTTCTTGCTTTTCAACTACATTTTATCGTTTCATGAGGACATTTTTTTCGTTTTTAAGGACGTTTTTCGTTTTCTCCTTTTGCGTAGTTTAGCTTGCCCAATACATTTCAATGGCGCAAACTTGTTTGCATGCAGTGACTAAAAATGAAAACAACTCATTAAAAAGTGTGCAGTGTAGTCAGTACTTGAAATTCTAAAAGGAAAAAGAAAAACCCCAGACCAGGATCAAAAGCTAAAACCCACCCAGTACACTGCAGAGACACTGCTAGAATGAGCAAAAAAATGAACGCGAAGGGACAGTGCTTTTACCACGACAGTGCTGTGCAGACAGTGCTGTACTTTTGCCACGGAAAATCGGTGCAAAAGCACAGATGAGACGTGGCATGGTCTGTGCATAGACTAAAACTGTGTGTGTGAGTGTGTGTGTGAACTAAAACTCCATGTCTAGACCAAAGCTACAATGAAGGAAACAAAAAGGCTAAGCAGAGTGCGGATAAGGATAACAATTAGCTAAAAAAATCAGGAAAGGGTAAAACTCAATGTTTCGGTCCAAGAAAATCTTCAGGTGAACTACACCTGCATGCAACTATATGCATCTAGACAAAACTACATGCATCTCTCTTGCAATGCAGCTAAAAATGTGCACACACACAATCCCAACTTGGCAAGACTAATCAGCTTGGGGAATTGCACTTAGATTGAATCTCACTATGTCCAAGTGGGATATCAGTTCTGGTTCAGTACCCACAGACAAAATATTCAAATTTTCTGTCAGGAGTCATGCTATTCTGCCAACTTTTGCAGCTCATTATAAACATATCAAATTTAGTACCTAGTCCTACCTAACTGTTTTTTTTCTCATCTATTTCTTAACTAATTTGTAACTTAAAGGCTCAGTTTCCATGGGCTAGAGGCAATTCAGATAGACCTGAGAATCAGGATACAGCAATTACGGTTTCGATGGCACTCTGGCTGGATACAAAAGGATCTGTAACCAATAGAACACTTCAATCTTGAATTTGTCAACATTTCTGGTACACCATTCAAGTTTTCTCTCACTCTCCCTTCACATATGTTTAAAGTTTTGTTTAAGGGTTAACTGTTCTGTTGATGAATTTTGTTAATGTTTTTTTTTCTGAAGTGTTAATACAATTTTGTTTTGTTTAGTTTTGTCTAATAAAAAAGAAAGTTATACCCTCTCCAGTCAACTCTCCTTTATCTCTGCACTGTAAGGGAAATCTTTACCATCACAATGCCAAATCCTGCCAGATCTTGTTGGATGTGGATTTACAAGAATTGGATTGAAAATGGTTACCATTGCCAAAAGCTCTAACCATATTGATTGCATCCGAAAACTATGTGTGGCCACGCTCGACTATGAATGGAAACTGGAACTATTTCTTAAACCTATAAAAAACAAGTACTGCAACTCAATAACCTGCAAAGTCACTCTTAGAAGTTAAGCAATCTTGACAGCTGGAAATAGCTCACTGCTGGTACCCAAGACGCATTAAATATGGAAGTTTTCACAAGTTAGCGTCTCAAGAAATCACACTTAATAAGTTTTTGGATCACAGCTGCAACAGGACCAGAAAAATACAATTTTCTTTTCCACGTCAGAAAGAATTTTTTGGATTACTCAATGCTGCCTTGATATCAGAGTCCACATCTAGGAGAACACACCAAAAACAAGGAATGTGTTCCAGCGTAGACTACAGTTGATGCTGCAGCCGCTCAACAAAAAACATTAACACTAATGAAACCTTGCACAGGTTTAACTGATTTCATCTCACTTCATCTCTATTTTGGTTTACAGAGAGCAATATAGTTGTTGCTAGTCTTCAAACTAAAGCAAACCAGGCAATCAGAGTTGTTAGGTAACCAAAATCATTCAGTGTGGAGTCAGAATACAAACTTACCTGCCTAGATTGAACTTTTGACCAAGAACTCAGGAAGGAAGGAAGGCTTCTCCACAAATTGGACTCGAATCACTTGTTTTAACAAGCTGCAAGAACTCACTCTATTTGGTGAGTTCCTTTTTTGGCACACAAATATGGCCCAACACGCAGTCAGTATCTTGACTCTTGAGAACAAAAATACCTTTTCCTTAAAAAAAGATAAAGGAGAGAGGGTTCAAACTGACTGCAATCAATCTCGGTAAGTTTTCGTAACTTAATTCACATCTGCTGCAAACCAAACTGTCTAATAAATAGCTTTGCAACAAACAAAATGCGCCCGATACCTAATTGTTGTCAATTTCTATTGAAAACTGAATGAACAAAAAGCGCAGAGTTTGCCGCTATTGTGTAGCGCCCATATTTAGTCTTAGTTTGGAAGAAATTTGGAAGAATCTACCAGTTTCTCCTAAATGATGGAGACAAAAATACATTTAATTTTGTTTTTTAGCTTTTAGCTGCTGTATCATCATGTTCGACCCATTTATTAATTTTGAAGAGAAAATTGTGGCAATACAGCAATATTTTTGCATTTCTTATCTGCTTATCTAGCGGCTTGCACTACTAGACTTTGATGTACCCGTCCTCTATTACCCTGGCGGTGTGTATTGTCTATGGACCTGGCGGTGTGTTGAAGAGATAGGGACTTTTTGGCGTACAACTTGGCGTGAAAAAGACAATTTACAAACTGCGTTCATACATATACCGTTCTTCTCATATCGAATAACAGGGTGAGGTAGTTGTAATTAAAGCGTGTTCTGAACTTAAAGCGCCGATTTTTGGACAGTGAAGTCAGTGACCCAAAATAGGTTTTGCGCTAGGGTGTCGAGTGGAAAATTCAGCTCGGAATGTATGGCGAGTGAGTGGAAAATTCCTCTCAAAATGTATGGCGGATTAAAAAATTTCAAATTTTGTACTCAGGTGGTAAACTCTCAGAGCCCTTGTTTGAACTGAAGGATGGATATTTCCTTTAATTTTCTCCAAGTAAATATTTTTAAATCATCCCCAAACAGCATTGTTTGACCATTCCCATGTGAGAAATTTGGGTTAAGCAGGTAAATCTTTACCAGCTGAAACCCCCTGATGCAGTCTCCAATTTTTTATGGAGTTGGTGAATTTCCACAAATAAAAAACTTTTTTGGGGGCCTCTGAGACCAACCTTTGGGGGAAAGAACTTTGGGAGCCACTAAAACTCTTGGGGGCTTCCCTAGACCAACTCTTGTGCCCCTCCACTCCCACACGACCAGCTTTTAAGGGCCCCTGAGACGAAATATCGGGGCCCCCTTAGACAACTCTGCAGAGGGGCCTCTGAGATCGGCAGGTGGTGAAAAATGAAAAAGGATTTTTTCATGCAATACCTAGTTCCAAAATTGATTATCTACGCATACACTGTATAGTTTTCCTGTCCGGGACAATGCCCCTCCTATACCTATACCTATAGCTATCGGAATTTTGGAGGCCACTCCTGGCCTCAATCACTGCACCTCGCATACACCTATGCTAGGGCCCAGTAGAGCCTTGGTTTACACTTAACTAACCCAGATGAAAGTACAAACTTTCTATCATGGCAATAAACTCTTCCAGACTCTTGCTAAAAGTTTCGTTTCTTTACCTGTCAATTCCCCTGCTTCTCTTCACATATACACTGAAAAAAACAACACCTCAAGCGTAGAATTTCAATTTGTTTGCTCCTAAAATTGCCCCATTATCAAGAATTTGTTTAGAATTCTTGGTAAATATATTCCGACATCCAGCTTAATATTAGAAGAAAAGGTGTAATATTACACGCATGTGGTAAATTAATCACTATTTCATTTTTAGCACAGTGCAGTTCCATTCTTACTGAAAATGCAAAGGTGTAAATGTATCACCTCAGAGTATTTCTATGGAACTCACAAACTGCCCCAAGAATAGTTTCACTCTCCTGTGGTGAAACAATCCTGCCAATAGATTAAAACAAGTTCTTGAATGATTAAACTACCCTAGATGAAGGTATTTATTCTTCTGATTTTTGTTTGGGTGTGTTTCTATGATAAAGGAAGGTATGTTTTTACTACAGTTTACACGTGGGTGGAATCGCGCCATTTCCTTTCTGCTTCAATTCTGAGCTTGAACTACCCAGGGTACTTTAACTACGGGTACAACCAAGTTTCCTACTAAATATAGTCCTCCCATGATGACGTCACCGCCCTTTCCTACTAAGTTATAGGAGTTTCTACTAAGTTTTTGGAAGGATTAGCTGAAACATACCAAGTTTGGGCGTATTTGGCACCAATCTAGTATAAATCAAAATCAACTTGTTTCACCCATTTGACAGTAACCTTGATCTCAACGGCGAGCAGCGTATTTTACGTAAGTCTAATGAAAAAATTATAACACTTCAAATAATTTGTTGAAAGGGCATGCATTTATTTGATCAACTCAGGCCTACCTAATAGCCGAGAGAAATAAATTTACCTTCGCTCAAGAGATCACCGGTGTTTATTGTCTTCTGCTGCAGGTACCACCAACAGCCAATCAAAGTTCAGAAATCAACAGCCAATCAAAATCGAGATTAGTCTTACTGCAAACAGCTGTTAGTGCGAACATGTCCTTATTTTGACACGCTCTGGAAAATTTGTAAAAATAATATTCTTCACTGGAGTTTTTGCAAAACGTCTGATGGTTTCACAAATAAAAATCTTTTAGCTTTCTGTTCAACCATATAAGTTTTGTTTATACAGTTCTAAAACAGGTTATTTAGAGCTTCGAAAAGTGCAATTTCTCCAATGCCCTGCATAGTAACTGTAGTGCCTCTCCAGCCATGATGACGTAATGCTGCCAAACAACTTGAACGGGGTCTGGAACTACCCACCGCAGTTCCGCATTCAGAGGATTGATCACGACTCGTACATGTAGGAGAGAGTGATCAGAACTGGGACGCAGGAGAAGTGGGACACCCCCATTATTGAATCACGAGTGAGCCAAAAATATGATTTTCAGCTGATTTCCGCACTATACGTGCCGCTGCATATCACTAGGGCGTCAACTTCCTTTTCCGGTGGGTGCTGGAAGCGAGAGGTGAGTGCTCCTTAAAAGTAAATTTTTACGTTTTCTTGAGTGGATGTTCTGTTAAATATGCAACCGAAAAGTTCTTTATTTTGGTGCAATAAAGTTGGTGTCTCATTCTCCATCGATCTGTCCCAGCTTCGAACAACGAAGGGGGTTTTAATTTTGCTGACATCGCAATTCTGAAAAATGGCGGGTTGGGGAGAACTGCGACAAGTTGTCCCGCTTCTCCCCTTGCTGTCCAGCCTATCCTCGTACTGTACTTGGATTGATTGTACCTACATATTTGTACTTTGATGGAAATATGATTGTATCGTATTTTTGGCTAGAGAGATCATGGTCATCAACTTGTTTTTTCTTCTCCCGTGGTCAGGGGCGCAGCCAGGGGGGGGCACAGGGGGCACGTGCCCCCCATCAGTGCCGGGTTGCCCTTTTGATTGTCAGGTGGTGTACCCTATTTGGGCCGTGCCGCTCGAATTTTAGTGCCCTACGCCGTTGAGCCTAGATGGAACTAGACTGCATTTAGCGATTTAAACTATTGTTTGACAATTAAGTGCCTTTTGGTCAGTTAGGGCATTCTGTCGCCTTTCCAAGCACCCGGGAGGAGTATAGGCACATAATCTGTTTCCAGAAAATGCCTCATCGTCGCCAATAATCGTACGGGCGGAGCTAATCTGGTGCCCCTTGAGCTCATCTGGTGCCCCCTGAGCGCTGGTGTTGGCCCCTGGAGCTGATCATATGCCCCTGAGCTGATCTGATGCCCTCGTAGTCAATTTGGTGCCCCCCCGAGAAAATAATTGAGCCTTCTGAACCTATATAATACTCTTTGAGTTAGTCTGATGCCTCCGAGCTTGCCTGGTGCCCTATTAGCTGTTTTAGTGCCCCTTGAGCTGATCCGGGCCCCTGAACTTATTTAATGCCTCCCGTAGTTTATCTACTGTCCAGGGCCGCAGCCAGGGGTCACAGGGGGCACGTGCCCCCATCGGTGCCGGGTGCCCTTTTGATTTCCGATTCCCTTTTGATTTCTGTAATATTGGGCTGTATCGCCATGCCTCATATCATTTCTGTGTTTTTTGTTTTATCCCATGTGTACAAATATATATGTATGGATGTATTGCTGCCATTTGTCAGAATTTCACAAGAGTCTTGGGAATTTTTTGAGTAAATTATCTGGCACATCTGGCAATGCTTCACAGTCGCCGGGCTCCCTGTGTAGAGTATTACGGAATTAAAAAGAATGAAATTCAACTTTAATAAGTCGTATAATGAGTGAAATTTGCATCAGTTATGCTCCAGCTACCCAGTCGCTTCAATTTACATGTCGTTTTTCTCTCAGTTTCTATATTAGCTGTGTAATAAGCTCAAAACAAAAGGAGTAGGGATTAGGGTAACGTCTGCGTGTGTAATACTCGGGCAAGTTTCCAATTACATTGAGAAAAAGTGTATTACCTAGGTAACCAACTCGCATACGAGCAGGGGTGTCCTAAACAAAGGGTGACAGGCAGAGGAATCCCTAAATGTAAATCAGGGTAGATATTATGCCAAATTTTTGGGGTTGAATGATGTTTTAATTGCATTCTCATTACAATTAATGTGTGGAACCACCCAAATCTTGAGACTTGCTAAATTTTTGGCGAATTGTTTGAGCAGTATCATTTGAAGACAAAGAATTTGGTCCAAAATTTCGTCCCACTGCATGTTTTCCCCCCGCTATTTGTAGTCTGAGCATCTCCTCAAATAAAAAGTGGTGATGTCCGGTATCCTTAATTCAGGGTATGGGTGTTTTGACTGTAAGCGGTTTTCACCTTGAAGTGGGCGTTACTGGAAAATTATAATTTATCTTGGTTTCTCAGGTTTGCTTGGGTATATGTGCTATGCAACTAGTAATACACTAGCGTGCAAAGTATGGCGTTTTTAACAATATCTCGTCAGTGCCAGTGCCCTTGGCGACAGGAGCGAGTGGTGCGAATTTTATCAACCTGGTGCAAATTTCTGAGACTGGTGTAAGGAAGGTGACACTGAAAACCTAACAAATAATGGCTAAATGGTTATAATGACATAGGAGGGGCCTTATAAAAAGTCTTCAACTAACTACCTAATAAGAGAGGTAGCATTGCATTGTGTGGGTGGGAATGAGTGCGCTTTTCTCCCTGGTATATGGCAGATCGGTGCTAATTTTTGGTGGCTGACGGTGTGAGAATTTTAGGTGGCTGGTGCGACTCATTTGGCCTGCTGCCATACTTTGCTGACTGAGCAATACAAAACACTTTGTTTATTATTGAAATAGAGCTATATCCGCTTTTCAGGCCAGGTCAGGCTTTTCTTGTCATTTTAAGAGGTTTGCTTCAAGGTGGTTCCAAATGAGATACAGGATATGTAGAGATTATCCCTGTTTTCAAAATATACCTACAGGCATTAATGCTAATTCACCATAATAAGATGGCGTAGCTTTGTTGGTTGCATTGCTCATTTACCAAAAAGATACTGGGTTTCCTGAGATAAGTAAGAAGTAACTAAAGGAGTTTCCTGATGTTGATCATTTTGTCATGCTCTTGGGATTCATACTTTGATACCTTAAAAGTATCAAGCTCTAAAGTGGTGCAGTATCAGGCTTAAGTTTGGTACCATTTGTGAATTACATGTGTCAGCAAGTCACATGATGCCTCACATCGGCGCCCCTACCAGTTAGGGGCACCGTCACAGAGTTTTTACAGGGGGGGGACAGACCCCAGCTGGTGCTGACCTGGGAAGGCGAATTTTGAGCATATTTGGTACCTGACAGCATGAGTGGCAATGGACCAAAAATTTTGAGGGGCATGCTTTTGGTTGGCCAACAGGGGAGATGCCCTCCGCTTCGGCGCCCATGCTTCTAGTGATGTGAACCAAAGTTTGAGGTTGACATGCTGGGTGAATCAACCCCACATGCTTCAGCAAGCTTGGCTTTGCACATTAGACATCTACAGCTGACATTTATTGTGTATTTACTCCAGGAAAATACAGTGGATGGTACGATTCTATGCAAAGGGTGGGAAGTTGAGGTACACTGTTTTTACCATTCTTGTACCATTTTAACATGCCCAGCTGGGGTCTCTTGCATGACGCGCCCCCCTTCGTATCTCGGTCCCCACGAAAACTAAAAGGAAAATTATGGGTGGTGTTGGAAAGCTCTTGACAAGACGAAGCAATTTTATACGAAGAATTTTCATGTCAAGTCAATATTGAGGTCAGCATAGGTCAAAGAATATTCCATAGGCTTACAACAGAGCAGTGTACGTTTCTCTCTCTAGATCTGCCCTCAGGGGAGCTAGAGCAAATCTTAATGCATCATTGGATTCCTCTCATCGCTGCGAATTGAATGATGTATAATATGACCTTCCTAGGTCAAATAGTGAAAATGTCTTGACCTCGAGCTAGGTCAGGGTCAGAGAGTGACCCGGTATCGTCATGTTGCATATCAATCGACTTCTCGTGACAATATAAGAACAATGCAAGCAAAATTGGAGCTTTGTCTCAATTCAATGAGCAGTTATTGGCCAAATAATCACTCTATGCTCCCGTGACCTGATATGACCTTTGAGAGGTCAGATGGTTAAAAACTCAACTTAATTTTCAAGATCGTGGTAAGAAAAGACGGCTTGAGGATTTTCAGCTTTATCTATGCAATATTTACTGAAAACGAGCCCATTCTATTTTTCACCATAGACTTATGATGGGGTGACCAAGAAATTGACCCCACCTTAGGTAAAAAATATAGAAATTCCGAGATAGCAGATTTGTAGACCTTAATGATTTTATCATATTGTGGAAGTTTCAAAGTGATCGGTTCACTGATGTTCCCTGGGCACCGCTTCAAACTCGTAATTTTAGGTTTTGATGTCGGGTCACTTGACCTTGAATAGCTCCTTGACCAGAGATGACCTTAACTCAAAGATTTGGTCAGATGTGTAAAATTGATTAGGAATAAGGTACTGTAAGTTTCGTTGCTCTGCGTCTCTTCGTTTTTGAGATATCTGAAAAAAACCATGAGGGGCGAATTTCACCCCTGCGGGGCACGTGTTAAATTCACAGACGCACACTGCCCATTTCACCATGTTGACCTACAACCCCTATGTATGTTTGGTAAGCTATGGCCGATGGAGTTGCCGCCTACTGGAGATTGCGCGGCAACTTGCCGGTCGCCGCATTGTGAGAAGTTATTCGGCGGCGGCGGCTTCCTACCTGGGCCTGCGGCAACGGTAGTCACCTGGGTAACTGTGGCCCAACCCGGGCCAGCGGCAGCGACCGCCCAACCCGGGCCTGCGGCGGCTCCTTGGAACAGCGGTGGTCCCTCTGATTCAGTCAGTCCTCGACACACTCGTGAACGTGACACCGGCGATATATCGACGGAGGAGATGCCTCAACTATTCGATGAGCCGATGTGCAGTCTACGGCGTCATGGTCTCCCCCACCTCCCCCCAACTATCCATCGCCTCGCGCCTCACGAACACCGTCGCCTCCCGCCTCCGGCCTTGCCAGTGCCGTCACCCCCGCCTCACCAGTGCCGTCACCTCCCACATCACTAGTTCCGTCACTTTGCGTACACGGATCTTGGGGGGGGTTAGGATGGGCCCTCGGCGCCATCTGAAATGGTCATGGCAACCCCGTGAAAGTTGAATAGCGCCCCCTGAAACGTCGCTTCCCACCCCCCCTAGAATGCGAGAATCGGCGCCCACCGATAGGATTTTGCGCCCACCTGAAAAGTTTTGCAGGCAAGAAGTGGCACCCACTGGAAACCCCCGATCGGCAATGTCGGCGCCGTCTAGGCCTTCCCGGGGGCGCCATCCGGACCAGGGGGCGCCACCTTGGACCGGCAAAATATTTCAGGCGGGCGCAAAATCCTAACAATGGGCGCCGATTTTCGCATCTTTGGAGAAAAGGTGCAAAGCGATATTTCAGGGGCGCCATCAACCCTTCAGGCGGCACCATAACCATCCAGGGCATAGGCAAAATCCAGGGGGTGGGGTACGTGTCCCTCCGATTGACGCTCGGCGCCCCTAAAATGGTCACAGCGCTGCCCTGAAATGTCGGTTCTCACCCCTCCCCTCCCCAGGATGTGAAAATCGGCGCCCACCGATATGATTTGGCGCCCACCTCATAGTTTTTTGGTCAAAAGTGGCACCCTCCTGGTCTGGATGGTGCCAACCCGGAAAGGTGCCCCGATCGGCTATCCGGGATCCGCCCATGATTCAGGGGCACAGATGGTCGATAGGAGGGGCACCTGCCCATTTAATTGACCCCCGATCTGTGTGGTGACGGGAAAAATGTCTGCCTGACTGCCGCAAAAAATTGGTAACGATAAAATAATTTCAATCAAATATTTAACTTTTTGTTCCTAAACACAGGTAAAATAACGATCGTAGCTCATATACCGTGAGAAAAGAAACATTAGAGAACAAACTTTTCCCGAGCACGTTTCCGAACGCGACCTCTCCCTCTCGGGCCTTGAACGCGGCCATGCTGCTCCCAGAATACTGTCCGATGATTGGTTCTTGGCTATGACGTAGGCAGTGACGTCAAGCGGGCAAGTCCTGCATAAATCACCGACCTCAAAATTCGCTCCTGCATATGGAAGCCTCTGAAAAATCTCTCCAGACAAATCTGGAGACCGAAAAGACGGGATCTAGAGGCTTGGGTGTCTTTTGAAAAAACCGACCCTGGAGGTCGGTTTTTTCAAAAAAGACGCCCAAGATCTTGGGATATTTCCAAAATAAATATCCATTAATTTAGATTTATCTATTGAATTTAATGCCAGGAAAAGCTCAGAATCAAGATATTTAGGGTCATTGCTTTCAATTTTGGGCAAACATATTTATGAAACTTCTAGAGTTTCACTGAAATGAACGCTGTTTTTTTTGGCTTGGGAAATGTTAAAAAAACTACCAAAAGACACCCAAGGTTGATTTCAATTTATTCACGTTGTGAAAACGGCTATTGTAACGTGGTTTTCTGGATAGAGGAATGATGAGGAATATGACCAGCATAGAAAATAACAATTTTCTATCATAATTTGTCACTAATACCTGTTTAAATTCGGGGTGCTTAAGTGGCGCGCTCGAATTTGATAATATGCGATAAGTTTGGAAGCCTGGAAATTGTATTTAATGTGCCAGTAGGATGGAATGGTGATTTTTACATTCTCTGGACCTGAAGTGACAGGCCTAATCAAGATTTAGCGAACGAAATCTGTGATTTTTTCATATTGAGTCTTAAGCTTGCCATGTTGACCCCCAGCTACTTCATACCGGCTTGGGGGTCAAACTTCAATTTTCTGACAAGATTATTTGCATTATTGTTTTATCTTTCTGCACATTTCTTTTTTTGTTCTTTTCTTTTTGTAGTTTTTGGTTCTTTTCGTTGGTCTGATTTGATAAGTGTCTTAATCTCGCTGAAAACCTTTTTTCTGCTTGCTTGCTGAGATGTGCCTCTCCTTGTTTTGTTATGTTTTGTTTGGCTTTGGTTTGATAACATTAGGCTAATAATTTTACTATCACTGATTGCATGCTCAGATTAAAAGGTCTTTGATTTGTGGTAGGTTCCTTTACCGCTGAAGTGCTTGTCTATATTTTCTTATGTTTGTTCCTGCTTAATTTCACTTAGTAATGGTTTTCTTAGATTATACATACTCAACATATGTGGGCCCTCTACTTATCACTGTACTTATCTATATATAGATTGACTGTGTTGATTTGTATTTGTTCCTGTCTGCTTTGTTTGTTCTTAACATTCACTTGCTTGTGTGTTTTGGTATTATATTTTCTGGTCAGTTCGTTTTGTTCTTGTATCGGCTCATCTCGTTTTTGTTATGTTCTCTCAGTCTTTCCGTGTGTTATTATGTTTTCGTTTTTCCTTTTTGTTTGTTTTTTTGCTGTTTCTATGTTGATTATCTGCAATAATCTAACTATGTGCTCACCTGCTTCCTTTTTTTCAATGCTGTACACCTATGTATTCCTTTTGTTGCTCCTTAATGCTTTGCCTTGCTCATGTCTTCTTTTGCTGTTCTGTTCCCTTACTTCTGTTCCCTATCAGTATGTAAAATGAAATGATGGTGATGTGAGCATGTTGCCAGTCATTTATGTGTGGTTTATCTATTTTGACCTGTCCTTTCCATGTGATCAACTGATATTTCCTCTATTGCATGATTCTCATCAACTGGTTTCATAACATCAAGCCAATCTGGTTGTATTACAACCTGTTTTATACTTAGATTCCTATTCTTGTATGCAATACACAGGTAAGCCATGATTATAATGGCTGCTTCCCTTAAACCTAAACAAAATGCCTATTCAATACAATGATGAATATAAAATAAAACAAAACATAAACTTTTGGACTGAGTGCCCCTACATGTTTAACAAGCTGTGCTGAATTGAATGTTGTACTTGGATGTTGTCTGAATTTGTTATGTATTGGAATTGTGCTTTCCAGCTACATAGGCATGCACTGACCATGCTTTGTCGTGGATGCATGTGTTGGCATGGGCATTCATAGTATTTTATGATAATAAGTGCAGTGTTGCAGTGCAAAAAGGTATCTCCAATGCATTGGTTAAGGGAGATACCCCATTTTCTCTTGTGCAGTGGGAAGGTCATGTGGAGAAATAGGATCTCAAAAAAGTCATAACTTTTTCAATTACTATGGTCAATGGTGGAAATTTATCTCAGATGCAAATTTGCTCCTTCTACGTCTTGATGTAACTATGTGTATGAGGAGGGATGTGTATGGTGATGGTACTGCTGTTAATTTTAAATGGTTTGAAAGTTTCAGCCTCAGGATACTCAGAAGCCTGTTTAAGAAGAAGTTTTCGTGCTTTGCAACAAACTGACTGCTGAAAACATGGTGTTGCCAACTTTCAAAAGGACCAGGAAATTCTTACTGTTATCACTTGGTATCACCTGGGTCAGCAGTAATGAAGCTATTGTTGCATTCTTTGAAATATCCCAAACTGAGTGAGACTTGAACCTTGGATACTGTTAAGGCACGTTACTGCCTTTAAACTCTTAAATCTGCTTCCTTTAAAAATTTAAGCTTGTTTGTTGATTGATCAGCTTTTCGTTGCTTTATGTACATTTAACCATTTTGCTTACTTATTGACACCAGGGAAGCTGAATTATGAACTGAAACTAGAATGGAAACAGCTGTGAATAAAGTTAATTTCCTGTGTAAAAGACCTGAAAACAAACTATTGTTGTTTTGCACGATTTGTGTGTAGGTTGTGAATTAGTTTGTCCAGTCATGTCATTAAAACACATCCACATAGGTTCAGGTAAAACACTCTTGTGTTTCTACTTCCTTATTTGCTGCAAAATCCATCAAGAATTTAAATATGTGCGGAGGTTTGTGCAGCCTCCCCAAAAGGTGGGATTATGTGCTGAGCTTTGCTTCTCTTTGACAATTATTGGCCAGCTCTCATACTTGGATCAAGGGGGGCAGGTGCCACCTCGATCAACCCTTGGCGCCCCCTAAAATTGTCAAGACGCCCATTCCACCAAAAAGGTCGATGGCGCCCCTCTTAAATGTCGTTCCTTCGATACAAAAAACAAATGGTCACTGATAGGTTTTGGCGCGCAACTGATTCGTTTTTTTCGGCCAAAATGTGCGTCCATAGTCCGGATAGCGCCTCTGCCCCCCCAATTGACAATCCTGGATCCGTCTATGCCAGCTATTTCATGAAGTACTCAAATATCAAGCAGGTATTAGCAGGAATCATTATTATATGACTTAAACTTTATATGAATTCGCTGAAAAATTCCCATAGCTGGTGGCAAAATCCAATCTTAATTCAACCCACAGCCTCACTCAAACATCTTTTTTCTACCATTGCTTAGATGGTATGGATGAAAGTGGTAAAATCATCTTAGATCGTTGATAATCTTGTTTGCAGGTGTCTGCAAATAGTCTTGTCTAATGCGACTGCAGTCGTCTTCTCCGGGTTTGATCCTCTCTCGATAATTTAATGGAATTTTCCATATCCAGCAACATCAATTATTCTACTTTTGTAATTTGCCCGTTTCATTCCTGTAGGCAGACAGGAAAAACGAAACTTACTGATTCTTCTCCTATTTTAAACCCCGCTCAGAATGAAACACATTTTAAATGAATGTCAATTGTCTGCTGGTATGTCTACCCGCCGCTTTGAATAAGCGTTAATGTTTGCTTACTCTTTCAGGAAGTCTTCGCTGCTGGCATGCTCAGGAGGCGATGGGTAACTGGCATTCAAGTTCGCAGACAAAGCCTGCAAGAAAGTTTTCGTAACTGAAGAAGAGAGCACATTCAGCCTACTAGTGTCATCTTTACAATTTTGGCCGTAAACTATGAGCAATATTTCCCATGGCACATTGCCCGTTTGTTGTTCAAGCATGAGTTGTTGGTGGAAATAAATATATTAAGCTCTTATTATAATTTTTTCGTCTGGTCTGTTCATCCAAGTTAGCGTTTTCAGATGTATCAAAGAGACACAGTGCACCGTTGTCCCCCAGGCCTCCATTGGGCGCTGACGTCCACAGCATCAACGATCTCGTCAAAGATAGCACCATCGGCCGGAGACGGCGTTCCGTCACTTCGTTTCATGGTTTCCGTTCAATACTGCTTCAGCGAGAATAATCTCACAGAAAATAGTCGTTTGTTAACTTAACAAGCGATATATATATATATATATATATATATATATATATATATATATATATATATATATATATATTCAATACGTGCAAACGGTGAATATTCGGCGGCAGTGGATACGACATGATCAGCTAGTTCTGAAGGTACATCACTACAGCTGGGGAGAGTTTTTTTTTACGAAGATTGATGTGCCCAAATTTGGAACCATGTTAGTGCTCCAATACTAAAAGAGAAAGTATAGAATGAAGCATGTGATCTATATATAATGAGGCATGTGGCCCATGAATCTATTGGACTGCCTCGAACCAAGTTCAAGACATTAGAAAATGAAAACACAGAGTCATCAAGGGACTTTTTACGGACACCCTGACCCCACCACCCAAACGAGCAACTCCCACGATAAAGTGTTAATCAAGGAAACAAAGTTGAAAGTCCCACAAGGCATAACGACGACCGTCTACCTCAGGTCACCCCCTCACCACTGAGTTGCCTGCTGGCCTTCAGCATTTACGGTACCTACCACCTCCCAGTTGACCTAAATTATTTTTCCAGAAGTCGCAAAATGTTGTGTTAGAGGTAGATGGAGTACGGTGGCGCTGCGCGAAGGTATTTTTTTACTACCTGTAGAGACCTGAGGAGGCCGGTTGCCCACCCCCTCGGGTGGGCGCGTGTTAATTGTCATAAATTCGGATACTTGTACGATTAAAATTTCGTAAAGACAATGGAGTATGATTTCCAGCGACCGATTACAAAAGCAATCGCTATATTTGCGGCGTTAAACATAAGGCTGTACTACCGCAATGGTAAAAAACTGTGTACATACCTACCTTAGGTGCTAAATATTCGGAACTTATAGCAAGAACGCATTTTTATTTTTGCTATCGAAAGATATTTCATAAAGAAACATTTTTGAGGTGTCTAAAAGGGCAATTTCAACTGGAAAAAGGTCAAGCTAGGTCAGAAAGGAAAAGGTCAAACAAATTAAAAGTTCAAAATTTTCAAATTTTAACATTTTCTTTTTCAAAATAAACTATAATTCAAGACGAGTTCAATGATATACAAAACTTGTTAATCAGGTGATGCGTTGTTGAGTTATGAAGCATCAAACATGAGTCTACAACGTGACCTCCCGAAAATGCCTCGGGCTATAACTCGGTCACCGTTGGTCGGAGGGGACTAAGATTCTCACAGGCGTGTTTCTGGCCCAAAACTACCCCGGAGACAAAGTTTCAGATTTTTTCTAGACATAGTGGTGTCAAATTGAGATATTTTTGGTCGTTTTGTCCTGGAATGCCCCTGGTAGCAGGGGCAACGTCACTGTTTTACTCTCGGAGAATCCCTCGGACCCCAATCAGGCGATTACCCAATGGGGAATGGGACACAGGCGGATCCAGATTTTCTTAGGGGCAACGGTCAAAAGGGGGCGTCATCCGACCAGGGGGGTGCCAAATTATATCGCAGTCGTCAATTCTCACATCAAAGGGAGGGGTGGCAGTAGTGAATCAGACTTCAATGGGGGAGGGGGCTTGGGGCTCAAGCCTCTCCCGCCATTGCCTTCAATCAGTTTCCGTGTATTCTTTTACTACATGCACTCTGATATCTTGAGGGGGTAGCTTGAGACCCTAGATAACACCCAACAGGTGTTCAGAGGCTTCCTATCAGAAGCCGCTGATTTTCACGTCCTGGTATTTGCATCCTTGGTTGGAGCTAGGAAGCGACATTTCGTGGGGAGCCATCGCCCTTTCAGGGAGGCACTGTGACCATTTCAGGGGAGAGAGAGAGAGAGAGAGAGAGAGAGAGAGAGAGAGAGAGAGAGAGAGAGAAAGAGAGAGAGAGAGAGAGAGAAAGAGAGAGAGAGAGAGAGAGAAAGAGAGAGAGAGAGAGAGAAAGAGAGAGAGACGAGAGAAGAGCGAGAGAGACGAGAGAAGAGCAGAGAGAGACGAGATAAGAGGGAGAGAGACGAGATAAGAGGGAGAGAGACGAGAGAAGAGGGAGAGAGTCAAGAGAAGTAAAGAGGAAAGGAGAAAGAGAAAAGGGAAGAGAGAAGAGAAATGAAGAGAGGCCAATTCTTAAAAGACAGAGGACCGAGATTTCTTTTTACACACCTTGAACTTCAGGAATAAATATCACATCATAACATTCAGTAATACATATCACTTCCTAGCGCAAACTCTCTCTCTCTCTCTCTCTCTCTCTCTCTCTCTCTCTCTCTCTCTCTCTCTCTCTCTCTCTCTCTCTCTCTCTCTCTCTCTCTCTGCCGGGCCCGACTGGGTTGCCACACTGCACATAATTAGTGAGCTGGATGTTGAAGGCGCCACACATTCTTCCTCATCATTTAGATCTTCATGATGTCCAACACAGAATCTTGAAGGACTCTTGTGTGACATCATGTTGGAATCCTTTCTGAAATCTTCAGACTGAGTAGATCCTGACAGACTCTGGCTGCAAATAAATCCACGGCATAATCAAACATGCTCGGTATTGGAAGTGGTGGCGTCTCAGAATTGCCAGGTGAAAATGAGACGCTTGGGATATTCGGGAATTGGGCAAAAATCCCAAGGAATTTGAGCTGTTGCCCTAGGAACCCAGGGAAATCTCGAGCAATTTAGGAAAAGGCGTACTCAGGTTAGGGAATGGAGAGGAGGGAGATGGGGGTACAGAGGCATACCCAGGGAAAGGGGAAAGTGGTGTTCTGAGGCAGCGGGGAGAAGTGTAGTAAGTGCAGAGGCGTGAGGGATATGGAGGAAAGTGCAGAGGCGTACCCGGGCAGTGGAGGGAAGGGGAGGAAAGTACAGTGGCGTACTCAGGCAGCGGAGGGAAGGAGAGAAAAGTGCAGAGGCCTACTCGAGCGGAGAGGGGGAGGGAAGTGCAAGGGCGTAGGGAGCGGAGGGAAAGAGAAGCATCTGCAGAGGCGCACCTAGGCAACGGAAGGAAGGGAGGTAAAGTGCAGAGGCGCACCCAGTGGAAGGGGAAAGGGATGTGCTTTTGCAGCCGGAGGAAGTGGGGAAAGTGCAGAGGCGTACCCAGGCAGCGGAGGGAGGGGAAGAAAAGTGCAGAGACTCGGCCAGACAGCGGAGGGAAGGAGAGGGAAGTGCAGAGGCGTACTCAGGGAGCGGAGGGAAAGGGAGAACAGTGTAGAGGCGTACCCAGGTAAGGGAAGGAAGGGGAGGAAAGTGCAGAGGCTCGGCCAGACAGCGGAGGGAAGGAGAGGAAAGCGCAGAGGCGTACTCAGGGAGCGGAGGGAAAGGGAAAAAGTGCAGAGGCGTACCCAGGTAAGGGAAGGAAGGGGAGGAAAGTGCAGAGGCTCGGCCAGACAGCGGAGGGAAGGAGAGGAAAGTGAAGAGGCTTGCCCAGAGAGCAGAGGGAAGGGGGAGGAAAGCGCAGAGGCGTACCCAGGCAGCGGGGGGAAGGGGATGAAAGTGCAGTGGGGTACTCAGGCAGCGGAGGGAAGAGGAGGAAAGTGCAGTGGCGTTTTCAGTCAGCGGAGGGAAGGGGAGGAAAGTGCAAGGGCGTACTCAGGGAGCGGAGGGAAAGGGAGAACAGTGTAGAGGCGTACCCAGGTAAGGGAAGGAAGGGGAGGAAAGTGCAGAGGCTCGGCCAGACAGCGGAGGGAAGGAGGAGGAAAGCGCAGAGGCGTACTCAGGGAGCGGAGGGAAAGGGAAAAAGTGCAGAGGCGTACCCAGGTAAGGGAAGGAAGGGGAGGAAAGTGCAGAGGCTCGGCCAGACAGCGGAGGGAAGGAGAGGAAAATGAAGAGGCTTGCCCAGAGAGCAGAGGGAAGGGGAGGAAAGCGCAGAGGCGTACCCAGGCAGCGGGGGGAAGGGGATGAAAGTGCAGTGGGGTACTCAGGCAGCGGAGGGAAGAGGGGGAAAGTGCAGTGGCGTTTTCAGTCAGCGGAGGGAAGGGGAGGAAAGTGCAAGGGCGTACTCAAGGAGCGGAGGGAGGAGAGGAAACTGCAGAGGCGCACCCAGGCAATTGAGGCCAGGGGAGAGTCGCTTAGGATATCCTGGAATTGGGGAAAACCCAAGGAGAGGCGCACTCAGGCAGCAGGGGAAAGGAAAGGCACGAGGCGTCGTCAGGCATCTAGGAAAAAGAGATCAGGATGTAAAGGCGCGCTCAGGTGACGGGCTAGGGAAGAAGGTACAGAAGCGTGCTCAGGCTGCCGGGAAAGAGGGAAAGACAAAGAGGCGTCCTCAGGCATCTAGAGAAAGAAAGCAAGGTGCAGAGGCGTGCTCAGGCAGCCGGGGAAGAGGAAGGGAAGTGCAGTGGTGTGCTCAGGCAATCAATAAGGGAGAGTAAGGCACAGAGGCGTACTCAAGAGTTGGGTATCGGGAGTATGTGCTGAGTCGTACTCAGACAGCTGGGGAAGGGGAGAAGAAAGTAGAGGCATAATCAGGCATCCTGGGAAGGCACAGGAAAGTGCAGAGGCGTACTCAGGCAGAGGGTGAAGAGAGAGGAAAGCTCAGAGGCGTGCTCAGGCGGCTGGAGAACGGAGAAGAAAGTGCAGAGGCGTACTCAGACAGCTGGGGAAGGGGGACGTGTCGTGGCGTAATTAGGGCAACCGGGGAAGAAAGAGGAAGTTATATAAACATGCGAAAGAAGTTAGGGAACGGGGTTAGCTGCAGAGGCGTACTCAGGCAGCCGGGGAAGGGGAGAAAGGCGCATTCAGGCAGTAAGGAGAGGGGGGAATATTCAGAGCCGTTTTCAGGCACCCAGAGAAAGCGAAAAAAGCAGAGGGGTACTGAGACAGCTGGGGAAGGGAGATGAAGGCACATATGCGTACTAAGGGAGTTTGGGAACGGGGGTAAGTGCCGAGTCGTTCTCAGACAGCTGGGGAAGGGGAGAAGAGTGCAAAGGCGTACTCAGGCAGCGAGGGAAGAGAGAGGAAAGCGGACAGGCGTGCCAAGGCAGACGGAGAACGGGAAGGAAAGTGCAGAGGCCTGCCTACTCAGCGAGTTAGGGAACCGGGGTATGTGCCGAATCGTGCTCGAAGGGGGAAATGCAGGGGCGTACTCAGGCACCCGGGAAGATAGCGGAAGACACGTAAGTATGCTTTAGGGAGTTGGGGAACACGGCTAAATGCTTACTCGTGCTCAAACAGCTAATGAAAGAAGTTCAACCCTGCAGAGGCGTGCTAAAGCAAATGAGAAAAATTGAAAGGCACAGAAGCGTTATCAAGCATCTAAGGAAGGGAGCAAGGTGCAGAGGCGCACTGAAGCAGCTGGGGTTAGGGGGAAGAAAAACTGGTTACGCCTCTGCACTTTCCTCCCCTTCCCTCCACTGCATGGGTAAGCCTCCGTGCTTTCCTCCGCTGCCTGGATACGCTTCTGCATTTTAAGCTCCTTTCTTACGCTCCCTGGGCACGCCCCTGCACTTTCTCTTCCTTTCCTCCAATGCCTTGGTACGATTCTGACTTTCCTCTCCTTTCCCTCTGCTCTCTGAGTACGCCCCTGCACTTTCCTCCTCTTCCCCCACTGCCTGGGTACGCGTCTGCACTTTCATCCCTTCCTCCACTGCCTGGGTACGCCTCTGCCAGGGGCGTAGCCAAGGGAGGGGGCGGAAGGGACAGCTGCCCCCCCTGAGGGTCTGGAGGGCCCCTTGAGGACACGATTATTTAACAAGCAGGGCTCTTTTACCCATCAGGGCCCTCTTGGCGCTGTCGCACGGGTCCTTTTCGGGGCGCCCCCCTGAGCGAAATCCTGGCTACGCCCCTGGCCTCTGAATTTTCCTCTCTCCTTCCCTCCGCTGCCTGGGTACGCCTCTGCACTTTCCTCCACTCTCTGGGTACGCTTCTGCACTTTCCTCCACTTTCCCCTCCCCCGGCTGCCTAAGTACACTACTTTCACTTCCCCCGGTACGCCTCTGCACTTCCCTCTCCTTCCTCCGATGTCCGGCTGCACCTCTGCACTTTCCCCCCTTCCCTCCGCTGCCTGGATACGCTCTCTGTACTCTCCTTCTCTTCCCTCTGGCAGCATAAGCACACCACTTTCCCTTCCCCTGGGTGCGCCTCTGCACTTTCCTCCCCTTACCTGGGTACGCCTCTACACTTTTCTCCCTTTCCCTCCGCTGCCTTGGTATGACTCTGACTTTCCTCTTCTTCCCTCTGCTCTCTGAGTATGCCACTGCATTTTCCTCCCCTTCCCTCCGCTTCCTGGGTACGCCTCTGTACTTTCCTCTACTTCCCCCGGCTGCATAAGCACACCACTTTCCCCCTTTCATTGGGTGTGCCTCTGCACTTTCCTCCCCTTCCTTCCCTTACCTGGGTACGCCTCTGCACTTTCCTCCCTTTTCCTCTGCTGCCTGAGTATGCCTCTGTGCTTTCCTCTCCCTTCCCTCCACTGCCTGGGTACGCCACTGCAGTTTCCTCCCCCTTCCCTCCGCTGTCTGGCTGAGCCTCTCCACTTTCCTCCCCTCCCTCCGCTGCCTGGGTACGCCTCTGCACCTTTTCCCACTTACTCCGGCTGCAAAAACACACCACTTTCCCTTCCCCTGGGCGCCTCTGTACTTTCCTCCCCTTCCTTCCGTTGCCTGGGTGCGCCTCTGCAGATGTTATTTTCCTCCGCTCCCTGTGTACGCCCTTGCACTTCCCTCCCCTTCTCTCCGCTCGAGTACGCCTCCCGCGCTTTCTTCTCCTTCCGTCCCGCAGCCTGAGTACGCCACTGTACTTTCCTCTCTTTTCCCTCCAATACCTGGGTACGCCTCTGCATTTTCCTCCCCTTCCCTCCGCTGCCTGGCCGAGCCTCTCCACTTTCCTCCACTTCTCGCGGCTGCAAAACACAATTTACCTCTCCCTGGATACGCTTCTGCACTTTCCTCCCCTGCCTGAGCACGCCTCTGCACTTCCCTTTGCTCCCCTGGATACGCCTCTGCGCTTTTCTCTCCTTCCCTCCGCTGCCTGAGTACGCCACTGTACTTCCCTTTCCTTCCCTCCACTGCCCAGGTACGCCTCTGCACTTTCCTCCACATCCCTCCGCTACGCCTCTGCACTTACTACACTTCTCCCTGCTGCCTCAGAACACCACTCTCCCCTTTCCCTGGGTATGCCTCTGTACCCCCTCTGCTCCCTCTCTCCTTCCTCTCCATTCCCTAACCTGAGTACGCCTTTTCCTAAATTGCTCGGGATTTCCCTGGTTTCCTCAGGCGTCTGCTCAAATTCCTTGGGTTGTTTGCCCAATTCCCCGAATATCCCAAGCCGTCTCATTTTTACCTGGCAATGCTGAGACGCCTCCACTTCCAATACCACATGCTCTATGGGACTTCTGTCAGCATAATCAGAGAGTGTCAGACTAGAGCAACTTAATATAAAAAATTGTCTGTTTGCACAGTGCAATCTTTTTCAGTGTTCTCGACAGTTGGGGCTGGATCATGCAGTGTAGACAAATATCTGAGGGAATGTTCAAAGACATATTTCCTAATTCAAAGTATAAACCCCCCTAAAAACTTGAAGATGAGAAGAAAATGACCAGGCAGGACACTTCCCCTGGTCTTTTCCAAGGGTTCCTGTGTGTTTTCCGAAAACATTGTACCAAGCGTTCCCATCCTTGGTAATGTGTGTTTCCATTTATGGAACAAGCATTTTCGAATATGGGTCAATGTTCCCATTGTTGGGAATGTAGCCATTCATGGCAATTTTGATCATAGTTTCCCCACTGAAGTGGATGCATCTTCTGTTGTTTTGTTGCACTACTGTCCCCTGTCTGTATGTAAAATGGAATAAGCATTTGATATTCTGTTGTGTCAGCTGATTTACTTGTCTGTATTCTTCTGACATTTTCCACTATCCTGCCTAATTTAGAACTCTGATTTATTGATTATTTTGGCTTCAGCCTGTTTTTTCATGTTTTCTTCATCTCTTTCGCATTTGATTCTGTTGGTGTTCCGCTTAGACACTTGACTTTATCGTGTGTTTCTCTTCATTGTTCTCATCACAGCCATTTATATTTTAAATTTATCCTTTAAAACACACGTTAGCACACAAGAAATATATGAAATAAATAGTCCGGTGCACCTCTTACCTGCCCCATGCATGCCTAATTGTAACTCTCAAAGCAATTAGAGACACTCCGATTACTCCAGTTACAATCCAAAGGTAAAATTTTGAATCGTAATTCTTCTTTATTCGGAAGACACCTCCCTCCAACGCCGATGCTCGTCTGTAGCGCTCTGTAGTTTCATATCCTTTGATAGCCTAAACTGCGCCAACATAGCAAGCAATTCTTCTGCGCACGCCTGCGTCTGA